>JALJCO010014584.1:110000-152500 GCA_023101725.1 Atherinomorus stipes
TCAAAAAGAATGCTGCACAATCTGATGAAGATGATGGAGGATTCTTCCCATCCTCTCCACAACACGGTGAAGAATCAACAGAGTGTGTTCAGTGGGAGGCTGCGTCAAGTTCACTGTAGGACGGAGAGATACAGGAATTCATTCCTGCCAGCAGCATCACCCTAAAGAACAAGACTAACTGACTTTTTTGTTTATTTAAAAAAAAAAAAAAAAAAAGTGAGCTTTTACAAAACTGAATTTCCCTTCTGGGATGAATAAAGTATTTTTCATTTCATTTAATTTCATCTATATATATATATATATATATATATGTATATATATTTATATATATGTGTGTGTATATATATGTATAGGTGTTACAAGCAGTGACAGAGTTTATCAGAAACAGACTCGGTTCGCTATTTATTTTAATAATAAATAAATAATAAATAGGGGGTCATCGTATCTGTGTTGCATTTGTAATGAAAAAAAAAAGAAAGACTCAGTTTGTTCTGGTTTTTATTTTCCAACATCTGACTGGTGTTTATTTTAACAGTCATAAAGCCTGAGAGGCTTTCTTCCGCTACCATGGCAACCACTAATAACACTGTAATAACACTGATGATGATAATAACACATGAACAACAGAAATATGTGGAAGCAATATTTCCTCAGTATATACAAATAAATCTGGAACATTCATCACTGAAACGGAAACATGAAACTTTCTTCTTCTGGTCCAAACATGTCAAAGTGCTACGCTAAGCTAGTGCTACGCTAGGCTAATGCTAGCAGTGCATTATTCATGCAACACTGTTTTACAAAAATATCACAGCTGCTCGTAGAAAGGCTTCATACAAAAGTAGAACAACTGCTTTTTACAAAAGGTCACAAAACAGCATCGTAAAAAAACACACGAGTCAGCGTTTTAGAACAAACTCAAGCTAACGGCTAACGTCTGCATCGGCTCAATTTCTCCTCCTCCGGCTTCACTTTCTGTCCAGCCTGAGAGTCCCAGTAAATAAACCAGTAAAAACCAGAATGAGGCAGTTAGGAGGCCGTCTCCAAGGTTCGTTTAGTTAACTTAAACGAAAAAAACGAAAACTAAAATTGAAAAAACATTTTCGGTAATAAAAAATAAAAAATAAAAATGACAGTTTAAAAAAAATAAAATAACTGTTTTGTGTCTTTACAAATCTCTTTACTAAAACTATTGCAGAAACATCCTCAGTTTTAGTCTTTATGTATTTAACACAGTCGTCCTCAAAATTATTCATACCCCCCCCCCCCCCCCACTGAAGAAAAGGTTAAATCCACAATAATAATTCAAATAACTATTCAAGAAACTAATAATAAATAAAAAATTACAAAAATATAATTTCATGAAATAAAATATTGCTTTTGAATTGTGGTTGGAAATAATTAAAGTGAGACACTGCAGGCGAATAGGGTAAAAAATGTAACTAACCGGGATCACCATGAAACTTTCCTGCTTTATTCCTCACATCAGGACTATCATTTTTTGTTTTGCAAATTTTCTGAAATTTTATGTTTAAATATGCAAATTAGGTGTTATATAGCCAAAAATGTGCTAATTTGCATATATTTCTAGGAAAAAATATGTTAACAGGATTAAACCAGGTTCAAAGTTTCTTTTGAATTTTGTTCACATATTGAAGTCAAAAGTTTTTACAGAGGGGATTCTGGATATTTCTGTAAATCAATTTACTATTTAGAATATACTGTCAACAACCAGGAAAACTCATTTTTTGGCATATTTTTGGGATGAAATGTTCCATAAATCAGGCTGTGAATGAGATATCAGAGAATCCTTCTGTAAAAACTTTAAGAATCCAGTCAGGAGCAAAACCTGAACGTTTGGTTTCTGTAAGTTCTCCTGAAGTGGAGATTTTTTACCCGGAATAAGAGAAAAACTCATTTTGAGTAAAATTCTCCACATTTTTGTTCTGTAACTATTTACAGACATCAGATCCAATCAGATTCATGAGCTGGAAATGTCAAGTTTGGTTGAGACGACATCGTTCAGGAAAAAGAGACGTTTCCATGGATACCAGACATGACGGGTTCCTAAAATGTTGATTTTTGATGTTTTTTTTTTACACTCGTCTGAAAGAAAACATGTTGGAGGAGGAAAAAAAAACATCTCGAAACTGACCAGGTGATGAAAAAACGGTTTTTACCTGTTCTTTGTTTTTTGTTTTTCATTTTTTGTGTGTTTGTTTTTAATATTTTTGTTGAACCACAATTCAAAATAACTGTCATGAATTTAATAGAAATTTTATTATTATTAGGGAATGAATCATTTTGAGGACGACTGTGAGCCTTTTGGGTTGATATGAAATCTGCTTCTATTTAATCTGTTTACTCCGAGTGACTTTCTGATGATTTTAAATGTCACACCGGACAAACACCTAAAATCGACGGAAAAAAATCCCAAGAAACAAAAACTAAACTGAAACTAAGCATTTTCCAAAAAATAAAAACTAATAAAAACAAACAAATAACCAAAAAAATAACCCAAAACTAACTGAACTCAAAAACAAAAAGTCCAAACTGAATAAAACTGAAACTAATTAAAAAACTATTGTAACCTTGCTCACCGGTCGTCTCACCCGCGGTGACTCTGCCCTACACACTCAGAAACAGAGGTAGCAGTTTGTACCTAAAAGGGTCCAAAGCTTGTTGCTGGGGGGGGGGGGGGTTCCTTTCTGAAAGACATTTCTGTACCTTCATGGTCCATTTTTGTACCTTATCAAGCTGTATGAGTTAATAAAGTACAATTAAACCAATTAAAGATGATGAATAAAAGTCAATAAAATAGAGATTATGACAACAATCAAAGATGCTAATAAGAAATGAATAATTATTATAGAAATATTAGGCCAAACACATATATAATTATACATATAATTATTACTATGATTATTATGAAAATCATAATATAATAACTATAATTATACTACTGTTTAGAAGTACTGCTATTTATAGTTATTGTACAAGTACACACATTTTTCATTGCTGCAGGTACAAATGTGTACTTTATATTACTTTGGAGCCTTTTTCATAGTATATAGGTACTTCTGGCTTCATAAAGACCAATATTTGTAAAAAATGTACCTGCAGGTACAGAAATGATCCTGTCTGTACCTCCATGTTTCTGAGTGTGTACGGGACCCGTCAGGCTTTTTCATAATGCATTGTGGGTAATTCTGAGTGCGGTGCTTTTTCTCCGGACGTTGGACCCGCCGGGACAAATCCGGGACCGTCTCTGGGGAACCTGGATTTCCTGTTCTACGACGTGAACCACAGAAGAAGAAACTTTAAATTCCTGTTACCATGTTTTTGTCTTTTTTAAAGTAAACGTGTGAAATAGTTTTTTGTTTTTCAGCTTGTTGCATATTTTCACCTCCAAAATTCAGATATAAATAATTTATAATAAATTATCCGATTACATCATATTAATATATTTAATATATTGTCATTACATAATAGAGTTTTTAACAGAATGATTCATTCTGTCTAACTGTTTGTGACCTTCCCTGTTTTATCTTTTATTCTGATTTCAATTATGGTCAATCCATCAACATTGTGGTCATTTTTTACTTTTCCACACAAAGAGAATTTTAATCAGATTATTTTCTATATTACCTGAAAAATTCTGGTTCAACTGAACAGATAAAAATAAGCTGAAAAAATTAAAATTTTCCTTAAAAACTAATTTTGAGAAATGATCTTCAGACGGAGGACTTCCTCCCACAGCTGATGATGATGGACGGATGAAGTCTGTCGGAGGAAGGAAACGTTCTGGACCAGCGGGAAGACGAAGCTGGAGACTGGATGCAGCAGCTGACGGGACAGAGAGGAACGCATGCAGAACATCCGGAAGGTTCCTCTGCAGACAGAAGAACCAGGACCTGCTTCAGAGCGGAGGTGGTCAGGTCCGAACACATGCGGCAGAAGTTTCCGGAAACTGTTCGGTTCCAGGGATCCTGACCCGGAGGACCCGGAGGACTCTGGTCCAGGTCCATCCGATCCAGCTGGTCTCCACCAGGCCTCTGATGCTTAAAAGTCATAATCCCATCCGGAGTTGTCGTCCGGCGGCGGCTCGTCCGCGTCTTCAGGAAAACTGTCGAAGTTACTGGTGTCGACGGAGGAGGAGACCTGGACAGAAACAGAAGAAGAAGAGGAAGAGAAAGAGGAAGAGGAGGAGGAAGAAGAAGAAGAAGAGGAAGAAGAAGAAGAGGAAGAGAAAGAGGAAGAGGAGGAGGAAGAAGAAGAAGAAGATGAAGAAGAAGAAGAGGAAGAGAAAGAAGAAGAGGAGGAGGAAGAAGAAGATGAAGAAGAAGAAGAGGAAGAAGAAGAGGAAGAGAAAGAAGAAGAGGAGGAGGAAGAAGATGAAGAGAAAGAAGAAGAGGAGGAGGAAGAAGAAGAAGAAGATGAAGAAGAGAAAGAAGAAGAGGAGGAGGAAGAAGAAGAAGAAGATGAAGAAGAAGAAGAAGAAGAAGAGAAAGAAGAAGAGGAAGAGGAAGAAGAAGAAGAAGATGAAGAAGAAGAAGAAGAAGAGGAGAAGGAAGAAGAAGAAGAAGATGAAGAAGAGAGAGAAGAAGAGAGAAGAAAGAAGAAGAAGAGGAAGAAGGGAAAGAAGAAGAAGAAGAAGAAGAAGAAGAAGAAGAAGAAGAAGAAGAAGAAGAGGAAGAGGAAGAAGAAGAGGAGGAGGAGGAGGAGGAAGAAGAAGATGAAGAAGAAGAAGAAGAAGAAGAAGAAGAGAGAAGAAGAAGAAGAGGAAGAAGAAGAAGATGAAGAAGAAGAAGAAGAAGAGGAGGAGGAAGAAGAAGAAGAAGATGAAGAAGAAGAAGAAGAAGAAGAGAGAAGAAGAAGAGGAAGAGGAAGAAGAAGAGGAAGAGAAAGAAGAAGAGGAGGAGGAAGAAGATGAAGAAGAAAAAGAAGAAGAGGAGGAGGAAGAAGAAGAAGAAGAAGAAGAAGAAGAAGAGGAAAAAGAAGAAGAGGAGGAGGAGAAGGAAGAGGAAGAAAAAAAAAAAGAGAAAGAGAAAGGGAAAAAGAAAAACAGTTAGAGAACTTGGACACTCTGGGGAAGAATGGAAAAGAGTGACATTCCTGACTACGTTTTACGACGTTCCGGACAGCATTCCTGACGACATTGATGACGACTTTCTTGACAAGATTCCTGACGATGCTCCTGTCAAAGTTCCAAAAGATGTTCCTGACTAAATTCCTGACAACATTCCTGATTACGTTCCTGACATACCGTTTAATGACATTCCTGACATTCCTGACAAAGTTCAACGACATTCCTGATGACATTTAACGACGTTCCTGACAACATTTTATGACGTTCCTGACAGCATTCCTGAAGACATTCATGACGACGTTCTTGACAACATTCCTGACGATGCTCCTGACTAAATTCCTGACGACGTTCCTATCAAAGTTCCTGAAGATGTTACTGATGACGTTCCTAACATCGTTCCTGGCGACATTCCTTATGACATTCCTTATGACATTCCTGACAATGTTCCTATCAAAGTTCCTGAAGATGTTACTGACGATGTTCCTGACAACATTCCTAACGACTTTCCTAACGACGTTCCAAATGACATTCTTATTATGTTCCTGACAACATTCCTGACAATGTTCCTGGCGACGTTCCTAAAGACGTTTCTGAAGACGTTCCTGGCCTCTTCTTGACGGCTTCTGTGGTTTCCTCTCACCCGATCGGAGATCCCTCCTTCACCTCCGTTGGCGTCTCCGGTTTGGATCGTTCCGACGGTTTAGTTTGAAAATAGAAGACTGACTGGGAACAGGAAGTGGACCTGCGGGGGGACAGTCTCAGAGGTTGGACGTCTCAGGTGAGCTCACCTCAGGTGTGATGGGCGGAGTCAGAGTTCCCTTCCTCAGACCTTCCCAGTTGAAACCTTCGAACCACCTGAACACAGAGACACAGAAGTTTCACGCTTTCATGTTGGATGAAGGGACGAGGACGAGGACGAGGACGAGTCTCACTTGTGCTTCTGGATGTCTTTGACTCCGTTTTTCAGGTTGCCGAGTCTCTCGGAGGGGTTGTCCCTGTGGACGGACACGGACGGGTTAACTCGGGCCTCGGCAGCGGGAGCTGGCGGCGGTGGCGGCGCCCTTACCTGCAGAGCTTCTTGATGAGGTTGGCGGCGTTCTTCGTGATCTTCTTGGGGAACTCGATCATGTCGATGCCTCTCAGGATGATGTTGTAGGTCTTCATGGGGTCTGGACCTGAGAAGGGGGGGCTGGAGACGCAGACGGAGGCTGAACAAAGACTGAAAGACGTTTGGAACTTCGGGATGCAGAAATATAAAAACAGCTCAGTAAACTGATTAAAAGGTAAAAAAATCACACAATCAGTTAAAATGAGTTTTTCTGTTAAATAGTTTATAAAATGTGTCAGATTTACACTGTCTGGCCAAAAAAAAGGTCATTGACTCTGATACTTTGTCGGAGCCTTTAGCTTTGATTGCGGCAGCATTCGCTGTGTTTCCAGAAGCTTCTGCAATGTCACCAGATTTATTTGCATCAATTTTTCACCAAGATCTTGATGATGATTGTAGAGTCTGACCACAGCACATCCCAAAGATTCTCAATGGGGTTCAGGTCTGGACTCTGTGGGGGCCAATCCATGTGTGAAAATGATGTCTGATGATCCCTGAACCATCTTTCACAATCTGAGCCCGATAAATTCTGGCACGGTCATCTTGGAATATGGCCGTGCCATCAGGAAAGAAACATCCATGGATGGAAGAACCTGCTCATTCAGTATATTCAGGTATCAGCTGACCTCATTATCTGAGCTCATACTGTTGCTGAACCTGGACCTGAGCAACTGCAGCAACCCCAGATCATCACACTGCCCCCACAGGCTCATACAGTAGCACTAGGCATGATGCTGCATCACTTCATCTGCCTCTCTTCTTACCCTGATTCACCCATCACTCTGGAACAGGGTAAGTCTGGACTCATCAGACCACATGACCTTCTTCCATTGCTCCACAGTCCGATCTTTATGCTCTCTAGCAAACTGGAAGCCTTTTTTTTTCCGGTTAGTCTCACTGATTAGTGGTTTTCTTACGGCTACACAGCTGTTCAGTCCCAATCCCTTGAGTTCCCTTCGCATTGTGCGCGTGGAAATGCTCTTACTTTCAGTATTAAACATAGCCCTGAGTTCTACTGTTGTTTTTCTTCCATTTGATCTCCACACACGTTTAAGTGATCGCCGATCACGATCATTCAGGATTTTTTTCCGGCCACATTTCTTCCTGGAAGACGATGGTCCACCATCCTTCCAGTTTTTCAGAATGCGTTGGACTGTTCTGAACCCAGTTTCAGTAGTTTCTGCATCTCCTTAGATGTTTTCACCTCTTCATGCCAATGATTTGACCCTTCTCAGACAGACTAACATCTTTTCCACGACCACGGATGTGTCTTTCCACATGGTTGTCTAGGAAATGACAAGCAACTCATTGCACCAGTTGGGGTTAAATAAGTTGTTGCAGCTGAAAGATAATCGCCCATCATGTAATTATCCAATAGGAGGCTCCGACCTGTTTGCTTAGTTACATCCAGGTGGACACTTTTTTTGGCCAGACAGTGTGTGTTTCTGTTGTGATGCCAAAAATGAAGAACAGCCGAGGAGGCGACAGGCGGCATCCTGGCCATAGATATCTATAATCGCTAGATCTCTAATGGTGGCTCGCCGAACGGCATCAGTGGCGGCCATCTTACCAGGGGCAGCTCTCTCTCGGGGCCTCTGGTTTCTGAATGAAGGAGATGATCTCCGCAAACACAAATCTTCTTATTTTGCTGAAATCTGGACGCATTTACAAACGGTTTGGTTTCTTACAAACGTTATTAACGTGGCTGTAATTCTGGATGCTTCAGCATGTTGAAATTACAGCATTTCTTTTTGAAAAACAACTTCGTACAACAATCGTATAGCAGAGAAAAAAGTTTTAAATTCATAAGAATAAAATCGTAATATTACAAGAATAAAGTTGCAAATTTACAAGAACAAAAAAGAATGAAATAATATTATGAGAATAAGTTTGGTTTGGTTCCTCTGCAGTCCTGTCGGTCCTCACCTGCCGGTCAGCAGCTCGTACATCAGGATGCCCAGAGACCAGTAGTCGGCAGACACGTCGTGGCCCTTGTTCAGGATGATCTCCGGGGCCACGTACTCCGGCGTCCCGCAGAACGTCCACGTCTTCTTACAGAAGCCGATCTTCTTGGCGAAGCCGAAGTCCACCTGGAGGAAGACACGAGCCACGGTGAGAACTCCCCGCCCCTCCCCGTGGGGGAGCGCAGAACCGGGGAGGGGCGGTACCAGCTTGGCGTATCCTCGGCCGTCCAGGATCAGGTTTTCAGGCTTCAGGTCTCTGTAAATGATGCCTTTGGCGTGCAGGTAGGCGAAGGCTTCGACCACGCAGCCCGTGTAGAACCTGGTGGTCGAATCTTCAAACGAACCCCTGAAACAGACCAACAGTTTCATCCTGATGCTGATTATTATTCATGTTAATGACTATTAAAATGATTGATTAGAAAATATTTTATTATCATCAAAATAAATACAATTTTCTAATATTTTTAGGCTTTTAATTGTTTTCAGATTCAGTAAAAGTGTCCTCTCATAATAAATGAAATGTTAAATTAAAACTTTAATTTGACAGAAAAATTTAAAAAATGTTTTGCATGAATTTTTTTATCTTTTGAAATTGTGAAAAAACTGAGAGAAAAATGTCTTTCCATTTAAAAAAAAAATCTTCTGGACAATGAAAACATGAATGAATGTTTTAATAAGCTGTTGAGACCACAGTTTATATTATAAGGACCACATTCAGGAAAAATATTACAAGAAAAAAGTCATGAATTTGTTAGAATAAAGTAAGTTTACAAGAATAAAGTGGTAAATTTATGAGAAAAGTCTTGATGTTAAGAGAATAAAGTTGTAAAACTACTTGTAAATGTATGAAAATAGTCATACATTTGCAAAAATAAAGCATTTTTATGAAAATACAGTTGTAAATTTACAAGGATTAAGTCATAAATTTATTGGAATAAAGTAATTTCATGAGAATAAAGTTGCAAATTTAAAATATCATAAAAATGTAATGTAATATCATAATGTCATAATGTAATAATGATATTTGTAATAATGATATGATATTTGACATGTAATGTCAAATTTCATAATGTAATAACATAATATTACAAAAATAAAGTTGTAAATTTATGAGAATAAAGTCATAATATTCGGAGAATAAAGTTGTATATTTACAGAAAGAAAGTTGTAATAATACAAGAATAAAGTTTTAAATTTATGGGAGTAAAGTCGTCATTTTATGAGAATAAAGTAATTTCATAAGAATAAAGTCTTAATTTTATGAGAATGAAGTTGTATATTTACGGGAAGAAAGTTCTAATCATACAAGAATAAAGTTTAAAATATAACGAGAATAAAGTTGTAATATTCAGAGAATAAAATTGTATATTTATGAGAATAAAGTCGTAATTTTATAAAGTTGTAAATTTATGAGATTAAAGCCATAAATTTATGAAAATAAATTTCTAAATTTATGAGAATAAAGTCGTAAATATATGAAAATAAAGTTGTATATTTATGAGAATAAATTGATAATATTATGAGAGTAAAGTTAATTTATGAAAATAAAGTATATTTATGAAAAAGTTGTAATATTACGACAATAAAGTCATAAATTTACGAGAATAAAGCTGCACATTAATGAGAATAAAGTGGTAATTTTTCTAACTGGACGATGGAAACACGTGAGGGAGCAACACAGGTAAGCTAACGTCATGCACGTTTAAACTTTTTGAGTCATTAAACAGTTTCTATGTGGGAGTTAAAGACGGAGAACCTGAACTGCTACTGGCTCGAATACTCGGTCGTAATAATATAATAATAGTAAATAGTCATAATCAGAGAGTCGGTACGATCAGTCCAGGACGTAGTTAAAGGGTTAAAAACTTGCTTTATTGTTGTGATTAGCAGCCTCAGAACTGGGAAGTTCTACCTGCTAGTACCACAGCAGGGGGGGCCGGACGTACCTGTCCCTCAGGATGGTCCACAGCTCCCCCCCCAGGCACGCCTCCATCAGCATGTACAGATACTTTCTGTCCTTGAAGGTGCGGTGCAGCCTGAACGCAGACACAAACATCACGTCAGAAAGATGCTTCAGCTGAGGAACGGGTGAAGTCCGGACCGGGTCCAGAGACGGACCGGGTCCAGAGACGGACCGGGTCCAGAGACAGACCGGGTCCAGAGACCCGGTTCTGACCTGACGATGAAGTCGGAGTGGGCCTCGGTCATGATGAGCTTCTCAGAGCGGATGTGCTCCTGCTGCCTGGTGTCCACGATGTGCCGCTTCTTCAGGATCTTCATGGCGAACGTCCTGGCCTCGTCGCTCTTCAGCTGCACCTGCGGAGACAAACGGGCCCGGTAACCATGGCAACAAGCCCATGTAGCTGGTAAACACCGCCGTCCTCCCGCTGCTGTGGGAGTCCAGCTGTCTGTCCTCCTCAGGATCCCCGCCAGGCCGTAAACATCCCGCCGCTTATAGAACATGACACAATGCTCTATTCCTGCACCGACCCGGCTATCTGAGCCAAGGGTGTGTGTGTGTGTGTGTGTGTGTGTGGGGGGGGTCACGCAAAGGCATGAGGTCACGCGGAGGCGTGTCGGGGAGGTCACGCAGTCATGCAGAGGCATGTTTGGGAGGTCATGCAGAGGCGTGTGGGGGAGGAGGTCATGCAGAGGTGTGTGGGGGAGGTACTCACACAGAGGCGTGTGGGGGAGGAGGTCATGCAGAGGTGTGTGGGGGAGGTAGTCACACAGAGGCGTGTGGGGGAGGAGGTCATGCAGAGGCGTGTTTGGGAGGTCATGCAGAGGTGTGTGGGGGGAGGTAGTCACACAGAGGTGTGTGGGGGAGGTAGTCACACAGAGGCGTGTGGGGGAGGAGGTCATGCAGAGGCGTGTTTGGGAGGTCATGCAGAGGTGTGTGGGGGAGGTAGTCACACAGAGGTGTGTGGGGGAGGAGGTCACGCAGAGGCGTATGGGGGAGGGAGGTCACGCAGAGGCGTGTGGAGGAGGAGGTCACACAGAGGTGAGCGGGGGAGGAGGTCATGCAGAGGTGTGTGGGGGAGGAAGTCACTCAGAGGTGTGTGGGGGAGGAGGTCATGCAGAGGTGTGTGGGGGAGGAGGTCACGCAGAGTGTGTGTGGGGGAGGAGGTCACGCAGAGGTGTGTGGGGGGAGGAGGTCACGCAGAGGTGTGTGGGGGAGGAGGTCACGCAGAGGCGTGTGGGAGAGGAGGTCACAGAGGTGTGTGGGGGGAGGAGGTCACGCAGAGGTGTGTGGGGGAGGAGGTCACGCAGAGGTGTGTGGGGGAGGAGGTCACGCAGAGGCGTGTGGGAGAGGAGGTCACGCAGAGGCGTGTGGGGGAGGAGGTCACGCAGAGGTGTGTGGGGGAGGAGGTCACGCAGAGGTGTGTGGGGGAGGAGGTCATGCAGAGGTGTGTGGGAGAGGAGGTCACGCAGAGGTGTGTGGGGGAGGAGGTCACGCAGAGGTGTGTGGGGGAGGAGGTCACGCAGAGGTGTGTGGGGGAGGAGGTCACGCAGAGGTGTGTGGGGGAGGAGGTCACGCAGAGGCGTATGGGGGAGGTCACGCAGATGTGTGTGGGGGAGGAGGTCATGAGGTGCCAATCACCCCCTTGACCCCCTCGTATACGATTATTCCTCCTCTGCTCTGATTGGCCGATATTCCTCCCCGATACGAACACACTGACATCAGTGGACTGAGCAGCACTTTTGTCACAGACGGCCTAGATCCTCTCTGATCCTAGATCCTCTCTGATCCTAGATCCTCTCTGATCCTAGATCTTCTCTGATCCTAGATCCTCTCTGATCCTAGATCCTCTCTGATCCCAGATCCTCTCTGATCCTAGATCCTCTCTGATCCTAGAACCTCTCTGATCCCAGATCCTCTCTGATCCTAGAACCTCTCTGATCCCAGATCCTCTCTGATCCTAGAACCTCTCTGATCCTAGATCCTCTCTGATCCTAGAACCTCTCTAATCCTAGATCCTCTCTGATCCTAGATCCTCTCTGATCCTAGATCCTCTCTGATCCTAGACCCTCTCTGATCCTAGATCCTCTCTGATCCTAGACCCTCTCTGATCCTAGATCCTCTCTGATCCTAGATCCTCTCTGATCCTAGATCTTCTCTGATCCTAGATCCTCTCTGATCCTAGATCCTCTCTGATCCTAGAACCTCTCTGATCCCAGATCCTCTCTGATCCTAGAACCTCTCTGATCCTAGATCCTCTCTGATCCTAGAACCTCTCTAATCCTAGATCCTCTCTGATCCTAGATCCTCTCTGATCCTAGAACCTCTCTGATCCTAGAACCTCTCTGATCCTAGAACCTCTCTGATCCTAGATCCTCTCTGATCCTAGATCCTCTCTGATCCTAGAACCTCTCTGATCCTAGATCCTCTCTGATCCTAGATCCTCTCTGATCCTAGAACCTCTCTGATCCTAGATACTCTCTGATCCTAGAACCTCTCTGATCCCAGATCCTCTCTGATCCCAGATCCTCTCTGATCCTCGAACCTCTCTGATCCTAGATCCTCTCTGATCCTAGAATCTCTCTGATCCTAGATCCTCTCTGATCCTAGATCCTCTCTGATCCTAGATCCTCTCTGGTCCTAGATCCTCTCTGATCCTAGATCCTCTCTGATCCTAGAACCTCTCTGATCCTAGATCCTCTCTGATCCTAGATCCTCTCTGATCCTAGAACCTCTCTGATCCTAGAACCTCTCTGATCCTAGATCCTCTCTGATCCTAGAACCTCTCTGGTCCTAGATCCTCTCTGATCCTAGAACCTCTCTGGTCCTAGATCCTCTGATCCTAGATCCTCTCTGATCCTAGATCTTCTCTGATCCTAGATCCTCTCTGATCCTAGATCCTCTCTGATCCTAGATCCTCTCTGATCCCAGATCCTCTCTGATCCTAGATCCTCTCTGATCCTAGAACCTCTCTGATCCCAGATCCTCTCTGATCCTAGAACCTCTCTGATCCCAGATCCTCTCTGATCCTAGAACCTCTCTGATCCTAGATCCTCTCTGATCCTAGAACCTCTCTAATCCTAGATCCTCTCTGATCCTAGATCCTCTCTGATCCTAGACCCTCTCTGATCCTAGATCCTCTCTGATCCTAGATCCTCTCTGATCCTAGATCCTCTCTGATCCTAGATCTTCTCTGATCCTAGATCCTCTCTGATCCTAGATCCTCTCTGATCCTAGAACCTCTCTGATCCCAGATCCTCTCTGATCCTAGAACCTCTCTGATCCCAGATCCTCTCTGATCCTAGAACCTCTCTGATCCTAGATCCTCTCTGATCCTAGAACCTCTCTAATCCTAGATCCTCTCTGATCCTAGATCCTCTCTGATCCTAGATCCTCTCTGATCCTAGAACCTCTCTGATCCTAGAACCTCTCTGATCCTAGAACCTCTCTGATCCCAGATCCTCTCTGATCCTAGATCCTCTCTGATCCTAGATCCTCTCTGATCCTAGAACCTCTCTGATCCTAGAACCTCTCTGATCCTAGAGCCTCTCTGATCCTAGAACCTCTCTGATCCTAGATCCTCTCTGATCCTAGATCCTCTCTGATCCTAGAACCTCTCTGATCCTAGATCCTCTCTGATCCTAGAACCTCTCTGATCCCAGATCCTCTCTGATCCTAGAACCTCTCTGATCCTAGATCCTCTCTGATCCTAGAATCTCTCTGATCCTAGATCCTCTCTGATCCTAGATCCTCTCTGATCCTAGATCCTCTCTGGTCCTAGATCCTCTCTGATCCTAGATCCTCTCTGATCCTAGATCCTCTCTGATCCTAGAACCTCTCTGATCCTAGATCCTCTCTGATCCTAGATCCTCTCTGATCCTAGAACCTCTCTGATCCTAGAACCTCTCTGATCCTAGATCCTCTCTGATCCTAGAACCTCTCTGGTCCTAGATCCTCTCTGATCCTAGAACCTCTCTGGTCCTAGATCCTCTCTGATCCTAGATCCTCTCTGATCCTAGATCCTCTCTGATCCTAGAACCTCTCTGGTCCTAGAACCTCTCTGATCCCAGAACCTCTCTGATCCTAGAACCTCTCTGATCCTAGATCCTCTCTGATCCTAGAACCTCTCTGATCCTAGAACCTCTCTGATCCTAGATCCTCTCTGATCCTAGAACCTCTCTGATCCTAGATCCTCTCTGATCCTAGAACCTCTCTGATCCTAGATCCTCTCTGATCCTAGAACCTCTCTGATCCTGGATCCTCTCTGATCCTAGATCCTCTCTGATCCTAGAATCTCTCTGATCCTAGATCCTCTCTGATCCTAGAATCTCTCTGATCCTAGATCCTCTCTGATCCTAGAACCTCTCTGATCCTAGATCCTCTCTGATCCTAGAACCTCTCTGATCCTAGATCCTCTCTGATCCTAGAACCTCTCTGATCCTAGATCCTCTCTGATCCTAGAACCTCTCTGATCCTGGATCCTCTCTGATCCTAGATCCTCTCTGATCCTAGAATCTCTCTGATCCTAGATCCTCTCTGATCCTAGAATCTCTCTGATCCTAGATCCTCTCTGGTCCTAGATCCTCTCTGATCCTAGATCCTCTCTGATCCTAGATCCTCTCTGATCCTAGAACCTCTCTGGTCCTAGAACCTCTCTGATCCCAGAACCTCTCTGATCCTAGAACCTCTCTGATCCTAGATCCTCTCTGATCCTAGAACCTCTCTGATCCTAGAACCTCTCTGATCCTAGATCCTCTCTGATCCTAGATCCTCTCTGATCCTAGAACCTCTCTGATCCTAGATCCTCTCTGATCCTAGAACCTCTCTGATCCTAGATCCTCTCTGATCCTAGAACCTCTCTGATCCTAGATCCTCTCTGATCCTAGAACCTCTCTGATCCTGGATCCTCTCTGATCCTAGAACCTCTCTGATCCTAGAACCTCTCTGATCCTAGAATCTCTCTGATCCTAGATCCTCTCTGATCCTAGAACCTCTCTGATCCTAGATCCTCTCTGATCCTAGAACCTCTCTGATCCTAGATCCTCTCTGATCCTAGAACCTCTCTGATCCTAGATACTCTCTGATCCTAGAACCTCTCTGATCCTAGATCCTCTCTGATCCTAGAACCTCTCTGATCCTGGATCCTCTCTGATCCTAGATCCTCTCTGATCCTAGAATCTCTCTGATCCTAGATCCTCTCTGATCCTAGAATCTCTCTGATCCTAGATCCTCTCTGATCCTAGAACCTCTCTGATCCCAGAACCTCTCTGATCCTAGATCCTCTCTGATCCTAGAACCTCTCTGATCCTAGATCCTCTCTGATCCTAGAACCTCTCTGATCCTAGATCTTCTCTGATCCTAGATCCTCTCTGATCCTAGATCCTCTCTGATCCTAGAACCTCTCTGATCCTAGATCCTCTCTGATCCTAGAACCTCTCTGATCCTGGATCCTCTCTGATCCTAGAATCTCTCTGATCCTAGATCCTCTCTGATCCTAGAATCTCTCTGATCCTAGATCCTCTCTGATCCTAGAACCTCTCTGATCCCAGAACCTCTCTGATCCTAGATCCTCTCTGATCCTAGAACCTCTCTGATCCTAGATCCTCTCTGATCCTAGAATCTCTCTGATCCTAGATCCTCTCTGATCCTAGAATCTCTCTGATCCTAGATCCTCTCTGATCCTAGAACCTCTCTGATCCCAGAACCTCTCTGATCCTAGATCCTCTCTGATCCCAGAACCTCTCTGATCCTAGATCCTCTCTGATCCTAGAACCTCTCTGATCCTAGATCCTCTCTGATCCTAGAACCTCTCTGATCCTAGATCCTCTCTGGTCCTAGAACCTCTCTGATCCTAGAACCTCTCTGGTCCTAGAACCTCTCTGATCCTAGATCCTCTCTGATCCTAGAATCTCTCTGATCCTAGATCCTCTCTGATCCTAGATCCTCTCTGATCCTAGAATCTCTCTGATCCTAGATCCTCTCTGATCCTAGAACCTCTCTGATCCTAGATCCTCTCTGGTCCTAGAACCTCTTTGATCCTAGAACCTCTCTGATCCTGGATCCTCTCTGATCCTAGATCCTCTCTGATCCTAGAATCTCTCTGATCCTAGATCCTCTCTGATCCTAGAATCTCTCTGATCCTAGATCCTCTCTGATCCTAGAACCTCTCTGATCCTAGATCCTCTCTGGTCCTAGAACCTCTCTGATCCTAGAACCTCTCTGGTCCTAGAACCTCTCTGATCCTAGATCCTCTCTGGTCCTAGAACCTCTCTGATCCTAGAACCTCTCTGGTCCTAGATCCTCTCTGATCCTAGAACCTCTCTGATCCTAGATCCTCTCTGGTCCTAGATCCTCTCTGATCCTAGAACCTCTCTGATCCTAGAACCTCTCTGGTCCTAGATCCTCTCTGATCCTAGATCCTCTCTGGTCCTAGATCCTCTCTGATCCTAGAACCTCTCTGATCCTAGAACCTCTCTGATCCTAGAACCTCTCTGATCCTAGAACCTCTCTGATACTAGATCTTCTCTGATCCTAGATCTTCTCTGATCCTAGAACCTCTCTGATCCTAGACCCTCTCTGATCCTAGAACCTCTCTGATCCTAGACCCTCTCTGATCCTAGATCCTCTCTGATCCTAGACCCTCTCTGATACTAGATCTTCTCTGATCCTAGATCCTCTCTGATCCTAGACCCTCTCTGATACTAGATCTTCTCTGATCCTAGATCCTCTCTGATCCTAGAACCTCTCTGATCCTAGAACCTCTCTGGTCCTAGATCCTCTCTGATCCTAGATCCTCTCTGGTCCTAGATCCTCTCTGATCCTAGAACCTCTCTGATCCTAGATCCTCTCTGATCCTAGATCCTCTCTGGTCCTAGAACCTCTCTGATTCTAGATCCTCTCTGATCCTGGAACCTCTCTGATCCTAGAACCTCTCTGATCCTAGACCCTCTCTGATCCTAGAACCTCTCTGTCCAAATGAACCTATCTCCTCCTCTTTTGCAGCTTCTCCGCCTGACAGAGTTCGGGCGGTCCAGGTTTCGGACCTCAGCGGTCTCATGGGGATGAAAGGACGGACTGCGTAGTGGTTTTATTGCGATCTGGCATCGTGAGGACGTTCTTTTAGAAGCTGGAGCAGATCTCCAGGTTCTGATGACCATCTGAACTTCATGATGGAAGGCGAGCCTTCTGTCTGGGTCAGACCGGAGGTCAGAGGTCAGACCGGAGGTCAGAGGTCGGACCGGAGTCCTGCTCTGACTCGGGCTCTGGAAATAGCTCCAGACCAGCTGGGGGACCCAGACCGGGGATCCCTTCCTGTTTTGGGCAAACTCTCGTAAGGGTTTCCCTTTCAACCCTCACCCCCCCCCCCCCCCTCCCCCCACCCCCGCAGAGAAACCCGACTCCTACCCCCCCCCCCAGCCAGTAAATCTGTCAGATCAAAGACGACAGAGTGAAACTGATCAGATGTCTGACAAACGAGAAGAAGCTGAAAAGTGATGAAGCTGATGATGTCACAGAGAGTCCAGCTCAGTCTGGATAACATGAGCACTGGTTTCCAGTTACCTGCACCAGTGCTCTACTGGAAAAATACCAGAAACATTTGGTTCGGTGATGAAATCTGATGTTTTTGAGTTAAATCAACTTAAAAATCACACTCTTGTTTCAGCTTCAGCGTGCATGAACAACAAAGGGGGCGTGGCTAATTTAAAAACTCAACACATCTGGACCACAAAGGCTCATGGGAAATACAAATTCAGCAGGAATTTAAACTTTTATGATTGTTTTCCTGTTAGGTGTTTAACATTCAGAGGACGTTGTTCAGAAATTCTGTTCAGTTTGGACGTTAAAGTTGCAGCATGAGTGTGAAGGACAGAACAGGAGATAAACTCCCGTCCCATAAATAATCCATCTGCTGTGTGGCTCTAAACCAACATGACATAAAGACTGATGATGTTGCTGTTCGCTCACAGACTCATACATTAAGCACCACTAACGCTTGGCACTAAATATAATGTAATGAGTAAGTACAATTTCACCTTGTCCTGAATCAGAAACTCCTGGAAGACGATTAAGGCCACTGAAGAAAAATCTGAGATTAAAGTCAGAATTTTGACTTTTTCAGAAATTCAAAAAAATTCCTGATTTTTTTTTTTATATATTCTGGAAAAAAGTCGTAATTCTGACTTTTTCTCACAGAATTTTTTTTTTCTTCAGTGGCCCTCATCATCCTCCGTAGAAATTTAACTTGAGAAGAGTTGAAAAAAATGCATGCAACAAAATTACAGCAATTTGTTTAGTTTATTTTAAGGTGAAAAATGAAGTTGTAACAAAGTAAAAAAATGTTTCTTTGTTTCTATTTTTACTTTGAATCAAAATAACTTTTTTTTTTTGTTTGTTTTAACAATTCCTTCTTTTTGTTAGTTTGTTTTCAAGATATATTTCCAGTAAATCAAAATTTATGGTTTCAAACGAATCCTAAATGTAGTTTTGGTAAAACTAATGAATTTATTTGTAAGAAATTACAGTAATATTTACCAGCTCGACGCGTCCGAAGCCTCCGACTCCCAGCGTGTCGATGATGTTGAAGTCGCTGAGCTTCAGGCTGGAGAAGAAGGCGTTCTCCGCTTCGTACCTGCAGACACGAGAACACAGGAGAACGTGCTGGGAACGTTCCACCTCCGGTTCCACGGAAAAGCTCCCGCAGCCGTACCTGCAGCATTTCACCACGTGGAAGAACGGGAACTTCCTGGAGGTCTGGATGGAGAAGGAGGTGATGGGGAGGGAGAAGGAGGAGGTGGGAGGAGAAGGCAGGCTGGCGAGGCGCTCCCTCTGCCGCCTCGCCGGGACGGGAAGCAGGTCCCGCATCCTGGTTCTGGGTCAGGGCCCGGAGGACTGGGTCAGGGACCTGCAGGACTGGGTTAGGGACCAGCAGGACTGGGTCAGGGCCCGGAGGACTGGGTCAGGGCCTGGAGGACTGGGTCAGGGCCCGGAGGACTGGGTCAGGGACCCGGAGGACTGGGTCAGGACCCGGAGGACTGGGTCAGGGACCAGCAGGACTGGGTCAGGGCCCGGAGGACTGGGTCAGGGCCTGGAGGACTGGGTCAGGGCCCGGAGGACTGGGTCAGGGACCCGGAGGACTGGGTCAGGGCCCGGAGGACTGGGTCAGGGCCTGGAGGACTGGGTCAGGGACCCGGAGGACTGGGTCAGGACCCGGAGGACTGGGTCAGGGACCAGCAGGACTGGGTCAGGGACCCGGAGGACTGGGTCAGGGACCAGCAGGACTGGGTTAGGGACCAGCAGGACTGGGTCAGGGCCCGGAGGACTGGGTCAGGGACCTGCAGGACTGGGTTAGGGACCAGCAGGACTGGGTCAGGGACCCGCAGGACTGGGTCAGGGACCTGCAGGACTGGGTTAGGGACCAGCAGGACTGGGTCAGGGCCCGGAGGACTGGGTCAGGGACCTGCAGGACTGGGTTAGGGACCAGCAGGACTGGGTCAGGGACCCGGAGGACTGGGTCAGGGACCTGCAGGACTGGGTCAGGGACCAGCAGGACTGGGTCAGGGCCCGGAGGACTGGGTCAGGGACCCGCAGGACTGGGTCAGGGACCCGGAGGACTGGGTCAGGGACCCGCAGGACTGGGTCAGGGACCCGGTGGGGTGGGAGATATCTGACAGTTTTACAAAGAATCACGAGAATTATGGTTCTTCAGGAGAACGTTGGTTCTTCAGGAGAACGATGGTTCTTCAGGAGAACGATGGTTCCTCAGGAGAACGATGGTTCTTCAGGAGAACGATGGGTCCTCAGGAGAACGATGGGTCTGCAGGAGAACGTTGGGTCCTCAGGAGAACAATGGTTCTGCAGGAGAACGATGGGTCCTCAGGAGAACGATGGGTCCCCAGGAGAACGTTGGGTCCTCAGGAGAACGATGGTTCTTCAGGAGAACGATGGTTCCTCAGGAGAACGATGGGTCTGCAGGAGAACGATGGTTCCTCAGGAGAACGATGGGTCCTCAGGAGAACGATGGTTCCTCAGGAGAACGATGGTTCCTCAGGAGAACGATGGGTGTGCAGGACAACGATGGGTCCTCAGGGGAACGATGGGTTCTTCAGGAGAACAATGGTTCCTCAGGAGAACGTTCTGCAGAGCGTCCGCAGGAGAGTCGTCTTGAAGGAGGAGTTCCAGGTCCAGTTCACATGGTGGGGGCCGGAGCGGACCCGGGGGGTTCTGGTGTGGGGGAACCGGGGCGGCGCTGGGTTTGCCAGATCCTCCAGCTCTCTGAGCATTCAGTCAGGAACCAAGCGGGTCGTGACGTGAGCAGAACCTTCAGAACCAGACAGGACTGCAGAGGCGTGTGGGCCGGTTCGGCTCGGACTGAGCGGGAGGTCTGCGGCGGACGAGTCCTGCCGGGGAAATGGCACCTGAGAGGACGGCCGTGTGCTCGGACCCTGCGCGGGTATTTTTAGCAGCTGGAAACATTGCTCAGAGGTTTACCCCCGACAGGCAGATCAGGTGTTAAAGAGGCTGGCTGACGGTCAGGAGCTGCAGGACACGCCGTCCCGGCCCGGAACTGGACCAGCCGAAGGGCTCAGGGATCACCAGAAGAGGATTCCTCAGGGTTTCTCTGCGGAGTCAGAGGTCTGATGTTCCTGGAGCCCCTCAAACCAAAATAACAATCGTCCAACAGCAGCAGTTCTGCGTTTCACGCCTCCACACCTCCGAGAATAGTCCGCCGGGACCTGGACGGCAACATCGTGACCGCAGAGACGTTTTCCCTCTGAAGGACAGGAGGTAATCTGGTCCGCAGATCCGAGACCTCAATAAAAACCGAAGTCCTCCAGACAAACAGTCATGAAAACCACCACAAAGGTTCAATTTTCCTGTTACGTACACACTCAGAAACAGAGGTACCAGTTTGTACCTAAAAGGGTCCAAAGCTTGTTGCTGGGGGGGGGGTTCCTTTCTGAAAGACATTTCTGTACCTTCATGGTCCATTTTTGTACCTTATCAAGCTGTATGAGTTAATAAAGTACAATTAAACCAATTAAAGATGATGAATAAAAGTCAATAAAATAGAGATTATGACAACAATCAAAGATGCTAATAATAAATGAATAATTATTATAGAAATATTAGGCCAAACACATTTATAATTATACATATAATTATTACTATGATTATTATGAAAATCATAATATAATAACTATAATTATACTACTGTTTAGAAGTACTGCTATTTATAGTTATTGTACAAGCTACACACATGTTTCAATGCTGCAGGTACCCTTAGGGTTGGAATGGTACAAATGTGTACTTTATATTACTTTGGAGCCTTTTTCATAGTATATAGGTACTTCTGGCCTCATAAAGACCAATATTGTACTTTTGAGAGAACATTTGTAATAAATGTACCTACAGGTACAGAAATGATCCTGTCTCGTACCTCTGTTTCTGAGTGTGTAGAGAAATCTGCTTTCGATGGTCGGATCTATGATTCTGTCGTCTACAGTAACCGATTATCTTCAGATGAAGAGCTTCGTTATTTTAACATCGCAGGATGATCAAAGTGAGCTTGAAAATGATTTGCGTCTACCGAGCAGGATGCTGTGAGGTTACAGACGCATCAGGTGGAAAACGAGGTCAAACTGCAGCTGCAGAGAGAACAGCTCCCCGTGAGGGATCAGACTACTTCCTGGAAGCTTTAGCATCAGATTTCTGCAGGAACAGTAGCTGCTGCCCGTCATTCAGGACGAGCCAACGAATAAACGCTCCAAAATTAGTTTGTGATAAGGAGAAAGAGATTTTCAGCTCGTGATGGGAAGAAGCTGCCATGTGAAGGAAGTTTGGTTTTAATTCAACTAAAAATATGCTTTTAAAATGTTTTACGGTGATTCAACAGATTTATCAGTGAAAATAAAAATCTGTTATTCGCTATAAATGTTTTTATTCATGTATTTGTATGAATAATGTGATCTTATCAACTTTGTTTGAACTGCATCTCAAACTTTTGTTTTCTTTGTGTGAAATAAATGTAATTGTTGATCGAATCTTCAAAGTCAACATGATGACAGCGAAGGTCAGCGGGAGAGAAAAACAATGTTATAACAGAGAAAGTGTGCACGTGTGGAGGACAAACAAACTCAGATTTCACTTGCTGTTTTCTGTTTGCTGTTACCGTAGCAACAGCCATGACTGACAGCAGGACACCTGCTGCTTGTATTAAATCTATACCATAAGAGGAGGCAACAACAATCAGCGTCACGCTGTCACATGATCACATGACCGACCGTCACCCGACACACACGGTACAACACGGTTGTGTGTGTGTTTTTCTTACTGTATCCCCCCCCCCCCAGGTATCCTCAGTTTCCTCCGCGTATTTTTCGTGTTTCCTCCGCGTATTTTTCGTGTTTCCTCCGTGTATTTTTCATGTTTCCTCCATGTATCTTTTGTGTTTCCTTCGTGTATCTTTCATGTTTCCTCCGTGTATTTTTCGTGTTTCCTCCGTGTATCATTTGTGTTTCCTCCGTGTATCTTTTGTTTCCTCCGTGTATTTTTCATGTTTCCTCCGTGTATTTTTCGTGTTTCCTTCGTGTATCTTTTGTTTCCTCCATGTATCTTTTGTTTCCTCCGTGTATTTTTCGTGTTTCCTTCGTGTATCTTTCTGTTTCCTCCGTGTATCTTTTGTGTTTCCTTCGTGTATCTTTTGTTTCCTCCGTGTATTTTTCATGTTTCCTCCATGTATCTTTTGTGTTTCCTTCGTGTATCTTTTGTTTCCTCCGTGTATCTTTCGTGTTTCCTCCGTGTATCTTTTGTGTTTCCTCCGTTTATCATTCGTGTTTCCTCTGTGTTTTTTCGTGTTTCCTCCGTGTATTTTTTGTGTTTCCTCCGTGTATCATTTGTGTTTCCTTCGTGTATTTTTCGTGTTTCCTTCGTGTATCTTTCGTGTTTCCTCTGTGTATTTTTTGTGTTTCCTCCGTGTATCATTTGTGTTTCCTTCGTGTATCTTTCGTGTTTCCTCCGTGTTTCTTTCGTGTTTCCTTTGTGTATCTTTCGTGTTTCCTCCGTGTTTTTTTCGTGTTTCCTCCGTGTTTCTTTCGTGTTTCCTCCGTGTATTTTTCGTGTTTCCTCCGTTATCTTTTGTGTTTCCTTCGTGTTTCTTTTGTGTTTCCTCCGTGTATTTTTCGTGTTTCCTTCGTGTATCTTTCTTGTTTCCTCCGTGTTTCTTTCGTGTTTCCTCCGTGTATCTTTCGTGTTTCCTCCGTTTATCTTTCGTGTTTCCTCCGTGTATCTTTCGTGTTTCCTCCGTGTATCTTTCGTGTTTCCTCCGTGTATCTTTTGTGTTTCCTTCGTGTATCATTTTTGTTTCCTCCGTGTATTTTTCGTGTTTCCTCCGTGTATCTTTTGTGTTTCCTCCGTTTATTTTTCGTGTTTCCTCCGTGTATCTTTCGTGTTTCCTCCGTGTATTTTTTGGTGTTTCCTCCGTGTATCTTTCGTGTTTCCTTCGTGTATCTTTTGTTTCCTCCATGTATCTTTTGTGTTTCCTTCGTGTATCTTTTGTTTCCTCCGTGTATTTTTCATGTTTCCTCCATGTATCTTTTGTGTTTCCTTCGTGTATCTTTTTGTTTCCTCTGTGTATCTTTCGTGTTTCCTCCGTGTATCTTTTGTGTTTCCTCCGTTTATCTTTCGTGTTTCCTCTGTGTTTCTTTCGTGTTTCCTCCGTGTATCTTTTGTGTTTCCTCCGTGTATCATTTGTGTTTCCTCCGTGTATCTTTCGTGTTTCCTTCGTGTATCTTTCGTGTTTCCTCCGTGTTTCTTTCGTGTTTCCTCCGTGTATCTTTCGTGTTTCCTCCGTGTATTTTTCGTGTTTCCTCCGTGTATCTTTCGTGTTTCCTCCGTGTATTTTTCGTGTTTCCTCCGTGTATCTTTTGTGTTTTCTTCGTGTATCTTTCTTGTTTCCTCCGTGTATTTTTCGTGTTTCCTTCGTGTATCTTTTTGTTTCCTCCGTGTATCTTTCGTGTTTCCTTCGTGTATCTTTCGTGTTTCCTCCGTGTATCTTTCGTGTTTCCTTCGTGTATCTTTCGTGTTTCCTCCGTGTATCTTTTGTGTTTCCTTCGTGTATCTTTTGTTTCCTCCGTGTATTTTTCCTGTTTCCTTCGTGTATCTTTTGTTTCCTCCGTGTATTTTTCGTGTTTCCTCCGTGTATCTTTCGTGTTTCCTCCGTGTATTTTTTGTGTTTCCTCCGTGTATCTTTTGTGTTTCCTTCGTGTATCTTTTGTTTCCTCCATGTATCTTTTGTGTTTCCTTCGTGTATCTTTTGTTTCCTCCGTGTATTTTTCATGTTTCCTCCGTGTATCTTTTGTGTTTCCTTCGTGCATCTTTTGTTTCCTCCGTTATTTTTCATGTTTCCTCCGTGTATCTTTTGTGTTTCCTTTGTGTTCTTTTTGTTTCCTCCGTGTATTTTTCGTGTTTCCTTCGTGTTCTTTTGTTTCCTCCGTGTATTTTTCGTGTTTCCTTCGTGTATCTTTTGTTTCCTCCGTGTATTTTTCGTGTTTGCTCCGTGTATCATTTGTGTTTCCTTCGTGTATCTTTCGTGTTTCCTCCGTGTATCTTTCGTGTTTCCTCCATGTATCTTTTGTGTTTCCTCCGTTTATCATTCGTGTTTCCTCCGTGTATCTTTCGTGTTTCCTCCGTGTTTCTTTCGTGTTTCCTTCGTGTATCTTTCGTGTTTCCTCCGTGTATTTTTCGTGTTTCCTCCGTGTATCTTTCGTGTTTCCTCCGTGTATCTTTTGTGTTTCCTCCGTTTATCATTCGTGATTCCTCCGTGTATCTTTCGTGTTTCCTCCGTGTTTCTTACGTGTTTCCTCCGTGTATCTTTCGTGTGTCTTTCGTGTTTCCTCCGTTAATCTTTTGTGTTTCCTCCGTGTATCTTTTGTGTTCCCTCCGTGTATCTTTTGTGTTTCCTCCGTTTATCATTCGTGTTTCCTCCGTGTTTCTTTCGTGTTTCCTCCGTGTTTCTTTCGTGTTTCCTCCGTGTATCTTTCGTGTTTCCTCGGTGTATCTTTCGTGTTTCCTCCGTGTATCTTTTGTTTCCTCCGTGTATCTTTTGTTTCCTCTGTGTATCTTTCGTGTTTCCTCCGTGTGTCTTTCGTGTGTCCTCCGTAAATCTTTTGTTTCCTCCGTGTATCATTTGTGTTTCCTCCGTGTATCTTTCGTGTTTCCTCCGTGTGTCTTTCCTGTTTCCTCCGTGTATCTTTCAAGTGTCATCCGTGTATCTTTTGTTTCCTCCGTGTATCTTTTGTGTTTTTCTTAGTGTATCTTTCGTGTGTCTTCCGTGTATCTTTTGTGTTTCCTCCGTGTATCTTTCGTGTGTCCTCCGTAAATCTTTTGTTTCCTCCGTGTATCATTTGTGTTTCCTCCGTAAATCTTTTGTGTTTCCTCCGTGTATCATTTGTGTTTCCTCCGTGTATCTTTCGTGTTTCCTCCGTGTGTCTTTCCTGTTTCCTCCGTGTATCTTTTCGTGTGTCCTCCGTGTATCTTTAGTGTTTCCTCCATTTATCATTCGTGTTTCCTCCGTGTATCATGTGTTTCCTTCGTGTTTCTTTCATGTTTCCTCCGTTAATCTTTTGTGTTTCCTCCGTGTATCTTTTGTGTTTCCTCCGTGTATCTTTTGTGTTTCCTCCGTGTATCTTTTGTGTTCCCTCCGTGTGTCTTACGTGTTTCCTCCGTGTTCTTTCGTATTTTCTGCGTGTTTCTTTCGGGTTTCCTCCGTGTATCTTTTGTGTTTCCTCCGTGTATCTTTTGTGTTTCCTCCGTTTATCTTTTGTGTTTCCTCCGTGTATCATTTGTGTTTCCTCCGTGTATCTTTTGTGTTTCCTCCGTGTATCTTTTGTTTCCTCTGTGTATCTTTCGTGTTTCCTCCGTGTGTCTTTTGTGTTTTTCTTCGTGTATCTTTCGTGTGTCTTCCGTGTTCTTTTGTGTTTCCTCCGTGAATCTTTCTGTGTCTCCGTAATCTTTTGTTTCCTCTGTGTTCTTTCTGTGTCCTCCGTAATCTTTTGTTTCCTCCGTGTTCATTTGTGTTTCCTCCGTAATCTTTTGTGTTTCCTCCGTGTATCATTTGTGTTTCCTCCGTGTATCTTTCGTGTTTCCTCCGTGTGTCTTTCCTGTTTCCTCCGTGTATCTTTTGTTTCCTCCGTGTATCTTTGTGTGTCCTCCGTGTATCTTTTGTTTCCTCCGTGTATCTTTTGTGTTTTTCTTAGTGTTCTTTGTGTGTCTTCCGTGTATCTTTTGTGTTTCCTCCGTGTATCTTTCGTGTGTCCTCCGTAAATCTTTTGTTTCCTCCGTGTATCATTTGTGTTTCCTCCGTAAATCTTTTGTGTTTCCTCCGTGTATCATTTGTGTTTCCTCCGTGTATCTTTCGTGTTTCCTCCGTGTGTCTTTCCTGTTTCCTCCGTGTATCTTTCGTGTGTCTTTCCTGTTTCCTCCGTGTATCTTTCGTGTGTCCTCCGTGTATCTTTAGTGTTTCCTCCATTTATCATTCGTGTTTCCTCCGTGTATCATGTGTTTCCTTCGTGTTTCTTTCATGTTTCCTCCGTTAATCTTTTGTGTTTCCTCCGTGTATCTTTTGTGTTTCCTCCGTGTATCTTTTGTGTTTCCTCCGTGTATCTTTTGTGTTCCCTCCGTGTGTCTTACGTGTTTCCTCCGTGTTTCCTCCGTGTATCTTTCGTATTTTCTGCGTGTTTCTTTCGGGTTTCCTCCGTGTATCTTTTGTGTTTCCTCCGTGTATCTTTTGTGTTTCCTCCGTTAATCTTTTGTGTTTCCTCCGTGTATCATTTGTGTTTCCTCCGTGTATCTTTTGTGTTTCCTCCGTGTATCTTTTGTTTCCTCTGTGTATCTTTCGTGTTTCCTCCGTGTGTCTTTTGTGTTTTTCTTCGTGTATCTTTCGTGTGTCTTCCGTGTATCTTTTGTGTTTCCTCCGTGTATCTTTCGTGTGTCCTCCGTAAATCTTTTGTTTCCTCCGTGTATCTTTCGTGTGTCCTCCGTAAATCTTTTGTTTCCTCCGTGTATCATTTGTGTTTCCTCCGTAAATCTTTCGTGTTTCCTCCGTGTGTCTTTCCTGTTTCCTCCGTGTATCTTTCGTGTGTCCTCCGTGTATCTTTAGTGTTTCCTCCATTTATCATTCGTGTTTCCTCCGTGTATCATGTGTTTCCTTCGTGTTTCTTTCATGTTTCCTCCGTTAATCTTTTGTGTTTCCTCCGTGTATCTTTTGTGTTTCCTCCTTGTATCTTTAGTGTTTCCTCCATTTATCATTCGTGTTTCCTCCGTGTATCATGTGTTTCCTTCGTGTTTCTTTCATGTTTCCTCCGTTAATCTTTTGTGTTTCCTCCGTGTATCTTTTGTGTGTCCTCCGTGTATCTTTAGTGTTTCCTCCATTTATCATTCGTGTTTCCTCCGTGCATCATGTGTTTCCTTCGTGTTTCTTTCATGTTTCCTCCGTTAATCTTTTGTGTTTCCTCCGTGTATCTTTTGTGTTTCCTCCGTGTATCTTTAGTGTTTCCTCCATTTATCATTCGTGTTTCCTCCGTGTATCATGTGTTTCCTTCGTGTTTCTTTCATGTTTCCTCCGTTAATCTTTTGTGTTTCCTCCGTGTATCTTTTGTGTGTCCTCCGTGTATCTTTAGTGTTTCCTCCATTTATCATTCGTGCTTCCTCCGTGTATCATGTGTTTCCTTCGTGTTTCTTTCATGTTTCCTCCGTTAATCTTTTGTGTTTCCTCCGTGTATCATTTGTGTTTCATCCGTGTATCTTTTGTGTTTCCTCCGTGTATCTTTTGTGTTCCCTCCGTGTGTCTTACGTGTTTCCTCCGTGTTTCCTCCGTGTATCTTTCGTATTTTCTGCGTGTTTCTTTCGGGTTTCCTCCGTGTATCTTTTGTGTTTCCTCCGTTAATCTTTTGTGTTTCCTCCGTGTATCATTTGTGTTTCCTCCGTGTATCTTTTGTGTTTCCTCCGTGTATCTTTTGTGTTTCCTCCGTGTATCTTTTGTGTTTCCTCCGTGTATCTTTTGTGTTCCCTCCGTGTGTCTTACGTGTTTCCTCCGTGTTTCCTCCGTGTATCTTTCGTATTTTCTGCGTGTTTCTTTAGTGTTTCCTCCGTTTATCATTTGTGTTTCCTCCGTGTATCTTTGGTGTTTCCTCCGTGTATCTTTCGTGTTTCCTCTGTGTAACCTCTGTGTATCTTCTGTGTAACCTCCACGGCAGAGTCCTGAGGGACATTTTTTTCTGGACATGAACCACATCCTGGTCCAAAACCACATTTCAATCACCCAGCCAGTCTTTGTTTCCTCTGTATGGAGCTAGGATTAGAACATGACTCGTATCTACATATTTTACGGAGCTAGGATCGGGACATGACTCGTATCTACATATTTTACGGAGTTAGGATCGGGACATGACTCGTATCTACATATTTTACGGAGTTAGGATCGGGACATGACTCGTATCTACATATTTTACGGAGCTAGGATCGGGACATGACTCATATCTACATATTTTACGGAGTTAGGATCGGGACATGACTCGTATCTACATATTTTACGGAAGTTAGGATCGGGACATGACTCGTATCTACATATTTTACGGAGCTAGGATCGGGACATGACTTGTATCGACATATTTTACGGAGCTAGGATCGGGACATGACTCATATCTACATATTTTACGGAGTTAGGATCGGGACATGACTCGTATCTACATATTTTATCGAGTTAGGATCGGGACATGACTCGTATCTACATATTTTACGGAGCTAGGATCGGGACATGACTCGTATCTACATATTTTACGGAGTTAGGATCGGGACATGACTCGTATCTACATATTTTACGGAGCTAGGATCGGGACATGACTCGTATCTACATATTTTACGGAGCTAGGATCGGGACATGACTCGTATCTACATATTTTACGGAGTTAGGATCGGGACATGACTCGTATCTACATATTTTATCGAGTTAGGATCGGGACATGACTCGTATCTACATATTTTACGGAGTTAGGATCGGGACATGACTCGTATCTACATATTTTACGGAGTTAGGATCGGGACATGACTCGTATCTACATATTTTACGGAGCTAGGATCGGGACATGACTCGTATCTACATATTTTACGGAGTTAGGATCGGGACATGACTGGTATCTACATATTTTACGGAGTTAGGATCGGGACATGACTCGTATCTACATATTTTACGGAGCTAGGATCGGGACATGACTCGTATCTACATATTTTACGGAGTTAGGATCGGGACATGACTCGTATCTTCATATTTTACGGAGTTAGGATCGGGACATGACTCGTATCTACATATTTTACGGAGTTAGGATCGGGACATGACTCGTATCTACATATTTTACGGAGCTAGGATCGGGACATGACTCGTATCTACATATTTTAAGGAGCTAGGATCGGGACATGACTCGTATCTACATATTTTACGGAGCTAGGATCGGGACATGACTCGTATCTACATATTTTACGGAGCTAGGATCGGGACATGACTCGTATCTACATATTTTACGGAGTTAGGATCGGGACATGACTCGTATCTACATATTTTACGGAGTTAGGATCGGGACATGACTCGTATCTACATATTTTACGGAGTTAGGATCGGGACATGACTCGTATCTACATATTTTACGGAGCTAGGATCGGGTCATGACTCGTATCTACATATTTTACGGAGTTAGGATCGGGACATGACTGGTATCTACATATTTTACGGAGTTAGGATCGGGACATGACTCGTATCTACATATTTTACGGAGCTAGGATCGGGACATGACTCGTATCTACATATTTTACGGAGTTAGGATCGGGACATGACTCGTATCTTCATATTTTACGGAGTTAGGATCGGGACATGACTCGTATCTACATATTTTACGGAGTTAGGATCGGGACATGACTCGTATCTACATATTTTACGGAGCTAGGATCGGGACATGACTCGTATCTACATATTTTAAGGAGCTAGGATCGGGACATGACTCGTATCTACATATTTTACGGAGTTAGGATCGGGACATGACTCATATCTACATATTTTCTAATGGTGACAACAGGAAGCGGTAACGTCCAGTTTAAAGTCTAAAAAGTCTAAAGTCAGTTGTATAAATGGTGATCAAGACCTGGAGAAATCTGATTGGTTCTTGAGTAGGTCTTAAAAACTTTTAGTAAAATTCATTCAAACTTTCTGACATGTACTTTGATCCATACTTGTAGATTTGAGTTGGACCTGTACTTGATGGTACAAATATGCAGATAAAAGTTTTCTAACTTGGGTCCCATCGTAGCTCCATACTTCAGCACCATTCCAGCAACATTCTTCTCCGTCTTTTACTAAACAACAAAAGAAACTAACAGCAGATTAAAATGAATAAACAAATCAACATAAAAGGTCAATTTGCTGGAAAAAAATCTATAAAGTCAATAAAACAAAACCAGATTTAAAAAAAAACAAAACAAAACCTGAGAACATTAAAAACTGAAATAAATGTTTTTATGATGTGCTGAATATAAATGTCTTCACTGGGAACCAGTACAGCTGATTAATGGAGGTCCAGCAGGAGGAAAACTGAGTTTGTCCTTCGCTGCAGCCGGTATTATTAGCTGCTCTTACATAAGCTGAGCTTCCAGTTTCTGTTGTAAACATCCACAAACATGAAGCTGCTGACATGTTGGAGCAAACATGAGCTTCAGGCTGTTTTCATCCACTCATCACAGCTTTTCCACCAGCAACATGCCGGTGTTGGACAGCAGGAATGTGGACAGAAAATGTCCAGATTCTGTCCTTTTACTCCAGGAAAGATGGGAAAGACGAGCGCTGCTGACAGGAAAACCAGCAGAGACATCGTCATTTAAAGCTCTGCAGAGGGTTAAAGGGGGGGTGGGGGGTGTTTTCCAGGAGCAGGTTTTACAATATTGCTTAAAATTTCCTTCATTGCAGCTGATTAATTAAGTACTTGTATTAAATATTTTTTTCATCAATATGATGTAACATGCAGTGAAAAACAAATACTTAATTAAAGAAAAATGAAGAAATATCAAATATCAAGACGAGTTATATTCATACAAGCAAATCTGTTCAACACAACAAATCAGCCAGATCATCTTCATTTATCACGTCATTTATCATTTGTCACCAGTGGAACGGACTGGTCCGGTTGCGTTACACTTACTTGGCTTTCGCTTCAGCGTCATCGTACGCTTTGTTGGAAACGTCGTCCAGTCCACCAATCAGATGCTTGAATGAGCTGAGGAGGAAAAGGACATTTACGTACATTAATGTTGCTCTTCATCAGAATTCAGCCAGAAACGTAAACGTTTAGAACGATAAACTTCGTACTCGGGCTGTAACGGTTTGTGTGGAACCGATCGGTACGCTACTCTCGGTTCGGCACATGTACCGAACTTTAGGGTGCAGGATTTCTTTATTTAGCTATTTATTGTTTCATTACGCTTCTGCGTATCGTCGGACATGACTGAATGACGGAGCGGTGAAACTTCGCCTCCGGTTGGTGCAGCTGCCGACCATCCTGTGGCTAACAACATTTAACAACATAGCACATGAGCTAGCTTAGCTAGAGGAAGCAGCATCGAACCTCACGTCCCCGTCTGGGGGCACCTCATGTGCAAAGATGCGAAGTAATAAAGTAGAACTACGTTCCTACGACACGTGATAGGCCCGGTGCAAATATTTTGTTTGTGCCCCACCGCACCTTCGTGAAGTTGGCCCCCCAACCCACGCTAAACCCAGCGGAAATGGTCTCAATCGTTTGTGCAGAAAAAAATATCGATTGTGCTGCTTTAGTTTTTAAGATACAACAGGTTTATTATAAGGCAGTGACGTCACGCAGCCCCCCGACTTTGTCCAATTTGCACCAAAATGGTCTCAATCGTTTGTGCTGTGTTTGTGCTGGTTTGTGCAGAAAAAATTATCGTTTGTGCTGCAATTTGGTGCAAATTGGACAAAGTCGGGGGGGGCTGCGTGACGTCACCGCCTTATAATAAACCTGCTGTATCTTAAAAACTAAAGCAGCACAATCGATATTTTTTTCTGCACAAACGCAGCACAAACGATTGAGACCATTTTGGTGCAATTTGGATAAAGTCGGGGGCTGCGTGAACTTAGAATGACCCTTTTGATATTATTCAATATCTTAAAAACTAAAGCAGCACAAACAATATTTTTTTCTGCACAAACGATTGAGACCATTTCCACTGGGTTTAGCGTGGGTTGGGGGGCCAACTTCACGAAGGTCCCCACCGCCATAAACAAACACGTTCACCATGCACGCACACGTGCTCGTGGATGTGCACACACACACACACACAATCTTGCACTCGCACATGCACAGCTGTTTGACAGAGCTGCTGTTGTCACCGTGATGGATTCCTTTTACCAAAGATACGGGAACGCGACCTGCGCCGCACCGCGCCGCGCAGGTCGCGTTCCCGTACTTAGGATAAAAAATATTAATTGAATTAAACTTCACGGGTGCGTGAGGGTCGCGGGTGAGTTATTTTTTTATTCTTTGTGGACACGAGCGTTTTACTTGGTGCTGGTGTGACGTCCAGCAGTGACGGACACGTTCCTGCTGCTGACGCAGGAGCAGAACAGCTGAAACCAGCATGGTGGAGAACATCCCATCTTCTTTATGCAGCAGTCTGAATCCTAACCATCAGGTCTCCTCCTCTGACCACTTTTATAATCCGTTGCACCGCTGGTTTGAAGATCACGTCCATATTTAAACCCTCTCACGTGGGCAGGTGCTCCGTCCACCTGCTGAATTGTAAAACGGTTCTTTACTTTGGACCTGGAGCCTGTTTAAAACCAGTTTGGAGAGCGAGGAGCGCGAGCTTTGGTGGTGGAAAGCCGAAGAAGCCGTTCTGGCTCTGAACCAGAACCAGCACATATAGAAAATGGCCGCATGGCTTCCTCTTATTTTACCCACCTGAGGTCCATTTACAAAACCAGTGTAAAGGATTTAATGTTATGTTCAGGAAACAGGGTATTTCCGGTGTTTTATTGTGAAAAAGGCAGAGCGGAAGTTGGGTTCCTGTCTGTTGATGAAGGTTGTTCAGAGAAGAAGAAATAAAGACGGCGGACGCGCCGGTTGAACAGTACCACTTCGACTCGTCATTTGTAGTTCATGTCAGTATAGGCGCACAAAACAGAACACTCGGCTACATTGGTGGCAGCGGTGGGATTCGAACCCACGCCCCCGAAGAGACTGGAGCCCAACTTCCGCTCTGCCTTTTTCACAATAAAACACCGGAAATACCCTGTTTCCTGAACATAACATTAAATCCTTTACACCAGCAACATGTTGCATTGGACTTTGGCTCATTACTTATGCGGGTGACTCGGCCAATCAGAGTGCATGACATGTATGCATGAGGTATGCAACGGGCTTTCTAAAGAAAAAGATTTACCCTCCTCTAAATCTGACGGACAGCTGCTTATTTTCCCCCCTTTCTTCGTGGGCCCCTGATTGCGTCTGGGCCCTGGTGCAGCTGCACCGTTGATACTTGCGCCTGTCTGTACTTTATCAGACATCTGATCTGGCTTTTTTTGATTATAATTAAAAAAAAATCTTATAACCAACCCAGAATGAAGACCGGCACTCCTGTAACCTCCGGTCTGCAGACGAACAGCTGCAGTAACTTTTGTTCCTGGACACCCGCGTGGAACAAGAAAGTCCACATAAGGCTTTCTCAGAAGGAGGGTAGTTTAGAAGTCACTATTCTCCGACAGTAGAAGCATTTTTTACCGTCCTGAAAGCAGCTGCAGACATCTCAAAGTGCAGCTTTTTCTTCCCTCGTTCAGCAGGTACATTTACATGTTCACTAACGCACAACGTTCCTGTAAACCGATGAGATAAAACAGAAACGGCTCCCTGACAGAATCAGCGTGTTTGGAACAGGGTTCTGCTCTCCGCCTGATCCGCTGCTGGACTCACATCTGATGCTGTAAACGAGCGTTTCTGAGGCGATGGTGATGTTTCTGCTGCTGGATGCAGTTTGTGACGGTGACCAGCAGAGGGCAGCATCAGCCTGCTCCTGAAACAGGATCATCATTCAGCTGAGGGGGAGCGTTTCACAGAGAACACCGGAGCAGCTGATCGATCAGCTGATCGATCAGCTGATCGATCCCAGTTTAAGCATGACAGTAAACATCACTCACTCTCTGTCAATGACCAGGCAGATGACGGTCCCAGCGGCGATGACGTTGGCCGTTCGCACATCCTCCCTGTTGACATGCACACACGCATGAACACACACACACACACACACACACACACACACACACATAAACACACACACGCACATAAACACACACACACACGCACATAACACACACACACACACACACACACACACAAACACAGACGTTAAACTGAATGCAGGTCAGCGTTTCAGAAAAACTGAACTAAAACCAGTTTCTAATCTGAACCCTGAACTTTCTTGAAGGGGGGTGCAGTGCACAAGGGGAATAGTTGCTGGTGGAGGTGGGGGTCTGGGGGGGGGGCTTACCAAGAGGCAAACTCAGCTATAAAAGTGTGAAGCCCAAAAGTTTAATAATTGTAATACTTTCCTGACCCACTAGGGGCTCCAAAACAGAGCAAATCCCCACAGACTCCCATGTTAAAAGCTTTACAGCAGAATAAACATGTTTACAGCAGAATAAACATGTTTACAGCAGGAATAAACATGTTTACAGCAGGAATAAACATGATTACAGCAGAATAAACATGATTACAGCAGAATAAACATTTACAGCAGGAATAAACACGTTTACAGCAGGAATAAACATGTTTACAGCTGAATAAACATGTTTACAGCAGGAATAAACATGTTTACAGCTGAATAAACATGTTTACAGCAGGAATAAACATGTTTACAGCAGAATAAACAGGAATAAACATGTTTACAGCAGGAATAAACACGTTTACAGCAGGAATAAACACGTTTACAGCAGAATAAACATGTTTACAGCAGAATAAACATGTTTACAGCAGAAAAAACATGTTTACAGCAGGAATAAACATGTTTACAGCAGGAATAAACACATTTACAGCAGAATAAACATGTTTACAGCAGAAAAAACATGTTTACAGCAGGAATAAACATGTTTACAGCAGGAATAAACATGTTTACAGCAGAATAAACACGTTTACAGCAGAATAAACACGTTTACAGCAGAATAAACATGTTTACAGTCTGGCTCAAAAAATCATTATAGGTTTAATAGGTCAAATTTACCTTCATGTCAACTGTGAGGGGGGTGAATTTTTTTATAACTCGTCCGTTTAGATGTTATCTAATCTTGAAATGACACATAATTAGGGGCGTGTCGTTTTGATTGACATGTGGCGGACTGGATGTCGGCCTGCCGGGTGCTGGCTAACAGTTAGCTCCTTGTTAGCTCTCCGTAAGGTCTCAGTCTGCAGCAGAGCAGGTTTTTAGCAGCTAACAGTCCAAACATGTCTGACCTTTATCCGCCGCTTAGGAGGCTAATCTTCGTTAGCTCCTGTTAGCTTAAAGTTAGCTCCGAGACACAGCAGGATGGCGACGGTGGGAAACGCCCACCTGGCTTTCTCTCCTCAGACGTATCCGGATACTACGTCCATATTTTTACAGTCTTTGCTTCTGAGCAACTGAAAAACCTTCAGAATGCGTAAACGGGGCTAAAACAGAAGCTCTGAGTGATACTGGTAGCCATGACAACTGGATTCTTGGAAAGGATCCTCCTCACACTCTCTGAGAACCATCAGGACAAAAACCCTGAAAGTCTGAAGTTTTGTGTTTGAGGGAAAACTACTGGAAGAAGACAGATGATGAAGATCATATGGGGTCACATGACCTTACCCCTGCAGCGCTCTCTCTCCAAACCAATCTCCTCTTGCGAGCTCCCGGAGGTGTATTGGCTCCTGATTGGATGAATCCCCCTGGGTCACGTCCACCTGTAGGACATGTGATTGACAGATGATGAGAAAGATAGCAGACTGATGATGATGATGAGATAAGAAAGAGGAAGATGCTGACCTTCCCTTTGCTGATGATGAAGAAGGTGTCTCCTCGAGCGCCCTGCCTGATGATGTACTCGCCGTCCTCATAGTGAGTCTGAATGCAGAAGACAACTGATTTATCTGATTGGATGGTTTAATCAGAGATGCCACCACAGAAGAAGACACGATGAAAGACTCACCTCCTCCATGACGTCAGCCAATTTACTTAGAGTTTCCTCAGGAAGACCCTGGAAGGTCGGAACACTGCAGACACAAATGTTTGTTTGTTTTAACATCATGGACATGTTTCTGTAGAAAACCTGAGATTAACAACATGTTTATGTAGGAAACCTGAGATTAACTACATGTTTATGTAGGAAACCTGAGATTAACTACATGTTTATGTAGGAAACCTGAGATTAACGACATGTTTATGTAGGAAACCTGAGATTAACAACATGTTTATGTAGGAAACCTGAGATTAACTACATGTTCATGTAGAAAACCTGAGATTAACTACATGTTTATGTAGAAAACCTGAGATTAACTACATGTTTCTGTCAGAAACCTGAGATTAACGACATGTTTCTGTAGGAAACCTGAGATTAACGACATGTTTATGTAGAAAACCTGAGATTAACGACATGTTTCTGTAGGAAACCTGAGATTAACGACATGTTTATGTAAAAAAAACCTGAGATTAACGACATGTTTCTGTAGGAAACCTGAGATTAACAACATGTTTATGTAGGAAACCTGAGATTAACGACATGTTTATGTTGAAAACCTGAGATTAACTACATGTTTATGTAGGAAATCTGAGATTAACAACATGTTTCTGTAGGAAACCTGAGATTAACGACATGTTTATGTAAAAAACCTGAGATTAACAACATGTTTATGTAGGAAACCTGAGATTAACGACATGTTTATGTAGGAAACCTAAGATTAACAACATGTTTATGTAGGAAACCTGAGATTAACAACATGTTTTTTTTTGTCAGAAACCTGAGATTAACAACATGTTTATGTAGGAAACCTGAGATTAACAACATGTTTATGTCAGAAACCTGAGATTAACTACATGTTTATGTAGAAAACCTGAGATTAACTACATGTTTATGTAGGAAACCTGAGATTAGCAACATGTTTATGTAGGAAACCTGAGATTAACTACATGTTTCTGTAGAAAACCTGAGATTAACTACATGTTTATGTAGAAAACCTGAGATTAACAACATGTTTATGTAGGAAACCTGAGATTAACTACATGTTTATGTAGGAAACCTGAGATTAACAACATGTTTATGTAGGAAACCTGAGATTAACTACATGTTTCTGTAGGAAACCTGAGATTAACTACATGTTTATGTAGGAAACCTGAGATTAACAACATGTTTATGTAGGAAACCTGAGATTAACTACATGTTCATGTAGAAAACCTGAGATTAACTACATGTTTATGTAGAAAACCTGAGATTAACTACATGTTTCTGTCAGAAACCTGAGATTAACGACATGTTTCTGTAGGAAACCTGAGATTAACGACATGTTTATGTAGAAAACCTGAGATTAACGACATGTTTCTGTGGGAAACCTGAGATTGACGACATGTTTATGTAAAAAAAACCTGAGATTAACGACATGTTTCTGTAGGAAACCTGAGATTAACAACATGTTTATGTAGGAAACCTGAGATTGACGACATGTTTATGTTGAAAACCTGAGATTAACGACATGTTTATGTAGGAAATCTGAGATTAACAACATGTTTCTGTAGGAAACCTGAGATTAACGACATGTTTATGTAAAAAAAAAACCTGAGATTAACGACATGTTTATGTAGGAAACCTGAGATTAACGACATGTTTATGTAGGAAACCTGAGATTAACAACATGTTTATGTAGGAAACCTGAGATTAACAACATGTTTTTGTCAGAAACCTGAGATTAACGACATGTTTATGTAGGAAACCTGAGATTAACAACATGTTTATGTCAGAAACCTGAGATTAACAACATGTTTATGTAGAAAACCTGAGATTAACTACATGTTTATGTAGGAAACCTGAGATTAGCAACATGTTTATGTAGGAAACCTGAGATTAACTACATGTTTCTGTAGAAAACCTGAGATTAACTACATGTTTATGTAGAAAACCTGAGATTAACTACATGTTTATGTAGGAAACCTGAGATTAACAACATGTTTATGTAGGAAACCTGAGATTAACAACATGTTTTTGTCAGGAAACCTGAGATTAACGACATGTTTCTGTAGGAAACCTGAGATTAACGACATGTTTCTGTAGAAAACCTGAGATTAAGGACATGTTTCTGTGGGACACCTGAGATTAGGGACATGTTTCTGTAGGAAACCTGAGATTAACGACATGTTTCTGTAGGAAACCTGAGATTAAGGACATGTTTCTGTAGGAAACCTGAGATTAACGACATGTTTCTGTCGAAAACCTGAGATTAAGGACATGTTTCTGTAGGAAACCTGAGATTAACGAATGTTTCTGTAGGAAACCTGAGATTAATGACATGTTTCTGTAGGAAACCTGAGATTAACGGACATGTTTCTGTAGGAAACCCGAGATTAAGGACATGTTTCTGTAGGAAACCTGAGATTAAACAACATGTTCTGGGAAACGAGATTAAGGACATGTTTCTGTAGGAAACCTGAGATTAAGGACATGTTTCTGTAGGAAACCTGAGATTAACGACATGTTTCTGTAGGAAACCTGAGATTAAGGACATGTTTCTGTAGGAAACCTGAGATTAAGGACATGTTTCTGTAGGAAACCTGAGATTAAGGACATGTTTCTGTAGGAAACCTGAGATTAACGACATGTTTCTGTAGGAAACCTGAGATTAAGGACATGTTTCTGTGGGACACCTGAGATTAAGGACATGTTTCTGTGGGACACCTGAGATTAAGGACATGTTTCTGTGGGACACCTGAGATTAAGGACATTTTTCTGTAGGAAACCTGAGATTTCCGCTCTGCGGTCTGTCACCTCTTCAGGAAGTCCATGTACTCGGCATGTTTGATGAGTCCAGTCCTCATCATGATGGTCTGGAAGCACTGCCGGTCGATGGCCCACAGCTTCACATGGATCAGAGCTGGAAAACACATTCAGCACCATCAGAACTGGGGCCAGACTGGACCAGAAGGTCTACGCAGGAACACAACAGGTTCTGTGTGTGGTGGAACAAAGGTGCCGTGTGAATATTCATGTCGGTCTTTAATCTGCGTGAGGATCAGATGAAAGCATGAATCCTGATGCTGTATGTTAACAGAAAAGGAGTCGTCATGGCAACAACATACAGGTCTGTGCAGGTTTATTGTTCAGGATGAAACAGGCAGCAGGTCCGAGCCGCTGAGTAAACCCAACACACAGACTTTAATGATGAAGGGATGCCGTTGCCTAGCAACACAGACCTCTGTGAGGTGACAGTGGAGCCCTGTAAGAGCGGCAGACTTTAGAATGTGAAAGTCAAATGTTGGACATCCGTCTCCTGATTCAACTTCGGCTTCATTTAACACGTGGATGTGGAACGTGGATGTGGAACGTGGAACGTGGATGTGGAACGTGGATGTGGAACGTGGATGTGGAACGTGGATGTGGATGTGGAACGTGGATGTGGAACGTGGAACGTGGATGTGGAACGTGGATGTGGCTGTGGAACGTGGATGTGGAACGTGGATGTGGAACGTGGATGTGGATGTGGAACGTGGATGTGGATGTGGATGTGGATGTGGAACGTGGATGTGGAACGTGGAACGTGGATGTGGAACGTGGAATGTGGAACGTGGAACGTGGATGTGGAACGTGGATGTGGAATGTGGAATGTGGAACGTGGATGTGGAACGTGGAACGTGGATGTGGATGTGGAACGTGGATGTGGAACGTGGATGTGGAACGTGGATGTGGAGCGTGGATGTGGATGTGGAACGTGGATGTGGAACGTGGATGTGGATGTGGATGTGGAATGTGGATGTGAAACGTGGATGTGGAACGTGGATGTGGATGTGGAACGTGGATGTGGAACGTGGAACGTGGATGTGGAACGGGGATGTGGAACGTGGATGTGGAACGTGGATGTGGAATGTGGATGTGGATGTAGAACGTGGAACGTGGATGTGGAGCATGGAACTTGGATGTAGAACGTGGATGTGGAACGTGGAATGTGGAATGTGGATGTGGAACGTGGATGTGGAACGTGGAACGTGGATGTGGAACGTGGATGTGGAATGTGGAACGTGGATGTGGATGTGGAACGTGGATGTGAAACGTGGAACGTGGATGTGGAACGTGGATGTGGAAAGTGGATGTGGAACGTGGATGTGGAACGTGGATGTGGAGCGTGGAACGTGGATGTGGAACGTGGATGTGGAATGTGGAACGTGGAACATGGATGTGGAACGTGGATGTGGAACGTGGATGTGGAATGTGGCACGTGGATGTGGATGTGGAACGTGGATGTGGAACGTGGAACGTGGATGTGGAACGTGGATGTGGAACGTTGATGTGGAATGTGGAACGTGGATGTGGAACGTGGATGTGGGACGTGGATGTGGAACGTGGAACGTGGAACGTGGAAGTGGAACGTGGATGTGGAATGTGGAACGTGGATGTGGATGTGGAACGTGGATGTTGAACGTGGATGTGGATGTGGAATGTGGAACGTGGATGTGGATGTGGAACGTGGATGTGGAATGTGGCACGTGGATGTGGATGTGGAACGTGGATGTGGAACGTGGATGTGGATGTGGAACGTGGAACGTGGAACGTGGATGTGGAACGTGGATGTGGAATGTGGAACGTGGATGTGGAACTTGGATGTGGAACGTGGATGTGGGACGTGGATGTGGAAAGTGGAACGTGGATGTGGAACGTGGATGTGGAATGTGGCACGTGGATGTGGATGTGGAACGTGGATGTGGAACGTGGAACGTGGATGTGGAACGTGGATGTGGAATGTGGAACGTGGATGTGGAACGTGGATGTGGAACGTGGATGTGGAATGTGGCGCGTGGATGTGGATGTGGAACGTGGATGTGGACGTGGAACGTGGATGTGGAACGTGGAACGTGGATGTGGAATGTGGAACGTGGATGTGGATGTGGAACGTGGATGTTGAACGTGGATGTGGCTGTGGAACGTGGATGTGGAATGTGGAACGTGGATGTGGATGTGGAACGTGGATGTGGAACGTGGATGTGGAACGTGGAACGTGGATGTGGAACGTGGATGTGGAACGTGGATGTGGATGTGGAACGTGGATGTGGATGTGGAATGTGGATGTGGAACGTGGAACGTGGAACGTGGATGTGGAATGTGGAACGTGGATGTGGAACTTGGATGTGGAACGTGGATGTGGAACGTGGAACGTGGATGTGGAATGTGGAATGTGGATGTGGAACGTGGATGTGGAACGTGGATGTGGATGTGGAACGTGGATGTGGAACGTGGAACGTGGATGTGGAACGTGGATGTGGAACACAGAATATGGATGTGGAATGTGGAACGTGGATGTGGAACGTGGATGTGGAATGTGGAATGTGGATGTGGAACGTGGATGTGGAACGTGGAACGTGGATGTGGAACGTGGATGTGGAACGTGGATGTGGAACGTGGAACGTGGATGTGGAACGTGGATGTGGAACGTGGAACATGGATGTGGAATGTGGAACGTGGATGTGGAACGTGGATGTGGAGCATGGATGTGAATGTGGAACGTGGATGTGGAACGTGGATGTGGAACGTGGAACGTGGATGTGGAACGTGGATGTGGAACGTGGATGTGGAATGTGGAACGTGGATGTGGAACATGGATGTGGAATGTGGAACGTGGATGTGGAACGTGGATGTGGAACGTGGAACGTGGATGTGGAACGTGGATGTGGATGTGGAACGTGGATGTGGAATGTGGAACGTGGATGTGGAACGTGGAACGTGGATGTGGATGTGGAACGTGGATGTGGAACGTGGATGTGGAACGTGGATGTGGATGTGGAATGTGGATGTGGAACGTGGATGTGGAATGTGGAACGTGGATGTGGAACGTGGAATGTGGAACGTGGATGTGGAACATGGATGTGGAACGTGGAACGTGGATGTGGAACGTGGATGTGGAACGTGGATGTGGATGTGGAACGGGATGTGGAATGTGGAACGTGGATGTGGATGTGGAACGGGATGTGGAATGTGGCAGTGGATGTTGATGTGGAACGGGATGTGGGAGTGGAACGTGGATGTGGTACGTGGATGTGGGATGTGGAATGTTGAACGGGATGTGG
>JALJCO010014584.1:162500-165000 GCA_023101725.1 Atherinomorus stipes
ATCCATCCATCCTTCCATCCATCCATCCATCCATCCATCTATCCATCCATCCATCCATCCTTCCATCCATCCATCCATCCATCCATCCATCCATCCATCCATCCATCCTTCCATCCATCCATCCATCATCCATCCATCCATCCATCCATGTGTTTAAACTGTAATCTGGATTTCTCTCTGATCCTCCATCATCCTGACTTGGTTTAAATTTACCTTTAATCTAACTGAAGAAAGCTGAAGGTCGGTCTGTGACCTCCTGGTGAACTGTGTTGTCAGACGTATAAGTCGGAGCCGAGACCTGAAGCTGGACCTGAGCTGATGTAGACCTGCAGCTGGACCTGAGCTGATGTGGACCTGCAGCTGGACCTGAGCTGATGTAGACCTGCAGCTGGACCTGAGCTGATGTAGACCTGCAGCTGGATCTGAGCCGATGTAGACCTGCAGCTGGATCTGAGCTGATGTAGACCTGCAGCTGGATCTGAGCTGATGTAGACCTGCAGCTGGATCTGAGCTGATGTAGACCTGCAGCTGGACCTGAGCTGATGTAGACCTGCAGCTGGATCTGAGCTGATGTAGACCTGCAGCTGGATCTGAGCTGATGTAGACCTGCAGCTGGACCTGAGCTGATGTAGACCTGCAGCTGGATCTGAGCCGATGTAGACCTGCAGCTGGATCTGAGCTGATGTAGACCTGCAGCTGGACCTGAGCTGATGTAGACCTGCAGCTGGATCTGAGCCGATGTAGACCTGCAGCTGGACCTGAGCTGATGTAGACCTGCAGCTGGATCTGAGCTTATGTCCTCTCGAACCTGACGCTGTTGCCAGGAAACCAACAGCTGCCACTGCTTGGCTCATTGGCTCGACCGCATGTTGTTGCCTGGCAACTGCTTCTACAGTAAGTGAAAGCTCCACCAGGAAGACCTGACAAAAGTCAGACCCCCCCCCCCCCCCCACACACACACACACACACACACACACACAGGCTGTCAGAGTTGTGGTTTTCTGGGGGAAACTTCCACCAGCAGGTGTACAGCTGCTAACATGGAATGGACCCAGATCCAGGGTCCGGATGCTGGTGGTCCAGCACTTCCTCAGTCTGCAGGAGTCTGATGTTCCCTCAAACTAAAAATGACGTGTCAGATATATAAATAACCTGTTTCAGCTGATCTGAGGCTTTCTGGGAGTTTGTTCCAGACATGTGGAGCATAGAAGCCGAATGCAGCTTCTCCAGGTCTGGTCCTGGATCTGGAACTGATACAAGACCAGATCTGGCTTCTCCAGGTCCAGTCCTGACTTTGGGACTGATAAAAGACCAGATCCGGCTTCTCCAGGTCCGGTTCTGGCTCTGAAACTGATACAAGACCAGATCTGGCTTCTCCAGGTCCGGTTCTTGTTCTGGAACTGATAAAAAGACCGGATCCGGCTTCTTCAGGTCTGGTCCTGGCTCTGAAACTGATACAAGACCAGATCTGGCTTCTCCAGGTCCGGTTCTGGTTCTGGAACTGATAAAAAGACCGGATCCGGCTTCTCCAGGTCTGGTCCTGACTCTGAAACTGATACAAGACCAGATCTGGCTTCTCCAGGTCTGGTCCTGGCTCTGGAACTGATACAAGACCAGATCTGGCTTCTCCAGGTCTGGTTCTGGAACTGATAAAAGACCGGATCCGGCTTCTCCAGGTCTGGTCCTGGCTCTGGAACTGATACAAGACCAGATCTGGCTTCTCCAGGTCTGGTTCTGGAACTGATAAAAGACCGGATCCGGCTTCTCCAGGTCTGGTCCTGACCCTGAAACTGATAAAAGACCAGATCCGGCTTCTCCAGGTCCGGTCCTGGTTTTGGAACTGATAAAAGACCAGGTCCAGCTTCTCCAGGTCCGGTCCTGGCTCTGGAACTGATAAAAGACCGGGTCCAGCTTCCCCAGGTCCGGTCCTGGCTCTGAAACTGATAAAAGACCGGGTCCAGCTTCTCCAGATCCGGTCCTGGTTTTGGAACTTATAAAAGACCAGGTCCAGCTTCCCCAGGTCCGGTCCTGGCTCTGAAACTGATAAAAGATCGGATCCGGCTTCTCCAGGTCCCGTCCTGGCTCTGAAACTGATAAAAGACCGGATCCAGCTTCTCCAGGTCCGGTCCTGGCTCTGGAACTGATGAAAGACCAGGTCCAGCTTCCCCAGGTCCGGTCCTGGCTCTGAACCTGATAAAAGACCGGGTCCAGCTTCTCCAGGTTCGGTCCTGGCTCTGGAACTGATAAAAGACCGGGTCCAGCTTCTTCAGGTCTGGTTCTGATTTTGGAACTGATAAAAGACCAAATCCATTTGACCTGAGGGGTCTGGTGGGTTCGTACCGAGTCAGGACCTGGTGCTTTATAGACCAGCAGCAGGACTTTAAAGTCTATCCTCTGATGGACAGGCAGCCAGCCAGACTTTAGAACTGGACTGGTGTGGTCCAAGTTTCTGGTCTTAGTGACAACTCAAGCGGCAGAGTTCTGAATGTGCTGCAGGTGT
>JALJCO010014584.1:170000-577500 GCA_023101725.1 Atherinomorus stipes
CACACACACACACACACACACACACACACACACACACACACACGCACACACACACACACACACACACACACACACTTTTCCCACCTTTACGAGGACCATCAGCATCTCCTGACATCCAAAAACCATCAGTCGCGTTTCTGACTGAAACCAGTCACACATCCTCTGTTCACACACACACGGAGCTCTGTGGATGCGGTTGCCATGGCAATGTGATGGATAAGTGCTGGATGTTTACACATAGCTATGATCCTTATTAAAACAATATCATCATGTCCACACGTCCCTGTCCATGCGTACCTGTCCACATGTCCATGTCCACATGTGCCTGTCTTCATGTCCCTGTCCATGCGTACCTGTCCACATGTCCATGTCCATGCGCAACTGTCCACATGTCCATGTGTACCTGTCCACATGTCCCTGTCCATATGTCCCTGTCCATATGTACCTGTCCACATGTCCCTGTCCATGTGTACCTGTCCACATGTGCCTGTCCAAATGTCCCTGTCCATATGTACCTGTCCACATGTCCCTGTCCATGTGTACCTGTCACATGTCCCTGTCCATATGTCCCTGTCCATGCGCACCTGTCCACATGTCCCTGTCCATGTGTACCTGTCCACATGTCCCTGTCCCGATATATGTCCCTGTCCATATGTACCTGTCCACATGTCCCTGTCCATGTGTACCTGTCCACATGTGCCTGTCCATATGTCCCTGTCCATATGTACCTGTCCACATGTCCCTGTCCATGTGTACCTGTCACATGTCCCTGTCCATGCGCACCTGTCCACGTCCCTGTCCATGTGCCACATGTCCCTGTCCATGCGCACCTGTCCACATGTCCCTGTCCATGTGCACATGTCCCTGTCCATGCGTACATGTCCACATGTACCTGTCCATATGTCCCGGCCATGCGCACCTGTCCACATGTCCCTGTCCATATGTACCTGTCCACATGTCCCTGTCCATGTGTACCTGTCCACATGGACCTGTCCATATGTCCCTGTCCACATGTCCCTGTCCATGTGTACCTGTCCATGTGTACCTGTCCACATGTCCCTGTCCATGTGCACATGTCCCTGTCCATGCGCACCTGTCCACATGTCCCTGTCCATGTGCACATGTCCCTGTCCATATGTACCTGTCTACATGTCCCTGTCCATGTGTACCTGTCCACATGTCCCTGTCCATGTGTACCTGTCCACATGTACCTGTCCATATGTCCCTGTCCATGTGCACATGTCCCTGTCCATGTGTACCTGTTCATGTGTACCTGTTCATGTGTACCTGTCCACATGTCCCTGTCCATGTGCACATGTCCCTGTCCATGTGTACCTGTTCATGTGTACCTGTCCACATGTCCCTGTTCATGTGTCCCTGTCCATGTGCACATGTCCCTGGAATATCTCATGGTGATCTAATTCTAGCTGTCATCACTCATTCAGAACTTTTCCATCATCATTCTTATCTTTTGAATCAGAGGCAGCAGAACCAGAACCGATGCTGGACCTCCAGAGAACTGGAGCCAGGTGTTCCAGGTCTACCTGGACCCTCCGATCCCCCATCAGCACCATGAAAACGTCTCAGAGACATGATGATCAGAGAGTTATGGCGGGGTAGTCGTCCCTATGTCCTGCTGGCACAGGCTGAGACCGCTGAGGGACGTCCATGACGCACCGGGTGGACGGTTGCCGAGGGCAACACAGTGATGATGTCATCACAGCGCTGCCGGGTGCAACCAAGTCACGATTTCATTTAAAGAGAAATTCAAGATGAATAGATAAAATACTGGACCGGTCCCCCAGACCTGGACCACCAAACCAGACCACCAGACCTGGACCACCCACAGCAGACCACCAGACCTGGACCACCAAACCAGACCACCAGACCTGGACCACACACAGCAGACCACCAGACCTGGACCACCAAACCAGACCACCAGACCTGGACCACCCACAGCAGACCACCAGACCTGGACCACCAAACCAGACCACCAGACCTGGACCACCCACAGCAGACCACCAGACCTGGACCACCAAACCAGACCACCAGACCTGGACCACCCACAGCAGACCACCAGACCTGGACCACCCACAGCAGACCACCAGACCTGGACCACCAAACCAGACCACCAGACCTGGACCACCCACAGCAGACCACCAGACCTGGACCACCCACAGCAGACCACCAGACCTGGACCACCAAACCAGACCCCCAGACCTGGACCACCCACAGCAGACCACCAGACCTGGACCACCAAACCAGACCACCAGACCTGGACCACCAAACCAGACCACCAGACCTGGACCACCCACAGCAGACCATCCGACCTGGACCACCAAACCAGACCACCAGACATGGACCACCCACAGCAGACCACCAGACCTGGACCACCAAACCAGACCACCAGACCTGGACCACCCACAGCAGACCACCAGACCTGGACCACCCACAGCAGACCACCAGACCTGGACCACCAAACCAGACCACCAGACCTGGACCACCAAACCAGACCACCAGACCTGGACCCCCAAACCAGACCACCAGACCTGGACCACCAAACCAGACCACCAGACCTGGACCACCCGCAGCAGACCACCAGACCTGGACCACCAAACCAGACCACCAGACCTGGACCACCCACAGCAGACCACCAGACCTGGACCACCCACAGCAGACCACCAGACCTGGACCACCCACAGCAGACCACCAGACCTGGACCCCCAAACCAGACCACCAGACCTGGACCACCAAACCAGACCACCAGACCTGGACCCCCAAACCAGACCACCAGACCTGGACCACCAAACCAGACCACCAGACCTGGACCACCAAACCAGACCACCAGACCTGGACCACCCACAGCAGACCACCAGACCTGGACCACCCACAGCAGACCACCAGACCTGGACCACCAAACCAGACCACCAGACCTGGACCACCCACAGCAGACCACCAGACCTGGACCACCCACAGCAGACCACCAGACCTGGACCACCAAACCAGACCACCAGACCTGGACCACCAAACCAGACCACCAGACCTGGACCACCCACAGCAGACCACCAGACCTGGACCACCCACAGCAGACCACCAGACCTGGACCACCAAACCAGACCACCAGACCTGGACCACCAAACCAGACCACCAGACCTGGACCACCAAACCAGACCACCAGACCTGGACCACCCACAGCAGACCACCAGACCTGGACCACCAAACCAGACCACCAGACCTGGACCACCAAACCAGACCACCAGACCTGGACCACCAAACCAGACCACCAGACCTGGACCCCCTCAGCAGACCACCAGACCTGGACCACCCACAGCAGAATCCATGACAACAGCGTCTCCTTCCCTTTAATGTAAAAGCTGACAGCCTGTTTCTCACCCGGAGGATCCGACACTCAGAGGTGTGATCCTCCTGCAGCTTTAACTTCCACCCAAATGCCACTGTTGTTTCAGGCCGCCCACCCAGGACGGGGGACAGAGGACGGGGGACGGAGGACGGAGGACAGAGGACAGGCCAACTGGAGGATTGTTACTGAGTCGCTGCCAAACCAACTCCAACAAAAAGGTCAAAGTGTCCTGAAGACACGACGTGACTCTGACGTCCTCAAGGTCACATGACAAGTCAGGAGGAAGAGGATGGAGCTCTTCATCTCCACGGCAGCTTCATAAGGGACGAGAAACATCTTCATCCTGGAGAAACAGAGGGATGTTTTCAGGAATTTTCCAGGATGCTTCCAGGATATTTCCGGGATATTTCCAGGAATTCTTCCAGGATGTTTCCAGGATGCTTCCAGGATGTCTCCAGGATACTTCCAGGAAGCCTCCAGGCCGGTTTCCATGATTTTTCCAAGATGCTTCCAGGATGTTTCTGGGATGCTTCCAGGATGTTTCCAGGATTCTTCCAGGATTCTTCCAGGCTGTTTCCATGATTTTCCCAGAATGCTTCCAGGATATTTCTGGGATGTTTCCAGGATGTTTTTAGGATGCTGCCAGGATATTTCCAGGATTCTTCCAGGATATTTCCAGGATGTTTTCAGGATGCTTCCAGGAAGTTTCCAGGATGCTTCCAGGATGTTTTCAGGATGTCTCCAGGATACTTCCAGGATGCTTCCAGAATGTTTCCAGGATTCTTCCAGGATGTTTCCAGGATATTTCTGGGATGTTTCCAGGATGCTTCCAGGATGTTTTCAGGAAGTTTCCAGGATGTTTCCAGGAGAATCCACATGAAGGCAGTGCATCCCTCCTGTGGGACGATCACGTTCCTGAACAGGTTTCTTATGTAACACCGACCGCGACCGCAGCTCTAAATATAAACGCAGCTCGGCTAAAAGCAGGTTTGGTCCCTGTCGCTTCCCGTCCGGCTGATCACGCCTCGTACCAGCGTCCAGCTGGCGGCAGGTTCGTGCTGAGGGCAGCAGCTGCTTCCCGTTTTCCTCCATCAGGATGTTCCCGGATCATCTCAGCGGCCTGATGGCGGGCTGAGTCCGGCGTCACGCTGGGATCGTGTTCAGCAGCTGGACAATCGCCCACAAGATTTACGCTTTTACAAAGTTAATATTTTTATTCAAAAAATTCAACAAAAGAGTCAAAATAAATTTCATGTGGATGAATTAAATTTTAAAAGGAAATATTTCAAAAGAAAAAGAAAAGTAAAGCTGGAGCTTCCTGCAGTTTTTCCTGATCAAACGTGTCACCGTGAACGTCCACGCAGAACCGGCTGACCCGAGTCGTCACCTGCCGGCACCAGAACCGTGAAGGGTTCATTTCAACCAGGTCGGCAGTTGTACGACAGCGAGGACGAGGCTCCCCCTGACAGAATCTGAATCTGCAGCTTTTATAAACACTGTTGTCATGGAAACAACTTCTCACCTCCCTAAAAATGAATAAAAGAGCAAAAACACCTTCAGAGAATAAAGTTCTGCAGAACGAAGAAGCTGTGAAACGTGTTTACAGGAACGCCAGAAACCCGATCAGATTATCGGTGTTCGGTCCCACCGGGCTGCCAGTGGCCCCCTGATTTAAACCAGTCCACCTGCCCTGGACCACCACGCTGTCCTCAGAGGGTCCACCGCCCTCTTTCATATGATGGTGTGATCCTAGTCCTTCACATGGGACTGGTTGCATGGTGTGCTCATCTAATTTAAGCCCCGCCCCCGGCACATGGAGACTCAGCAGAGATAAAGACCCGGTTCTCCCCAACAGGAGTCGTCTGTCCTTGTTCACGAACAGAATCGGCTCTTAGAGTCGGTTCGTTCATGAACACATCGCGTCCTCACCTTCCATCACAAAGACCAGCGAGCCCACGTCCCCCTCTTTAATGATGCAGGCGTCCTTCCCGTAATCCACCGGGTACATGCAGTCCACGATCTCCTGGATCTGCGACAGGTCCAGGTTCTTCATGAAGTCGTTGTCCAGGATGGCGTCCTTTATCAGCTCCTTGGACCTGAGAGGACAAACAGGACGGAGAGGAGGTTAGAAAACACAGTTAGTTCCACAGGCCTCAAACATGCAGTCATACAACCTTTGCTGAAGAAGCCTGGTTTAGACAGCAGTGTTTTAGCTCATTTCAGGCCCATCTCCAAGCTGCCATTTGTCTCCAAAATCCTGGAGAAAATAGCTTATACGCAACTAAAAACTTTTCTTGATGATCACAATGTTATGGAGGTCTTTCAGTCTGGTTTTAAAATGCTGCACAGCACAGAGACTGCTCTTTTAAAGATTTTTAATGATATTTTAATGGAAAATGACGATGGCAACCATGTTGTTCTTGTGCTGCTCGACTTAACCGCCGTCTTTGACACTGTGGATCACAGCATCCTGCTGAGCCGTCTGCAGCAGCTAGCGGGCGTCAGTGGTAGCGCCCTGGAGTGGTTCAGGTCCTACCTCACAGACAGGACCATGTGTGTGGGTGTTGGGGCCTGTGAATCCTCCACCGCTCCGCTCTTCTGCGGGGTCCCACAGGGTTCAATTTTGGGACCTCTGCTTTTTTCCCTATACCTGCTCCCCCTAGGGTCTATCCTTAGAAAACATGGTGTTTATTTCCATTGTTATGCTGACGACAGCCAGATTTATGCCCCCCTGAAAAAATGTGAGGCCTCTTCTCTTCAACCCCTGCTGGCCTGTCTTGATGACGTGAAAGCCTGGATGGCCCTTAATTTCCTCAGTTTCAACCAGGACAAAACTGAAGTGATTGTTTTTGGCCCCAGTAGCTCCTGTGAAGCCGGCCCTGTTGACTTGGCTCCTTTGGCAGCTCATACAAAGTCTACTGTCACCAACCTGGGTTTTAAACTGGACAGTGACTTTAAATTGGACCGTCAAATCAGTGCAGTTGTTAGTTCATGTTTTTTTCACCTTAGACAGCTCTCGAAGGTGAAACCTTTTCTCTCATGTGAGCACTTTGAGAAAGTGATCCATGCTTTTATTATCTCCCGTTTGGATTATTGTAACTCTCTCTATCTTGGAGTGAGCCAGTCCTCCCTCGCCCGTCTCCAGTTGGTTCAGAACGCTGCCGCCCGTCTGCTAACTGGAGCGCATAAGAGGGAACACATTACTCCGATCCCGCCTCCCTCCATTGGCTGCTTGTGCACTTTAGGGTCCATTTTAAGATTCTTTTATTTGTTTTTAAGTCTTTGAATGGCCTCGCCCCGTCCTATCTCTCTGACCTCCTCCACCCCTACGCCCCTGCACGGTGCCTCCGGTCGGCTGATCAGCTGCTCCTTGAGGAACTGAGGTCCAGGCGTAAGCTCCGAGGGGGCCGGGCCTTTTTTGTTGCTGCCCCCAGGATGTGGAACAGTTTACCGTTCCACATCAGGCCTCCTCACTGGCTGTTTTTAAAACAAACCTAAAAACCTACTTCTATGGTTTGGCTTTTAACTCAACATGAGAATCTGCTCTCGTAGTTGTTTTAGTTTATTTTTTAATGGTGTCAAATGTATTTATAAACTCACTGTTACCACCGGCCTTCACCCAGCACGAGACCCTGCTTTGTTTTTAGTTGTTTCTATTGCTAGTTGATTTGATTCTGACTTTTGCCATGTTCAGCACTTTGTGTTAGCTGTGGCTGTTTTTAAAGTGCTATATAAATAAAGTTGTATTGTATTCCACAGAGGACGAGAGATTCTCATCACGATGAGGTGGAACGAGAGATTCTCATCAGGATGAGATGGAACGAGAGATTCTCATCACGATGTGGTGGAACGAGAGATTCTCATCACGATGAGATGGAACGAGAGATTCTCATCACGATGAGGTGGAACGGGAGATTCTCATCACGATGAGATGGAACGAGAGATTCTCATCACGATGAGGTGGAACGAGAGATTCTCATCACGATGTGGTGGAACGAGAGATTCTCATCACGATGTGGTGGAACGAGAGATTCTCATCAGGATGAGGTGGAACGGAGAGATTCTCATCATGATGAGGTGGAACGAGAGATTCTCATCACGATGTGGTGGAACGAGAGATTCTCATCAGGATGTGGTGGAACGAGAGATTCTCATCAGGATGAGGTGGAACGAGAGATTCTCATCACGATGTGGTGGAACGAGAGATTCTCATCAGGATGAGGTGGAACGGGAGATTCTCATCAGGATGAGGTGGAACGGGAGATTCTCATCACGATGAGGTAAAATGGGAGATTCTCATCATGATGAGGTGAAACGGAAGATTCTCATCAGAATGAGGTGGAACGGGAGGTTCTCATCAGGATGATGTGGAACGGGAGATTCTCATCAGGATGAGGTGGAACGGGAGATTCTCATCGTGATGAGGTGGAACGGGAGATTCTCATTAGGATGAGGTGGAACGGGAGATTCTCATCGTGATGAGGTGGAACGGGGAGATTCTCATCACAATGAGGTGGAACAGGAGATTCTCATTGTGATGAGGTGGAACGGGAGGTTCTCATCACGATGAGGTGGAACAGGAGATTCTCATTGTGATGAGGTGGAACGGGAGGTTCTCATCACGATGAGGTGGAACAGGAGATTCTCATTGTGATGAGGTGGAACGGGAGATTCTCATCACAATGAGGTGGAACGGAAAGATTCTCATCAGGATGAGGTGGAACGGGAGGTTCTCATCAGGATGAGGTGGAACGGGAGATTCTCATCATGATGAGGTGGAACGGGAGATTCTCATCAGGATGAGGTGGAACGGGAGATTCTCATCAGGATGAGGTGGAATGGGAGATTCTCATCATGATGAGGTGGAACGAGAGATTCTCATCATGATGAGGTGGAACGGGAGATTCTCATCAGGATGAGGTGGAACGGGAGATTCTCATCAGGATGAGGTGGAATGGGAGATTATCATCATGATGAGGTGGAACGGGAGATTCTCATCAGGATGAGGTGGAACGGGAGATTCTCATCAGGATGAGGTGGAACGGGAGATTCTCATCAGGATGAGGTGGAATGGGAGATTATCATCATGATGAGGTGGAACGGGAGATTCTCATCAGGATGAGGTGGAACAGGAGATTCTCATCAGGATGAGGTGGAACGGGAGATTCTCATCACGATGAAGTGGAACGAGAGATTCTCATCAGGATGAGGTGGAACGGGAGATTCTCATCAGGATGAGGTGGAATGGGAGATTATCATCATGATGAGGTGGAACGAGAGATTCTCATCATGATGAGGTGGAACGGGAGATTCTCATCATGATGAGGTGGAACGAGAGATTCTCATCAGGATGAGGTGGAACAGGAGATTCTCATCACGATGAGGTGGAACGAGAGATTCTCATCAGGATGAGGTGGAACAGGAAATTCTCATCAGGATGAGGTGGAACAGGAGATTCTCATCACGATGAGATGGAACGAGAGATTCTCATCAGGATGAGGTGGAACGGGATATTCTCATCAGGATGAGGTGGAACAGGAGATTCTCATCAGGATGAGGTGGAACGGGAGATTCTCATCAGGATGAGGTGGAACAGGAGATTCTCATCACGATGAGGTGGAACGGGATATTCTCATCAGGATGAGGTGGAACAGGAGATTCTCATCACGATGAGGTGGAACGGGAGATTCTCATCACGATGAGGTGGAACGACAGATTCTCATCAGGATGAGGTGGAATGGGAGATTCTCATCACGATGAGGTGGAACGGGAGATTCTCATCACGATGAGGTGGAACGAGAGATTCTCATCACGATGAGGTGGAACGGGAGATTCTCATCACGATGAGGTGGAACGGGAGATTCTCATCACGATGAGGTGGAACAGGAGATTCTCATCACGATGAGGTGGAACGGGAGATTCTCATCACGATGAGGTGGAACGGGAGATTCTCATCATGATGAGGTGGGACGAGAGATTATCATCATGATGAAGTGGAACGAGAGATTCTCATCATGATGAGGTTGAATGGGAGATTCTCATCATGATGAGGTGGAACGGGAGATTCTCATCAGGATGAGGTGGAACGGGAGATTCTCATCACGATGAGGTGGAACAGGAGATTCTCATCACGATGAGGTGGAACGGGAGATTCTCACCGTGATGAAGTGGAACGGGAGATTTGTGTGTGATGCTGTCATGTCAACACTTAGCAAAACCCCTGAGGAATGTTTGAAACACCTGTGACGCCTGGAATGAAGACCTGGGTCTGACCCGGTCTTCATTCATCACATGAAGCTCTGCATCAGGTACCAGACCGGCTCGGGTCGCGTACCTGCCGATGCGGTCACAATCCGTGTAAAAAACACACACACAACACATAAAAACAACACAAACAGAAATGAAGACAACAGTGAGGAGCTGATAACTTTGCATATCTGAGGGCCCCCCACCCCCCACCCCCTCATTGCCATGTGCCGGCCCCTGAGCAACAATACACCGGTACTAGAAGGTGGTCCTGGTAAAGTTCCCATCTGGACTTCACGGCCGTCTGACTGACTTTCTCCCTGAGATCATAACACTTTTACTTTTTCTGTTTAAAATGGCCACAAAAACAAACTTTCATCATCACTTCTCCATAAAACCTGTTTCAAGAAAACAAAATCATTTCTAACACCACAAAAACAAAAGAAAGTGATGCTGGGAAACAAAAGGGAAATAAAATCTAATGAGTGTTGTTCTCTGATAAAAATAAATCTCCCATCAGATGTAAAATTAGATCTGATCATCTGCTCCGAGTAAACAGATGGAAATGGTTCATTATGCGTCATAATTACAGATCTTCTAAGCAGCAGCTGCTGCCACATGAACTCTGCTGTCAAATATCTGCCGAGCAGCGAATCAGCCGACGGAGGATCGCACAGCGAGCCAAAGGTTTCCTTCCCATCAGCACAGTGAAACTGTAAAATCCAACGCTGCCAGCAGGCGACTGGCGTTCCAGATGAAGACCTGCTGGTGTCCATCCAGCTCCGAGATCTATGAGATGGATTCTGCTGCTGCATGCTGAAGAAGAAATATTTCAGTGTCAATACGTGCATGTGAAGGGGACTCAGGGGGGAGACCAACTTCAATTAGGACACAGCGAGTGGAAGGAGGCTGGTGATGAAGCAGACCATCGTATTATCGCTGCATGAGTCACCAGGGACGGTAGAGGGTAGAAAGACAAATGAAACGGAGGCGTGAGACATGAAAAGCAAGAACACAAAGCAAAAAGATGAAACAGGTGGACGGGAACGAAACAACGGGAAGGACTGAAAGAAGAGAGGAAACCAGGAAAGTTAGAGAGGACAGAATTTAGAGGTGAACCCGAAACCATGTAGAAAGTTGGCACTTCACATAAAACGACATAAAATGGAAGGACACCACATGAAACAACATGAAACGACATAAAACGACCTGACAACGACAGAAAACGATATGACACCACACGAAACAACATGAAACAACATGACATATAACGACATGAAACAACATGAAACGACATAAAACGATGTGACACCACGAAATGACATGAAACAACATGAAAAACACCAAGGACAAGAAACGACATGAAACATGAAACAACATGAACACAAAAAACGACATGAAACAACCTGAAACGACGTGACACGACATGAAACAACATGAAACGACATAAAACGTGACACCACGCGAAACGACATGAAACGACATGAAACAACATGAAACATCATGAAACGACAAAAAACGACATGAAACAACCTGAAACAACGTGACACGACATGAAACAACATGAAACAACATAAAACGTGACACCACGCGAAACGACATGAAACGACATGAAACAACATGAAACATCATGAAACGACAAAAAACGACATGAAACAACCTGAAACAATGTGACACGACATGAAACAACATGAAACGACATAAAACGATGTGACACCACGCGAAACGACATGAAACAACATGAAACAACATGAAACGACATGAAACGACATAAAACGACATGAAACAACATGAAACGACATAAAACGATGTGACACCAAGCGAAATGACATGAAACAACATGAAACGACATAAAACGATGTGACACCACGCGAAACGACATGAAACATGAAACAACATGAAACGACATAAAACGACATGAAACAACCTGAAACAACGTGACATGACATGAAACAACATGAAACAACATAAAACGTGACACCACGCGAAACGACATGAAACGACATGAAACAACATGAAACATCATGAAACGACAAAAAACGACATGAAACAACGTGACATGACATGAAACAACATGAAACAACATAAAACGTGACACCACGCGAAACGACATGAAACGACATGAAACAACATGAAACATCATGAAACGACAAAAAGCGACCTGAAACAACCTGAAACAATGTGTCACGACATGAAACAACATGAAACGACATAAAACGATGTGACACCACGTGAAACAACACGAAACAACAAATTGACGTGACACCACGCGGAACGACATGAAACATTAAAACGATGTGACACCATGTGAAACAACATGGAAAAACTTAAAAGAATGTGCACATGAACACCAAGTGACACCACGAGAAATTACATGGAACTACATGAAACAACATAAAATGACATGACACCATGTGGAACAATGTTACATGTCATGAGTCATGACACATTGTGACACCATGTGAAAAGTTGTGACACGTAAAACGACATGAAATGGCATGACACCACATAAACAACATGAAACAACATAAAACGACATACCACATGAAACAACGTAAAATGATGTGACACCATATGAAATGACATTACACCATTAAACAACATGAAACAACATGACACCATTTAGAACAACTTTACATGTCATGACATATCGCGACACCATGTGACAAGTTTTGACATCACATAAAACGACATATACCAACGTGCCACACGTGAAACTACATGAAACTACATAAAAAAACATCAAACGACATGACACCACATGAAACAACATGAAACAACATGACACCATGTGAAACGACATGAAACGACAAAACAACATAAAACAATGTGACACCACGCATAACGACATTAAACAACATTAAAAAAACATCAAACAACATGACACCGCGCGAAACAACATGAAACAACATGAAACGACATGACACCATTTGGAACAACGTTACACGTCATGACATATCGCGACCATGTGACAAGTTGTGACATCACACAAAACGACATATAACAACAGTGCCACATGTGAAACTACATGAAATGAATGAAAAACATTTAAAATAAAAAAATAAAATGATGAAACAGGTGAAACAACATGAAACGATGAAACAACATTATACAAATAAAACAACATAAAAGATGCGACACAGGTGAAACAACATGAAACGACATGAAACAACATTATACAACATAAAACAACATAAAATGATGCGACACCAGGTGAAACAACATGAAACGACATGAAACAACATTATACAACATAAAACAACATAAAATGATGCGACACCAGGTGAAACAACATGAAACGACATGAAACAACATGAACAACATAAAACAACATAAAATGATGGAAACCAGGTGAAACAACATGAAACAACATTAAACAACATAAAATTATGTGACACCCGGTGAAACAACATGAAACAACAAATCGTGACACTACACAAAACTACATGAAACGACATGAAACGATGTGACACCACATGAAACAACATAAATTGACATGACACCTCGTGAAACGGCATAAAGCAATGTGACATGACATGGAAAAACCTGAAACAACATAAAATGACATGACACCAGGTGACATGATGTGAGGTGACGTCCTAAAATCCGTGTGCAGGGACCAGAGGAGGTGGCGGCCATGTTTCTGGCCAGAATGCTGACCTCTGACCTCACACACCCCCAGACTGAATAAAACATTTACACACACACTCCTGAATGCTGGAGAACGAGGGAATTCCCACGTCCAGCTGGAGGACGAGGACCGGAGCAGGGACGTCGGCAGGTCTGGACGTGTCCATCATCTGCTGATGTCTACAGACAGCAGGACGGCCAGTGGGCGTCCGCCTCCCTCTCTCTCTCTCTCTACTTTTATTTAGACGTGGGGGCGAGCTGCAGCAGCGGGGGGGGGGATGAAACCCTGTCAGCTGCACGCGTGTGTGGGAGGAACACGGATTAAAGCAGCAGCGCTGTTATCGCTGCCACGGACACAAACACATGATCTGATTCTGAGCTGAGACGAGGAGGCGGATCACAGATCCACATCAGACCAGATCCACATCAGACCAGATCCACATCAGACCAGATCCACAGCAGACCAGATCCACATCAGACCAGATCCACAGCAGACCAGATCCACACCAGACCAGATCCACACCAGACCAGATCCACATCAGACCAGATCCACAGCAGAGCTGATCCACAGCAGACCAGATCCACATCAGACCAGATCCACATCAGAGCTGATCCACAGCAGACCAGATCCACAGCAGACCAGATCCACACCAGACCAGATCCACATCAGACCAGATCCACAGCAGACCAGATCCACATCAGACCAGATCCACATCAGACCAGATCCACACCAGACCAGATCCACACCAGACCAGATCCACACCAGACCAGATCCACAGCAGACCAGATCCACACCAGACCAGATCCACATCAGACCAGATCCACAGCAGACCAGATCCACATCAGACCAGATCTACAGCAGACCAGATCCACACCAGACCAGATCCACATCAGACCAGATCCACACCAGACCAGATCTACAGCAGACCAGATCCACAGCAGACCAGATCCACATCAGACCAGATCCACATCAGACCAGATCTACAGCAGACCAGATCCACAGCAGACCAGATCCACAGCAGACCAGATCCACATCAGACCAGATCCACAGCAGACCAGATCCACATCAGACCAGATCCACATCAGACCAGATCCACACCAGACCAGATCCACATCAGACCAGATCCACATCAGAGCTGATCCACAGCAGACCAGATCCACACCAGACCAGATCCACATCAGACCAGATCCACAGCAGACCAGATCCACATCAGACCAGATCCACACCAGACCAGATCCACATCAGACCAGATCTACAGCAGACCAGATCCACATCAGACCAGATCTACAGCAGACCAGATCCACATCAGACCAGATCCACAGCAGACCAGATCCACATCAGACCAGATCCACATCAGACCAGATCCACATCAGACCAGATCCACATCAGACCAGATCCACAGCAGACCAGATCTACATCAGACCAGATCTCCATCAGACCAGATCCACATCAGACCAGATCCACATCAGACCAGAAGATTGATACTGCGTTTTTTAAATATCAATATATCAGCATAAAAAAAATATCATGATATTTTAATGCACCAGTATTTTTTCTAACATACCAAATATCCTGTTTTTGTGTATTGTATTTTTTTCTCTTAGGGAGAACAAAATCTAGAATATAACGCACAAATCCTGTTAGTTTTGTTTGAACGTTTATTTGACGTGTTCCACATAAACACAAGTTGAAGTATTTTTGTAATTTTGCACAAGGACTGAATTCCGGCTGCACGAATCTGGGAAAAATGTGAATCACAATTTCTTTGCTTGAAATCCACAGTAGATCACGATTCTCTGGCACGATCCCCCCCCCCCCAAATTTTTATTGCACATTTAAACTTTTGACAAAAACAAACAAACAAACAACTTACACACTCAGAAACAGAGGTACCAATTTGTACCTAAAAGGGTCCAAAGCTTGTTGCTGGGGGGGTTCCTTTCTGAGAGACATTTCTGTACCTTCATGGTCCATTTTTGTACCTTATCAAGCTGTATGAGTTAATAAAGTACAATTAAACCAATTAAAGATGATGAATAAAAGTCAATAAAATAGAGATTATGACAACAATCAAAGATGCTAATAATAAATGAATAATTATTATAGAAATATTAGGCCAAACACATATATAATTATACATATAATTATTACTATGATTATTATGAAAATCATAATATAATAACTATAATTATACTACTGTTTAGAAGTACTGCTATTTATAGTTATTGTACAAGCTACACACATGTTTCAATGCTGCAGGTACCCTTAGGGTTGGAATGGTACAAATGTGTACTTTATATTACTTTGGAGCCTTTTTCATAGTATATAGGTACTTCTGGCCTCATAAAGACCAATATTGTACTTTTGAGAGAACATTTGTAGTACATGTACGTACAGGTACAGAAATGATCCTGTCTGTAGCACCTCTTTTTTTGAGTTTTGAGGGGCTTGAAAAAAGGGGGGGGGGGGGGGGGGGGGGGGAAGAATGGAAACTTTTATTTGTGCTCCATTAAAAATGTTTCAGAATGGTTGTGGGTAGAAATGAGATCACGTGTACGTGGGAATTCAGATCGCGATTTTTTTAAGATTAATTGTGCAGCCCTAGACTGAATATTACATAACTTATTTTTCAGCTTTAATATCGGTTATCGGCCACATGAGTTTTAAAATATCGGCATAATTTTGGCCAAAATTCCAATATCGTGTTCCTCAACCGTTGAATAGGGGATTATCACGCTTACCGGAAGTTCCCGGATTTTGGACACTTCCTCTTCCGGGCCATGTTAACGACAGCCGTTCCTGCTCTGTTATACTGTTTAAATCGGATAAACTCCAAACATACTTAAGTTTTCATTCCAGACTGAAGTGATACTGGATCAAAAGCTGGATCAAAGCGATCGATTTGCCGCGGTGAAGGGCCGAACTTTATAATAAAACACACGTTTGTTTGTCGCCGGTGGGGCACAACACCGGCACTTCACAGCATGCTAGCATTAGCCAGCTAGCGTTTACTGACGTGCTTAACATTGTGCGTCTTAAAACACACAAACATCTGAAAATCGGGTCTGTACCCCCCCGTTTCCAGTGGAACAACTGGGGACTGCCAAGAAAGGAGACGCTTTCAGATGCTTGTGTGTTTTCAGCCGCACAACTTTAGCCACGTCATCAAGCTGGCTAATGCTAGCCTGCTAACACGACTGCGCAGTCTGCCGGCTACAAACAAACGTGTGTGGTTTTATTATAAAGTTCGGTCCTTCACCGCGGCGAATCGGTCGTTTTGATCCACTTCTTCCTCAGCATCACTTCAGTCTGGAATGAAAACTTGGCATTGGCGTTTATCCGATTTACAAAGTTTAACAGAGTAGTAGCTGGCGGACTATTGTTAGCAGGTTAGCATTAGCTAGCTCGATAACGTGCCTAACTTTGTGCGGCTGAAAACACACAAGCATCTGAAAACGTCTCCTTTCTTGGCAGTCCCCAGTTGTTACACTGGAAACAGGGGGGTACAGACCCGATTTTCAGATGTTTGTGTGTTTTAAGACGCACAATGTTAAGCACGTCAGTAAACGCTAGCTGGCTAATGCTAGCATGCCGGTGTTGTGCCCCACCGGCTGCAAACAAACATGCTACGTTGTTTTATTATAAAGTTCGGCCCTTCACTCTGGAGAATCGCTTTGATCCACTTCCTCCTTAGTATCACTTCAGTCTGGAATCCGTGAAAATTTCAGTAGGGTTGTCGTTTATTCACGTTATCTACGAAGTAAAGCAGGGACATTGAACTGGACCGGAAGTGGGCCGTCTAACTGTTTCAAACCGGAAGTTCGGAACACGGAAGCGTGATAATCCTCCATTGCAAACGTTGAATCAACATTGATTTTAGTTTCGATTTGCAAATCAACGTTTGGACGTTGGAATGATGTCATTTTTCAACTGTAATATTTTGGCATAGTTTTAAAAGATATGATTGTAAAAATGATTTTGATTAAACGTAAAACTAAAAAACTGTTGATATTGCGAAGTTGAATCTGTGGTGAGTTAACGCCAACGATGTTTTTGACGTTGAATTAACATTCATTCATCAACTGACGTCATTTCAACCACATTTAAATGTTTAAAGCCGGTCGAGCGCCAGCTGGGAAGCCCCTCCAGCTGAGCGGAGACGTTCTGCATCATCACCAACACCAGGTTCTGGAGTCCTGGTCTGGTTCTGGTCTACGTACCGCGGGCTCTTGGGGTAGAACGGCAGCGTGACGTGGCACAGGTCGCTGATGTCGCAGGCCGTGGGCTCCGCGGAGATGGCCTGCCTCTTGCTGCGGTGCTGGTCCGGCTGCAGGACCAGGCTCTTCTGCTGGGCCTGGACCTGCTGGGCCGTGGCGGGCCGGATCACGGAGCGGTACTTGTCCAGCTCGTTCTGCAGCCGCTGGATCAGCTCGTCCTTCTGGTCCAGCTCCAGCTCCAGCTCGTCGATCAGGGCGTCGCGCTGCCGCAGCTCCTCGATCTTCTCCTGCAGGGCGTACTGCAGGTCCCGCAGGGTCCCCATCGGTCCTGCAAGGGTCCCACGGGGGTTCTCAGGGTTCCTCTGTGTTCTCCGGGTTCTGTTCTAATCCTCAGGTCCCCTTTCGAGGCTCAGCAAAGTTCAGCTGCTCCGGTTTTCTATGGTATCCCGATCTTCACGGGTGTCCAGGGTCCAAGGTCTTCAGTGAATGATCCAACCTGTCCACTGCCCGGTCCTCAGACCCGTCAGGGACCACTAGGTCTCCCTCGGTCCTCAGACCCGTCAGGGACGACTAGGCGGTCTCCCCTCGGGCCCCTCGGTCCTCAGACCCGTCAGGGACCACTAGGTTTCCCCTGGTCTCCCCTCGGTCCTCAGACCCGTCAGGGACCACTAGGTCTCCCTATGTCCTCAGACCCGTCAGGGACCACTAGGTCTCCCCTCAGTCCTCAGATCCGTCAGGGACCACTAGGTCTCCCCTCAGTCCTCAGATCCGTCGGGGACCACTAGGTTTCCCCTCGGTCCTCAGATGGTCCTCAGACCTGTCAGGGACCACTAGGTCTCCCTCGGTCCTCAGACCCGTCAGGGACCACTAGGTCTCCCTCGGTCCTCAGACCCGTCAGGGACCACTAGGTTTCCCCTCGGTCCTCAGACCCGTCAGGGACCACTAGGTCTCCCCTCGGTCTCAGACCTGTCAGGGACCACTAGGTCTCCCCTCAGTCCTCAGACTCGTCAGGGACCACTAGGTTTCCCCTCGGTCCTCAGACCCGTCAGGGACCACTTGGTTTCCCCTCGGTCCTCAGACCCGTCAGGGACCACTAGGTCTCCCCTCGGTCCTCAGACCCGTCAGGGACCACTAGGTCTCCCTCCCTCGGTCCTCAGACCTGTCAGGGACCACTAGGTCTCCCCTCGGTCCTCAGACCCGTCAGGGACCACTAGGTCTCCCTCCCCGGTCCTCAGACCCGTCAGGGACCACTAGGTTTCCTCCTCGAGGTCCTCAGACCTGTCAGGGACCACTAGGTCTCCCCTCGGTCCTCAGACCCGTCAGGGACCACTAGGTCTCCCCTCGGTCCTCAGACCCGTCAGGGACCACTAGGTTTCCCCCTCAGTCCTCAGACCTGTCAGGGACCACTAGTTTCCCCTCGGTCCTCAGACCCGTCAGGGACCACTAGGTCTCCCTCGGTCCTCAGACCCGTCAGGGACCACTAGGTCTCCCTCGGTCCTCAGACCCGTCAGGGACCACTAGGTTTCTCCTCGGTCCTCAGACCCGTCAGGGACCACTAGGTCTCCCCTCGGTCCTCAGACCCGTCAGGGACCACTAGGTCTCCCCTCGGTCCTCAGACCCGTCAGGGACCACTAGGTTTCCCCTCGGTCCTCAGACCCGTCAGGGACCACTAGGTTTCCCCCTCGGTCCTCAGACCCGTCAGGGACCACTAGGTCTCCCCTCGGTCCTCAGACCCGTCAGGGACCACTAGGTCTCCCCTCGGTCCTCAGACCCGTCAGGGACCACTGGGTTTCCCCCCCTCAGTCCTCAGATCCGTCAGGGACCACTAGGTCTCCCCTCGGTCCTCAGACCCGTCAGGGACCACTAGGTTTCCCCTCGGTCCTCAGACCCGTCAGGGACCACTAGGTCTCCCTCGGTCCTCAGACCCGTCAGGGACCACTAGGTTTCCCCTCGGTCCTCAGACCCGTCAGGGACCACTAGGTCTCCCCTCGGTCCTCAGACCCGTCAGGGACCACTAGGTCTCCCCTCGGTCCTCAGACCCGTCAGGGACCACTAGGTTTCCCCTCGGTCCTCAGATCCGTCAGGGACCACTAGGTCTCCCCTCGGTCCTCAGACCCGTCAGGGACCACTTGGTTTCCCCTCGGTCCTCAGATCCGTCAGGGACCACTTGGTTTCCCCTCGGTCCTCAGACCCGTCAGGGACCACTAGGTCTTCGCCCTCGGTCCTCAGACCCGTCAGGGACCACTAGGTCTCCCCTCGGTCCTCAGACCCGTCAGGGACCACTAGGTTTCCCCTCGGTCCTCAGACCCGTCAGGGACCACTAGGTTTCCCCTCGGTCCTCAGACCCGTCAGGGACCACTAGGTTTCCCCTCGGTCCTCAGACCCGTCAGGGACCACTCGGTCTCCCTCGGTCCTCAGACCCGTCAGGGACCACTACGTTTCCCCCCGGTCCTCAGACCCGTCAGGGACCACTACGTTTCCCCCCGGTCCTCAGACCCGTCAGGGACCACTAGGTCTCCCTCGGTCCTCAGACCTGTCAGGGACCACTAGGTTTCCCCTCGGTCCTCAGACCCGTCAGGGACCACTAGGTTTCCCCTCAGTCCTCAGATCCGTCAGGGACCACTAGGTCTCCCTCGGTCCTCAGACCCGTCAGGGACCACTAGGTCTCCCCTTGGTCCTCAGACCCGCCGGTCCTCAGACCCGTCAGGGACCACTAGGTCTCCCTCGGTCCTCAGACCCGTCAGGGACCGCTAGGTTTCCCCTCAGTCCTCAGACCTGTCAGGGACCACTAGGTCTCCCTCGGTCCTCAGATGGTCCTCAGACCCGTCAGGGACAAGGTTTCCCCTGGATTCTTTAGACTTCTTTCATGTACATCAGGTTCTAATCCATGTCTCACGGCGTCCCTGTAGGTCTTCAGGATCACCGGATTCCTCAGGTCCAGGTTTCCAGAAGACCTCAAGAGTTTCCAGGACGGTTTTCCAGGAATCTTCAGCCCGTCTCAAAGAGTCTTCCGGAGTCTCCAATGTCTCCAGACTCTGGAGATCCTGTGAGACTCTACAGGTTTTCCTTTCAGCCTCCTCGCTGGTTTAATCCAACAGGACCTGCAACCATCTCCGGGTCCTGCTGCAGGTTGTCCGAGGACCGTTTCAGACCAGGATCTGAAGCTTTGCCGGTGCAGGCGGGTTCTGTGCTTCGCATGGGTCCTAGAACTGTTCCGCAGGTTTTCAGACCTCCATGTAATCCCGTTCCTCATTAACAATTCACGAAGCAGCAAAAATTCAAAGTTGGATTCCGGATCCAGGATCCAGGAGTTTTTATTCCGTCTTAGACTTCGAAGTCCTCCAGACCTCCTCCTCAGATGAAAACCTGCAAACCCGCAGTAGGTCTGCAGGAGGTCTGACCACGCGCCGAACCATCTGGAGGGAAAAGTTCTGTGGAGATGAAACCAGCTCCTCCAGTTTCAGCTCCAGCAGATCCGGAATACAGACCCGGATCCTCCTCCGGGTCCTGGTCTGGCTCCCGTTCTGCTGGAAAACGCGACTTTAAAATGAGACGAAAGAAAAGACGGAGGGAGAAGCTGCGGGAGGAAGACGCGGGGACGTCGCTGAGGATGAAGAGGAGGAGGAGGAAGGATGAAGCAGCGGACATAAACGGCGGAGATGAGTCCGCGAGGCGGGTCTGGGGGGCAAGATCCGGTCCGGAGGGAAGATCTGGTCCACTTTAATCAGCTTCATTAGTCTAACCAGTTTAATGCGGAGCGGAAAGTTGGACTCCCCCACTCCTCCTCCCCCTCTTCCTCCTCCTCCTCCTCCTCACCTGTCCAGCTGGCTTTCATAAACCAGAGAAGAAGTCCAGCTTAACTTTAGAACATGCTGACGTCACAGAGTCCTGCTAGAAACCAGGAGGACAAGTGGACCAGACCTGAACCCGAACAGAACCAGAACTCTGCGTCGCCCTCAGCGTTTGGCTCGGTTCTGGTCCAGTCCGGACGGACGGAACATGAATGCTGGTTCTGCATAGTGTTTCTGTAAAGTTCTGATCAGCCAGAACTGGACCGGTCTTCTGGTTCTGGTGTCTCTTGTTCATCTTTGAACTTCAGATTTAAAAAATGATCCAAACAGGTTTATATGATCAGAAAATCACTTCCTGTTGTCACGTGACGCCCTCTGCTGGTGGACCGGGGTCATTACAACAACACACCAATCAGCTGATCTGTTTATGTGAAATTGTTTATGTTTATGCTGGACCGGTCATTTCAGTAAACAAACAGAATCACAAGAAAAAGCAACAACAAGGACAAATAAAAACAACAACATGGACAAACAGCTTCCAGATAACCAGGACGAGTCACAGGATCACATCATGGTGGACTGGATGAAACTGGATTTATGAATTGGATTAAATTGGACTACAGTGGACAGGATCAAACTAGATTATGGTGGGCTGAATTAAATTGGACTAATGAAATGGATTAAATTGGACTACAGTGGACTGGATTAAATTGGACTAATGAATTGGATTAAATTGGACTACAGTGGACTAAGGATCAAACTAGATTATGGTGGGCTGAATTAAATTGGACTAAAATTGGACTAATGAAATGGATTAAATTGGACTACAGTGGACTGGATTAAATTGGACTAATGAATTGGATTAAATTGGACTACAGTGGACAGGATCAAACTGGATTATGGTTGGCTGGATTAAATTGGACATATTAAATTGGACTACGATGAACTGGATTAAATTGGACTACAGTGGACTGGATTAAATTGGACTAATGAATTGGATTAAATTGGACTACGGTGGACTAAATTAAACTGGACTAAGTGAATTGGATTTAATTGGACAACAGTGGACTGAATTAAACTGGACTACGGTGGACTGAATTAAACTGGACTACGGTGGACTGGATTAAATTGGACTACAGTGGACTGAATTAAACTGGACTACGGTGGACTGGATTAAATTGGACTACGGTGAACTGGATCAAATTAGATTATGGTGGGCTGAATTAAATTGGACTAAAATTGGACTAATGAAATGGATTAAATTGGACTACAGTGGACTGGATTAAATTGGACTGATTAAATTGGAGTAATGAAATGGATTAAATTGGACTACGGTGGACTGGATTAAATTGGACTAAAATAGTGGACTGAATTAAACTGGACTAATGAATTGGATTAAATTGGACAACGGTGGACTGACTTAAACTGGACTACGGTGGACTGGATTAAATTGGACTAGAGTACACTTAATTAAACTGGACTATGATGGACTGGATTAAACTGGAATAATGAATTGGATTAAATTGGACTATGGTGGACTGAATTAAACTGGACTATAGTGGACTGGATTAAATTGGACTATGGTGGACTGAATTAAACTGGACTAATGAATTGGATTAAATTGAACAACGGTGGACTGACTTAAACTGGACTACGGTGGACTGAAAAAAAAGATTAAATTGGACTACAGTACACTTAATTAAACTGGACTATGATGGACTGGATTAAACTGGAATAATGAATTGGATTAAATTGGACTACGGTGGACTGAATTAAACTGGACTATTGTGGACTGGATTAAATTGGACTACGGTGGACTGGATTAAATTGGACTACAGTGGACTGAAATAAACTGGACTACAGTGGACTGGATTAAATTGGACTACGGTGGACTGAATTAAACTGGACTACGGTGGACTGGATTAAATTGGACTACAGTGGACTGAATTAAACTGGACTACGGTGGACTGAATTAAACTGGACTACGGTGGACTGGATCAAATTAGATTATGATGGGCTGAATAAAATTGGACTAAAATTGGACTAATGAAATGGATTAAATTGGACTACAGTGGACTGGATTAAATTGGACTAAAATTGGACTAATGAAATGGATTAAATTAGACTACAGTGGACTGGATTAAATTGGACAACGGGAGGACTAAATTAAACTGGACTACGGTGGACTGGATTAAATTGGACTACGGTGGACAGGATCAAATTAGATTATGATGGGCTGAATAAAATTGGACTAAAATTGGACTAATGAAATGAATTCAATTGGACTATAGTGGACTGGATTAGATTGAACAAATGAATTGGATTAAATTGGACTATGGTGGACTGAATTAAACTAGACTACAGTGGACTGGATTAAATTTGACTACAGTACACTTAGTTAAACTGGACTATGATGGACTAAATTAAACTGGACTAAGATGGACTGGATTAAATTGGACTAAAATTGGACTAATGAAATGGATTAAATCGGACTACAGTGGACTGGAATAAATTGGATTAATAAACTGGATTAAACTGGACTGTGTCTGTTAAGCCGTATTGAGATCGCTGTTTATGCTGTAAAAACAAAGCTGAGTGAGGACAGACTGAAATATTCCTTTGTGGTATTTCAGGACATTAATTCTGGTTCTGTGTCTGAGAGTTTTCTGGGTTTACACGTGGTTTTACGTCGTTATTGATCCAGATTCAGTATCAATATGATTTAATCCAGTTTAGATCAGAAATGTGCTGATGGTCCTCAGACGGAGGGTCCTCACAAAGATAGAGGAAATGGTGTGTGTCCCAGGAGGCCTGTGATCCCAAGAGATGGTCAAAGGCCTCACACACACGTGCACACGCACATGCATACACATGCACACACACACACACGCTGTATTTGCATGTGTGTGTCCACAGATAGCTGCTGGTTAAACATTAACATGCAGCAGCTCGTAAAGCTAACACTGAGACAGTCAACCTTTGGAGTTTGATATGATGTGATCACACACACACACACACACACACACACACGCATGTTCCTGATGACACGTGAACACACTCAGCGCTCAGAATGACACGGCTCTGATCGGAGGGAGGTGATCTCTGAAATTGCTCAGGTGAGTTTTCTGCTTTTTCACATTAAAGTTTTCCTGTTTGAATTTGATGCTTTAAAACCTGAGAGAGAGAGAATGGAAAGCGAGTGTCGCTCGTCCTCCCTGCCTGCTGGCTGAAAGCAAACAGGCCGATCAGGCCGGGCAACACGGAACATGGTGAACATGGAGAACACGGAACATGGAGAACACGCGGGTTCTCCTGGCAGTCTGAAACACCTGATCTCCAGCGAAGCCGGGGTCTCCTGCAGAGGTCCAGTAAAGGTCCACGTCTGAAGTTTCCTCTGCAGGACTTGAACCTTCAGTTCTGAACCGGTTCAGGTTTTCTGAGTTAAAATGACGTTTTTGTGTTTAAATCCAGCAGATTAAAAACGTCTCAGAGTAAATAAGTACTACAGTACGAGTACTTTTACTTCCTCCCAGTGATGTCTTAAGTTTAAAGAGCAGAAATGTGTTAAATCAAGTTCTGGATTTCTTCAGCAAAATCAGCAAAATCATTAAATATTTGAGAGATTCTTTTTTTTATTCTGACGTAAAACCTTTTGTGGTTTTTATTCGGCTTCAGTCTGAACGCGTCAGCGGTTTTAGTCCACGTCTCCAGACGCAGCCAATCAGCAGAACCCGGGACCAGATCCATGTGGTCTGAGCGGAGGCTGGACTGTGACGAACCCGTTTGCTTCTGGGAGGGTTGGCGGGGGGTTCAGGGTCAGGGTTCATCTTAGAAATGAGTACATTTTTGTTTTCTGCTCAGTTTTATTTAAAAGCTATTTCAAATTTTATTTTATTATTTTGTATTATTTATTTATTATTTTATTATTTGTTATTTATTAATTATTAATTTTATTTAATAATTTCAATATATTGAATAATAAATAAAAGAATAATGAATAAATTATACAAATATGGTGAATAAATAAATAAATTTAATTTTTTTTTTTTTTTTAGAAAGTAAAAATACAGTCTCAGGCAGTTTGTAAGATCAGAGTTTATTCATCACAGAGACGATAACTGGAGACATTTGAACTTTATGAGGTCATAATCTGCAGAACGTTCCAGATGTTCCATGTAGAACATCAGCACGGTGGCTCAGAGGTTCCCCTCGTCTTCATGTCTGATCCTGTTATAAGACCCGTTCAGCTACGAAATCAGAACGTGGCGTTTTTGTGGCTGAGAAGTTGCAGATTCGTCAGAAAGAAGGTTATTATAGTTAAATAAGGGATAATGTCTGGAACGCAGGTCATTATCGGGAACTACTGACCGACAGGGCGAATGCAGACGTACGTTATTCTGTACCCGACCTGCGTTCCAGACATTATCCCGCTTATTACACGGCTACTTGCGAAAAACAAAATTCAAATTAAAGTCTCCTATTTTTGCGACATTAAAATAACTTTCCGAAGTTCTACGCTGAGAATGAAACAGTTCCACACAGTCGGAGCGTTTGTTGCTAATAATGCGTTCCAGTTGTCTCGGAACTTGTTCCGAGATACGAGCTCGTAATTTTCAGATTTCCCCGGGATCGTAGATTTAAAGATGCGGCGTCCAGCACCATCGTTGTGTTTATTAAACTAACTTATAAACTAAATTATTTTCGGATCATAATTTTTAAGAGTAAACGGCTCCGAGTTGTTATTGAATTTTACGGCGTATTTTTTTCTTTAAAACGCAGCGTGACTATGCGTTGCTTCTTAAACACACACTGAAATTAGCTGTTGTTGTCATGGTAACGCCGTTATAACACCTGTGTTATTTTCTAGATGCTCTAGCTCACATATAGACTGTTTAGCAGATTTCTATGTTTTCGAGAGTTGATGCAACTGGAACGCAAAATACCTGCTGATGACGTCACCAAGTGGCGCCAGTTCAGAATCCTGGAACGCACCATCAGCAGCGTTTGGTAGTCGAGTCATGGCGGCTGGCTAGCAGCGGCTATTCCTGGACTGGACATTTCCTCCTCTGCTGTTAGCCGTACGCGTCTAGCCGTTGGTCTTCTTTTTGTCTTTTTCGTTTTGGAGAAACTCGGCCCGGACCCAGCGTTCAAAACCTCCACACTCGCCAAAGATGTTCATCCAGTTTTGGTCACGAGGTTTCGCCGATGCTGCGTTCCATTTGAACTCGGAAATTCCCAGTTCTGAGTGGGAAGTTTCAACTGGAACGGCCACCCGAAGTCAGATTTCCCACTCGGAAAGTCGGACAATCCTCGCAGCTCCAAGTTCAGATTTAAAGGAATATTCCACCCACAGAATGATGTAACTTTATCTTCCACTTCCCCTCATAGGGGATTATCACGCTTCCGTGTTCCGAACTTCCGGTTTGAAACAGTTAGACGGCCCACTTCCGGCCCAGTTCAATGTCCCTGCTTTACTTCGTAGATAACGTGAATAAACGCCAACCCTACTGAAATTTTCACGGATTCCAGACTGAAGTGAAACTAAGGAAGAAGTGGATCAAAGCGATTCTCCAGAGTGAAGGGCCGAACTTTATAATAAAACAACGTAGCATGTTTGTTTGTAGCCGGTGGGGCACAACACCGGCATGCTAGCATTAGCCAGCTAGCGTTTACCGACGTGCTTAACATTGTGCGTCTCAAAACACACAAACATCTGAAAATCGGGTCTGTACCCCCCCGTTTCCAGTGGAACAACTGGGGACTGCCAAGAAAGGAGACGCTTTCAGATGCTTGTGTGTTTTCAGCCGCACAAAGTTAGGCACGTCATCAAGCTGGCTAATGCTAACCTGCTAACAATAGTCCGCCAGCTACTACTCTGTTAAACTTTGTAAATTGGATAAACGCCAATGCCAAGTTTTCATTCCAGACTGAAGTGATGCTAAGGAAGAAGTGGATCAAAACGACCGATTCGCCGCAGTGAAGGACCGAACTTTATAATAAAACGATACACGTTTGTTTGTGGCCGGCAGACTGCGCAGTCTTGTTAGCAGGTTAGCATTAGCCAGCTCGAGGACGTGCCAACTTTGTGCGGCTGAAAACACACAAGCATCTGAAGGCGTCTCCTTTCTTGGCAGTCCCCAGTTGTTCCACTGGAAACGGGGGGGTACAGACCCGATTTTCAGATGTTTGTGTGTTTTAAGACGCACAATGTTAAGCACGTCAGTAAACGCTAGCTGGCTAATGCTAGCATGCTGTGAAGTGCCGGTGTTGTGCCCCACCGGCGACAAACAAACGTGTGTTTTATTATAAAGTTCGGCCCTTCACCGCGGCAAATCGATCGCTTTGATCCAGCTTTTGATCCAGTATCATTTCAGTCTAGAATGAAAACTTAAATATGTTTGGAGTTTATCCGATTTAAACAGTATAACAGAGCAGGAACGGCTGTCGTTAACATGGCCCGGAAGAGGAAGTGTCCAAAATCCGGGAACTTCCGGTAAGCGTGATAATCCCCTATTGTGAGCAAGACTCTGCAGCACTTTTTTAATATCTCAAATGCAGCCGGCGATCAGGAAGGCTTCTCGTTTCCCCCCAACTTTCATATAATGGAGTTCACCGGGGTCCGAGCCAAAAAGGTCCATAAAAGTCCACAAAAACTTGTCAATATTCCTCCATACTGCTGGAAGTGGAAGAACGCTGCAGCTGATTGGACGGCTCCGCGCCAACCTGCACAGGATTGGCTGTGAAACTGCAGACGTCTCGCACCACCATCGTTTTCTAAAGAAGGCTTTTCTACGGAAGCCTGTTGAGGCCAGAAAAACAAGATTTAAAGAAGAATGAAACATAACGGATCATTTTCTGTCTGAAGTTTGGAAGTTGGGCAGTTTTTTTTTCTCAGCTGGAAAAATTAAATTAAGATTCTCTTCAAAAATCTGCAACTTTATCAGAAGAAGTTTCAATCAGAATATTAATTTCATTCTGAAGAAGAAGAAACACAGTTTTCAACATTTTAAGATTAAATTTAACTCATTTCTCTGATTATATTGAACATCTGTAATTTCATCATTAGAACAGTTATTTTATTAAACACTATTTATTTGTTTTTATTTAACCATTTAGATGCCTGCTCAGTTATTTCTTCAGATAATCCTTCATTTAGATTGAAATATAAAATATCTATTTTCAATCATTTTGACTTTCCGGCTGCAACACCTGATCCGGAGCCACGAACAGCCTGATTCAGGCGTGTTGCAGCAGGTAAACATGGAAAGTAGCTGTTAAAGTAGTGGCGGGAAAAATGAAGCTGACCCGGAAGTCTGAAAGACTGCAGTTCCACCCTCATCCACTAGGGGCTCGCAGAGTCACTCCCCATAAACTACCATGTTAAAAAGTGGAAAAAAACATGTTTATGGCAGAAATAAACATGTTTACAGCAGAAATAAACATGTTCACTTCAGAAATAAACATGTTTACATCAGAAATAAAAGTCTTTACAGCAGAAATAAACATGTTTATGGCAGAAATAAACACATTTACGGCAGAAATTAAAATGTTTACAGCAGAGATAAAAATGTTTTCAGCTGAATAAACATGTGCACAGTAGAAATAAACATGTTCATAGTAGAAATAAACATGATTAAAGCTGAATAAACATGCTTACAGAAAAAATGAACATGTTTACAGCAGAAATAAAAACGTTTACAGCAGAAATAAACATGTTTACATCAGAAATAAACATCTTCACAGTAGAAATAAACATGTTTATGGCAGAAATAAACACATTTACGGCAGAAATTAAAACGTTTACAGCAGAATTAAAAATGTTTACAGCTGAACAAACACGTTTACATCAGAAATAAACATGTTTACATCAGAAATAAACATCTTCACAGTAGAAATAAAACAACCTTAGATATTTTCTTGTACTGAGGATGGTGTTCCGTCTCTCGGCCTCCTTTCTGAGGAAACATGGAGGTGATGTTTATTCTAAGGACTGTTTTATGTGATGACGGAGGGCTTTTCTGCCAAACAGAACCGGTATCGTCGTTTTTCTTTATTCCACCTTCGTGTCTTGTAAACGAGCGACCTGCAGGAGTTTGTCTATGACAACGATGAGCGTCGCCGTGGGGGTTTACAGAGAAGCCGTCAGAGCGTGGTAGCTCCACACGCTCCCGCGCCTCCCACGTCTCACGCTGGAGTAACCATCATGATGGACCTGCCAGGCTTTTCGTGGAAGATCCCACCAAGTCAGGCACTTTCCACCGTATACCCGACAGTTTCCATCGTAATCGTGCAAACGCAGGGACCACATATTCACTAACTCACCGCGCAGAACGGAACAAGCGAGGCGCAAAGCATGATGGGAAATATTCTGACCGTACATCTGACCCACTGCTGTTTTCTCTGGTCTCTGACTCAGCCAATCACAGGCCTCCTCTTGTCTCCATGCTCACCGTCTCTCTCTCTGTTGCACCCCCTGCTGGACTCCTCCAGTAACTAGGGAGCCGTTACCGTGACGATGGAGCTGGGTCAGGGTTCTGGTTCTGGTTCTGACCGGCTGCCTGAACAGAGCAGAAGGTTCAGGGAGGGTTCCTTCATTCTCTCGTTCTGGCTTCTTTAAACGCGTATCAGCAGCTCAGCTGATAAGTGAAGCCGACGGCGTCAAAGTCCAGCAGTCCCAGTTCTTATCGAGACGTCAGTGTCCCCATGTCCTCACGCTGCTGAGGGGACGAGCTGAAGACAAACTCAGCAGGTTGGTGTCGGAGGTCCAACTATCAGAGATGAAGTTTCTCCGCGAGACGCCGTCGGAAAATTCATCCCGACTCCTGACGAAGCTGCACGTTTTCCAGCAGCCTCGGTCAATGATTACCAGGCAGGCCTTGACCTCCAGCAGGCTCGTATCTGCAGGAAAACAGGGCGAGGACGTCCGTCTGTGAGGACACTGTGTCTCTGCATGGACATCTGTTTATGCATGGACATGGTCTCTACATGGATACAATGTCTCTGCATGGACACAATGTCTCTGTGTGGACACAATGTCTCTGCATGGACAGTGTCTGCATGGACACAATGTCTCTGCATGGACACAATGTATCTGTATGGACACAATGTCTCTGCATTGACAATGTCTGCATGGACACAATGTCTCTGTATGGACACAATGTCTCTGCATTGACAGTGTCTGCATGGACACAATGTCTCTGTATGGACACAATGTCTCTGCATTGACAGTGTCTGCATGGACACAATGTCTCTGTATGGACACAATGTCTCTGCATTGACAATGTCTGCATGGACACAATGTCTCTGTATGGACACAATGTCTCTGCATTGACAGTGTCTGCATGGGCACAATGTCTCTGCATGGACACCGTGTCTCTGCATGGACACACTGTCTCTGCATGGGCACAATGTCTCTGCATTGACAATGTCTGCATGGACACAATGTCTCTGCATGGACACAATGTCTCTGCATTGACAGTGTCTGCATGGGCACAATGTCTGCATGGACACTGTGTCTCTGCATGGACACTGTCTCTGCATGGACACAATGTCTCTGCATTGACAGTGTCTGCATGGACACAATGTCTCTGTATGGACACAATGTCTCTGCATTGAAAGTGTCTTTGCATGGACACTGTCTCTGCATGGACAATGTCTCTGCATTAACACGTGTCATCATGGACACAATGACTCTGCATAGACACAATGTCTCTGCATGGACACAATGTCTCTATGGACAGTGTCTCTGTATGGACATTGTTCTCAGCTTGGACATGTGTCTCTACATGGACATGTGTGTCAGCATGGACATGGTGTCTCAGTTTGGACATGTGCTCCTGTGAACCTGGCTGAGGTTTCCTGTTGTCCGTTACCATGGTGACGTCATGTTTCTGTTTTCCAGTGAGCACCACTAATTTCCCTGATTTACATATCGCTGTCAATCACACCCAATGGAATCCAATCAGAAAGCGGGCGGGGACGGGCTGGCGGGGACGCAGAAGGAGGCGGCGCTGCGGGCGCTGACCCAGCGGACCGGGTACCAGCTGCAGCAGGTCAGAACCTCACACTGGACCACAACCGCAAACTTCACTCACACTTCATCCTGATTCGTTCGGTGTGTTCGTGTGTCCAGGAGAACGGGCAGCGGCGGTACGGAGGCCCCCCGCCCGGCTGGGACGGACCTCCACCCGAACGAGGCAGCGAGATCTTCGTGGGGAAACTACCCAGAGACCTGTTCGAAGACGAGCTGGTTCCCCTCTGTGAAAAGGTGAGAGGAGGGTTCTGCTGGGTCCTCCTTCCTCTTCACTCTTCGTCTCACATTCTCTTCTTCCTCGCTTCAGTTCGGGAAGATCTACGAGGTGAGGATGATGATGGACTTCAATGGAAACAACAGAGGCTACGCCTTTGTCACCTTCAGCACTAAACAGGAGGCCAAAACAGCCATGAAGCAGCTCAACAACTACGAGATCAGGTCTGTCTCTAGTCTGAAACTTTCTCCAACTCTGCAGAAGTGTCAAATACAGTTATGTGAAAAAGTGTTTGCCCCCGTCATGATTTCTTATTTGTTTTGCATGTTTGTCTCACTTAAATGTTTCAGATCATCAAACAAATTTAAATGTGAGACAAAGATAACGCAAGTAAACACAAAATGCAGCTTTTAAATGAAGATTTTTACTCGTAAGGGGGGAAAAATCCAAACCTCCATGGTCCTGTGTGAAAAAGTGGTCGCCTGCCCCCACCCCCAACCCCTGTGTTCCTGACTCCACCATCAGAAAGAGACTGGGGGGCAAAAATGGCTGCATGGCAGAGTTCCAAGACCAAAACCACTGCTGAGCAAAAAGAACATAAAGGCTCGTCTCAGTTTAGCCAGAAAGCATCTTGATGATCCCCAAGACTTTTGGGAAAATACTCTGTGGACTGATGAGACAAAAGTGGAACTTTCTGGAAGGTGGAGGTCCCATTACATCTGGCGTAAAAGTAACGCGGCATTTCAGAAAAGGAACATCATAGCAACAGTAAAACATGGTGGTGGTAGTGTGATGGTCTGGGGCTGTTTTGCTGCTTCAGGACCTGGAAGACTTGCTGTGGTAAAGGGAACCATGAATTCTGCTTCTACCAAAAAATCCTGAAGGAGAACGTCCGGCCATCTGTTGGTGACCTCAAGCTGAAGCGCACTTGGGTTCTGCAGCAGAACAATGATCCAGAACACACCAGCAAGTCCACCTCTGAATGGCTTAAGAACAACAACATGAAGACTTTGGAGTGGCCTGGTCAAAGCCCCCACCTGAATCCCATTGAGATGCTGTGGCATGACCTTAAAAAGGCGGTTCATGCTGGAAAAGCCTCCAATGTGGCTGAATTACAACAATTCTGCAAAGATGAGTGGAACAAAATTCCTCCACAGCGCTGTAGAAGACTCACTGCCAGTTATCACAAACGCTTGATGCAGTTGTTGCTGCTAAGGTGGAACAACCAGCTATTAGGTTTAGGGGGCACCTGGACGCTCCACAGCGACAGAAACATCCAGACTCACTCACCGAGGAGCATCACAGCGACTTTTACTGGAAGATGCAGGGTTACACCTGCATGTTTTCAGCATGTATCAATGCTTTTTTTCCTGCAAACCAGCAGAGGGCACTCAAACACATGACCTGGTGAATGGAAAGAGCCTTGAAGTGGTGGGACATTTTAAATACCTTGGTGTGGTTTTTGACTCTTGCCTAACCTTCAAAGAACATGTAAAGAAACTCAAGCACGATTAAGAATAACTTATCAAACTTGATAGCCACCCTCATAGCTGCTTTATATCTGAAATTTTAAGCAGATTCTTAATTAGATGCCTTTTTAATCTGTAACCTCTTGTTCTTGGATCATGTTTTTCTGTCCTTATAGCCATTGGCTATCATCTTGCATATTTGCACGAAAGTGTATATTCATATGCCTGGTCCCTATTTTAAATAAATAAATTGAAATTGAAGATTCGCTCAACATTTGCTGTTCCTGACATGTGAACGTGACCTCTGTTCTCCAGGAACGGCCGCCTTCTCGGGGTCTGCGCCAGCGTTGATAACTGTCGTCTGTTCGTGGGCGGGATTCCCAAAACCAAGAAGCGTGAGGAGATCCTAACTGAGATGAAGAAGGTCACTGAAGGGGTGGTGGATGTCATCGTGTACCCCAGCGCCGCCGACAAGTCCAAGAACCGAGGCTTTGCGTTTGTGGAGTACGAGAGTCACAGAGCAGCTGCCATGGCTCGGCGCAAACTGCTTCCAGGTGAGAGACGGCGGGTGTGCTCACGTGTGAGGCAGGGTCTGGGAGGGAGGCGGGGGAGGCACGGTCTGTGAGGGAGGCACGGTCTGTGGGGAGGCGGGGTCTGTGGGGGAGGCAAGGTCTGCGGGGGAGGCGGGGTCTGTGGGGGAGGCACGGTCTGTGGGGAGGCAGGGTCTGGGAGGGAGGCGGGGTCTGGGAGGGAGGCGGGGTCTGTGGGGGAGGCAGGGTCTGCAGGGGAGACAGGGTCTGGGAGGGAGGCGGGGGAGGCACGGTCTGTGGGGAGGCGGGGGCTGTGAGGGAGGCACGGTCTGTGGGGGAGGCAGGGTCTGCGGGGGAGGCGGGGTCTGTGGGGGAGGCAGGGTCTGCAGGGGAGGCGGGGTCTGTGGGGGAGGCAAGGTCTGCGGGGGAGGCGGGGTCTGTGGGGGAGGCAGGGTCTGCAGGGGAGGCGGGGTCTGTGGGGGAGGCAAGGTCTGCGGGAGAGGCGGGGTCTGTGGGGGAGGCGGGGGAGGCACGGTCTGTGAGGGAGGCACGGTCTGTGGGGAGGCGGGGTCTGCAAGGGAGGCGGGGTCTGTGGGGGAGGCAGGGTCTGCGGGGGAGGCGGGGTCTGTGGGGGAGGCTGGGTTTGCAGGGGAGACAGGGTCTGGGAGGGAGGCGGGGTCTGTGGGGGAGGCAGGGTCTGGGAGGGAGGCAGGGTCTGCAGGGGAGGCAGGGTCTGGGAGGGAGGCGGGGTCTGTGGGGGAGGCAGGGTCTGCAGGGGAGGTGGGGTCTGTGCGGGAGGCAGGGTTCGTGGGGGGGGGCGGGGTCTGTGAGGGAGGGGTCTAGGGGGGGGCAAGGTCTGCGGGGAGGCGGGGTCTGTGAGGGAGGTGGGGTCTGTGGGGGAGGCAGGGTCTGTGAGGGAGGCGGGATCTGTGAGGGAGGTGGGGTCTGTGGGGGAGGCGGGGTCTGTGAGGGAGGTGGGGTCTGTGGGGGAGGCACGGTCTGTGAGGGAGGCGGGGGAGGTGGGTTCCGCGAGGGAGGCACGGTCTGTGAGGGAGGCACGGTCTGTGGGGAGGCGGGGGCTGCGAGAGAGGTGGGATCTGTGGGCGATGCGGGGTCTGCAGGGTAGGCAGGGTCTGTGGGGGAGGCAGGGTCTGTGAGGGAGGCACGGTCTGTGGGGGAGGCGGGGGCTGCGAGAGAGGTGGGATCTGTGGGGGATGCAGAGTCTGGGGGGTAGGGCGGGGTCTGCAGGGTAGGCAGGGTCTGTGAGGGAGGCACGGTCTGTGGGGGAGGCGGGGTCTGGGAGGGAGGTGGGATCTGTAGGGGATGCGGGGTCTGGGGGGTAGGCGGGTTCCTAGAGGGTGACGGGGTCTGTGGGGCAGGTGCTGGGGCTCCGCCCATCACTATGTCATCATCATCACCGCCTCCCTTGCATGGCCTCCTCCTCCAGCTCCCTCACCCTGAGCTCGTCCCCATGGAGGAAGGCCTTTTCCTCCTCATCCTCCTGCTCAGGCTAAACTCCAGCGAGTCCGGCTGATCAGATCTCGAACAGGTGAAACAGGTGGATGTTTCCCGTCCAGGTGAACAAAGTTCCTGAGGTTGAGGTTTGATCAGAAAGCAGATGGGAAATGGACTTTACTTATATCGCACTTTTCCAGTTAAACTAACCGCTCAAATCGCTTTACACTACATATCACATTCACCCAGTCGCACACACATTCACACCCCGACAGGACATCAGGAGGCAACTTGGAGTTCATCGTCTTGCCCAAGGACACTTCGGCATGTAGTCTAGGGAAGCCTGGAATCGATCCCCCAACCCTCCGGTTGAAAGACGACTGCTCTTCCACCTAAGCTACAGCCGATCCACTTTCGTCTTCAGGAGTCTGAAACTGGATTTGTCCAGTTTTCCTGGACTGGTCCCAGCCATGCGAGGAACTGGGATCGGGTCTGTACCGACCCATCGTGATCAGAACCGAGTCACAGCCTTCTTCCTCGCCTCAGGTCGCATCCAGCTGTGGGGTCACGCCATCGCGGTGGACTGGGCGGAGCCTGAGGTGGAGGTGGACGAGGATACCATGGCAACCGTCAAGATCCTGTATGTGAGGAACCTGATGCTGCAGACCACAGAGGAGACCATCGAGAAGGAGTTCAACAGCCTCAAACCAGGTACTGAAAGCTCTGATAGCCAATTGTCCTTAAATGCACCATCTCACCCAGTCAGGTAGGTGTAGAAATGAGGATGATGAAGATGAAGCTTCTTTTAAACATATAAACATTATGAATGACAGACTTGCAGAAAAACAGACTTGTTAACCTGATGAACTCCTGAAAGTTGTCCCAGTATTTCCGGTTACATGTTTTTAGGAGTTTAAAGAAAATATTTAGTTTGGATGGGACATTTTGCAGATTTCCTTTCAGAATTATCTGAAAAATTATAAAGCTTTGTAAAAAATAATTAATATTTAGCATGTTTTTAATAAACTTTTTTCTGAAGCATCCTCTGTTAAAATCTGGGGAGTATTATACGCACGCCTCACGCTTCTGTTTCCTACCTGCATAAGGAAGTTTTCATAGATACTACTGTAGATACAGGGGTTAGACAATGAAACTGAAACACCTGTCATTTTAGTGTGGGAGGTTTCATGGCTAAATCAGACCAGCCTGGTGGCAAATATTCAATAATTGCACCAGTAAGAGCAGAGTGTGAAGGTTCAATTAGCAGGTAAAAAAGCACGGTTTTGCTCAAAACATTGCAATGCATACAACATTGTATCAGAGTTCAAAAGAGGACAAATTGTTGGTGCACGTCTTGCTGGCGCATCTGTGACCAAGACAAGTCTTTGTGATGTATCAAGAGCCACAGTATCCGGGGTAATGTCATCATACCACCAAGAAGGACGAACCACATCCAACAGGATAAACTGTGGACGCAAGAGGAAGCTGTCTGAACGGGATGTTCGGGTGCTAACCCGGATTGTATCCAAAAAACGTAAAACCACAGCAGCCCAAATCACGGCATTCGCTTGGCCCAGGACTTGTGCTAGATGGGCCAAGGACTACTGAACCATTCTGGAGGACCATGTGCATCCAAAGGTTCAAACATTGTATCCTGAAGGCGGTGCAGTGTATCAGGATGACAATGCACAAATACACACAGCAAGACTGGTGAAAGATTGGTTTGATGAACATGAAAGTGAAGTTGAACATCTCCCATGGCCTGCAAAGTCACCAGATCTAAATATTATTGAGCCACTTTGGGGAGTTTTGGAGGAGCGAGTCAGGAAACGTTTTCCTCCACCAGCATCGCGTAGTGACCTGGCCACTATCCTGCAAGAAGAATGGCTTAAAATCCCTCTGACCACTGTTCAGGACTTGGAGATGTCATTTCCAAGACGAATTGTCGCTGTATTGGCCGCAAAAGGAGGCCCCCCCCATACTAATAAATGATTGTGGTCTAAAACCAAGTGTTCCAGTTTCATTGTCTAACCCCTGTAGTTTTACTTGAAGCTGCTTTGTGGACTACAGCTAGAAAGAGTTTGAGTTTATTTGAGTTTATTCATTTAAAATAGGGACAGTACACATATAGACATGTAAATATGTAAGATTACAGCCAACGGCTAATTTCCATCTTTGGTCCCTTCTGCAGGGTGATGTCAACAGCATAACATAATAAAATCAATAAAACAACAGTAACAACAGTTCACCTTCATGGCCTGAAATACTCCACATGTTCAGACTTCTGACTGTTGGGTTAAAAAGAGACCAGCTAATTTCTGCGTTACTTTGACCCAGAAAATTGGGTAAATTTTTTGACCCAACTTTCGGGTTGAATATTTGATCCAGAAGTTGGTTATATTGCCTACAACCTTCATTCTTTGTCTGCCTGGTCTTGCAGAGTTGTGCAAGGTTCTGTTCTTGGGCCCCTTTTGTTTTTGCTGTACTTGATCAGCTGATTCGTGGTTTTAAAAATGTGTCATCACTTTTACGCAGATGACATTCAGTTGTGTTGTTCTTTTAATGGTTCAGAATTTCAGCTTTTATTCGAGCTCCTGAATGTATGTCCTCCATCATAAACTGTCTGTCCTCAAATTAATTTAAGTAAAACAGAAACACTGATCATTGCTCCTGACAAAAACATCCCCCTGATCAAGAACCACCTTGGTGCTCTGGGCTCGTCCGTCCAAGCAGCCTTAGAAACCTTTGGGTGGTGTTTGACCAGGCCGTCTTTGGAGGGTCATTCCCGACAGCTGACCAAAGAACTTTCTCAAAAGTCAGGAAAATGTTGTCAAGGGCAGATATTGAAATAATCATTCATGCTTTTATCTCATCTCATCTCGTATTAATTATTGTGATTATGTTTTTACTTGTTTTAATAAGACGACCCTCAAAAGACTCCAGTTAGTTCAGAATTCTGCTGCTAGACTTTTATTAGGTTCACCGGGACGCTCCACATCACCCCTATTCTGTCAAATCTTCATTGGCTCCCAGTTAGATTTCAAATTGATTTTAAAATCTTAAAGGAATATTCCACCCATAGAATGATGTAACTTTATTTTCCACTTCCCCTCATGGTGAGAAAGACTCTGCAGCACTTTTTTAATATCTCAAATGCAGCCGGCGATCAGGAAGGCTTCTCATTTCCCCCCAACTTTCATATAATGGAGTTCACTGGGGCCCGAGCCAACAAGGTCCATAAAAGTCCAGTAATAATTATGTTTATGCCTAAGACACCTGATATAGGGTGATGATGTCATTAGACCACACCCCTTCTCATTACAGAGATGCACATCACCTGATATGCTTAATTGGTAGCAGCTTTGGGCCTATACAGCTTGGAGTAAGACAACATGCATAAAGAGGATGATGTGGTCCAAATACTCTGCACTCCTTGTATTAGAGTAAAACCTCACAAATATAAGTAATAACAGCACAAAACAGCAGGTGTAGTGCAGTGAAAATGTATGTAGTGTAAACAACATAAAGCTTTTGCACAAAGACACGATCATCACTACAGATTTGAAATGAAAGAAGGGAGGTGTGAGTTTTTGGTCCCACTTGTGAAGATGATCTTCTCATATTCTCATATTAGGAGTAATCTATTCATGAATGCCTCCTCTGTGAGCAGTCCATAACTGACAGGGTCTGCCTTCGCTACTGTATGTTCAGGTTGGTCACGATGGTGGTACTTGGGGAGCTCCATGTTTTATCAGGTGGTACGCACTGCAAAAAGTTTGAAAACCACTCGTCTACAATGTTGGGTTATTAACCCAGAAGTTGGGTCAAACACAACAACCCAAATGTCTGGGCTGAAACAACCCAGAAATGAGTTGGTCCCTTTTTAACCCAGGAGTTTTTAGTGTGTATTATGGTTTCTACATCTGTCCGCACTCTTCTCTCTCCTGTCCTTGATGAAAGTACCAGTTGAAAATTTAAACTCTCAGATCATCATTCCTTCTTCATGAGTCAAATGATGAACACAGAGTTGCAGGAAAACCTGCGAGCTGCAGGAATGCGGCCCTGAACGTCTCGTTGCAACGTTGCAGGTGCAGTGGAGCGAGTGAAGAAGATCCGGGACTACGCCTTCGTCCACTTCACGCAGAGAGAGGACGCCATCACCGCCATGAAGGCGCTCAACGGGAAGGTCAGCAGCCATGTTCTCACCTGCAGCGTGCACGTGGGCGTCCACGTTTACTCTGACCTGCAGTGTGCACGTGGGCGTCCACCCCACCCACAGTGAAAATTGTCTCAATCGTTTGTGCTGCCTCCCTTTTTTTCTACTGTCGTCTAAATTTATTATTTCACTGACTAACTTTGTGGTGCAGCTAAAGGTGCATTCAAGGTAACTTTTTGGAAGTTGAACTTGTGAAAGAGCGTGTGAAAGGCAGCATGGTTCAGGGCACTTCCACAAGCTTAAAAGAAAAGTACACCCACAGAATGATGTAACTTTATCTTCCACTTCCCCTCATGGTGAGAAAGACTCTGCAGCACTTTTTTAATATCTCAAATGCAGCCGGTGATCAGGAAGGCTTCTCGTTTCCCCCCAACTTTCATATAATGGAGTTCACTGGGGTCCGAGCCAAAAAGGTCCATAAAAGTCCACAAAAACTTGTCAATAATCCTCCAAACTGCTCGTCCAATGTAATCCAAGTGTCCTGAGTGGGTAGCGTCCAGAATTTACTGGAAACCATCATTTAGTAGATTTTTGGAGACTAAACAGTACTACATATTACTTCTGGGAAGCGAAGTAAGTGTTCACGAAACTACGGAAGCCTCGGCGTTCAGAGCCTACTCTGCCGATAATACGAGCATAGGAGAAGAAATTCACTGTTTACATTGTGCTAAGAGTGACAGAGCTGCAGACAAACCGGGACAAACACAAGAGGGTCCAAGAGGGGTTGATGTTGATTTAAAACAAAGAAAGAAAGAGAAAGAGAACGCGCGATCTCGTCTGCCACGGCTTCCGTAGTTTAATGAACACGCATTGGCGGGCTTGCAGGAGATGCGATGTAGTACTGATGTAGTACTGATGTAGTACTGATGTAGTCTGATGTAGTCCTGTTTAAAAAGTATACTAAATGATGTGGTTTCCAGTAAATTCTGGACGCTACCCACTCAGGACACTTGGATTACATTGCACGAGCAGTATGGAGGAATATTGACAAGTTTTTGTGGACTTTTATGGACCTTTCTGGCTCGGACCCCGGTGAACTCCATTATATGAAAGTTGGGGGGAAACTAGAAGCCTTCCTGATCACCGGCTGCATTTGAGATATTAAAAAAGTGCTCCAGAGTCTTTCTCACCATGAGGGGAAGTGGAAGATAAAGTTACATCATTCTGTGGGTGGAATGTTCCTTTAAAGGGGAAGTTTAGGATTTTTGACATAGGGCCTCATTTACAAGTGAGCCATGATCCTACTGATCACTGGAGACAGTTTCAAAATATGTCATCCTGTTATTCTAGTTCCAGGAGGTTGCCGATGCTAATGCTAGTGTAAGTCAATAGGAATCTGCTAGCCTGTCGTTTAAACCAATCTTAACCACTCCACAGAACATCCGAGGAAAATCAGCAAGGCTATCTGTGTTAATGCCGTGTTAAACTAGTAAACTTGTGTGTTAAACTATTAAAACTAGCCTTGTATGACAAATTTAGCATTACATATTGAGGAACTAGTTTCTTACCAGCTGCGGAATGATATACCTTGCTTCTGAGTGGTTGTGTCACTGGCTTTGTCAGTGTATTCTGATTCATAGAGATATGGTGACAGTTAGTTTGATGAAAAAAGTTGAAAACACAGCATTTACACAGATCGTCTAAAGTTATAAATGATTTGCCTCGGATGTTCTGTGGAGTGGTTAGGATTGGTTTTAACAACAGGCTAGCAGATTCCTATTGACTTATGCTAGCATTAGCATCAGCGACCTCCTGGAACTAGAATAATAGGATAAAATATGTTGAAACTGTCTCAAGTTATCAGTGGGACCATGGCTCACTCGAAAATGAGGCTCTATGTCAAAAATCCTGAACTTCCTCTTTAAGTTGCAAAAACCCAAGGTCGTGGTTAAATCAAACACAATACAACTCGTGTATCGCACCGCTTTGACTTCATGTAATTTTGCGATGCAGCAAGACAAAAGATGTTTTTCTGTGCAGTTAGAAGTCAGTCAGACTTGTATTCACATAAATGTCCGATGCTTAAAAGACCCCTGGAAAACCCCTCTTCCCGATGTGGTGTCAGCAAGGATCCTGTCAGCAAGGATCGGCTGTTCTACACGTGGTACTAGGAACTGGTCTGCAGTACTTCTGTGGGTACTTACTAGGAACTGGTCTGCAGTACTTCTGTGGGTACTTACTAGGAACTGATCTGCGGTACTTCTGTGGGTACTTACTAGGAACTGGTCTGCAGTACTTCTGTGGGTACTTACTAGGAAGTGGTCTGCAGTACTTCTGTGGGTACTTACTAGGAACTGATCTGCGGTACTTCTATGGGTACTAACTAGGAAGTGGTCTGCAGTACTTCTGTGGGTACTTACTAGGAACTGATCTGCGGTACTTCTGTGGGTACTTACTAGGAACTGATCTGTGGTACTTCTGTGGGTACTTACTAGGAACTGGTCTGCAGTACTTCTGTGGGTACTTACTAGGAACTGATCTGCGGTACTTCTGTGGGTACTTACTAGGAACTGGTCTGCAGTACTTCTGTGGGTACTTACTAGGAACTGATCTGCGGTACTTCTGTGGGTACTAACTAGGAAGTGGTCTGCAGTACTTCTGTGGGTACTTACTAGGAACTGATCTGCGGTACTTCTGTGGGTACTTACTAGGAACTGATCTGCAGTACTTCTGTGGGTACTTACTAGGAACTGATCTGCAGTACTTCTGTGGGTACTTACTAGGAACTGATCTGCGGTACTTCTGTGGGTACTTACTAGGAACTGATCTGCGGTACTTCTATGGGTACTAACTAGGAAGTGGTCTGCGGTACTTCTGTGGGTACTTACTAGGAACTGATCTGCGGTACTTCTGTGGGTACTTACTAGGAACTGATCTGCGGTACTTCTGTGGGTACTTACTAGGAACTGATCTGCGGTACTTCTGTGGGTACTAACTAGGAACTGGTCTGCAGTACTTCTGCGGGTACTAACTAGGAACTGGTCTGCAGTACTTCTGCGGGTACTAACTAGGAACTGATCTGCGGTACTTCTGTGGGTACTTACTAGGAACTGATCTGCGGTACTTCTGTGGGTACTAACTAGGAACTGATCTGCGGTACTTCTGTGGGTACTAACTAAGAACTGGTCTGCAGTACTTCTGTGGGTACTTACTAGGAACTGATCTGCAGTACTTCTGTGGGTACTTACTAGGAACTGATCTGCGGTACTTCTGTGGGTACTTACTAGGAACTGATCTGCAGTACTTCTGTGGGTACTTACTGAGAACTGGTCTGCAGTACTTCAGTGGGTACTTACTAGGAACTGATCTGCGTACTTCTGGGGGGGTGTCAACCTCACGTGGTATTTTCACTCTGACCTACAGGGGTGAATGTGTTTTCTGCACTGAAAATCTGCAGAACATAGTCTTCATCGTCCAGCAGACTCTGGAGGATTCAGGAAACCTTCATCCTCGTTTTCTTCATGTCGCTGCACAGACGGCAGATTTCATGAGTCCGCATCCTCCTTCCTCCAGGTGGTGGACGGCTCTCCCATCGAGGTGACTCTGGCCAAGCCTGTGGACAAAGACAGCTATGTTCGATACACCAGAGGGACGGGAGGAAGAGGAGGAGGCTCGCTACTGCAGACGGACTACAGCGCTTACACCCTGGGACAGGTGGGACCACGAAAGCATTGCCAACCCACCACGGTTCCACACAGGACCAGGTTTTAGCTGATTTATCAGCAGGGCGCTGGACAGGTGGGACATTAGCCATTCAGACAGCTGGGTCAGATGGACAGGTGGGACATCAGCCAATCAGACAGCTGGGACAAATGGACAGGTGGGACATCAGCCAATCAGACAGCTGGGACAGATGGACAGGTGGGACAGACAATCTCCACATAGAGCAGGGATCACCAAATCCAGACCTCTTGGGCCAGTCTCCAGAGGGTTTTCACTGTGTTCTTGAGCCAACACACCTGACTCGAATAAGTCACTGTGCAGAACTTGATTGGCTGTTGGATCTAGTTCATTTGAATCAGGTGTGCTGAAGCAGAGAAATGTTGAAATCTTCCGGACAATGTCCCAAGAGGTCCAGATTTGGTGATCCCTGGTAGAGACTGCCTGTCCGCTGGTTATCTAAGCCCCCGTGGTCTCAGCGGGACCAGCAACCGCCGACCCATTGGAGCGCCAGCCACCCAGGACAGACATAGTGCAGAGCCCTGGGCCCCCCAAGCCCAGAAGCAGCCCCCCCCCACGCCCAAACAGAAGCCTCGGCCAGCACCTAGGAGGACCGGGCCCCCATGACGGCCAGCTGGCATGGGCAAGCACAGCACCCCCCAATGTTATCTGCCACACACAGGGCGCCAAGGCGCCCCCCACAAGTAACACACAACCACCACAATCCCACATGCATGCCTCATTCCAAGCCAACACAACCCCCCCCCCCACACACACACCCCCTCCACCCCCAACACAAACTCCCCACCCACACACACACCTCACTCCCACATGCACACTCCTCCCTTCACCCCAAACTCACCCCCCCACACACACCTCACTCCCACATGCACACTCCTCCCTCCACCCCTAACACAACCCCCCCCCACACACACACACCTCACTCCCACATGCACACTCCTCCCTCCACCTCAACACAACCCCCCACACACACAAACACGCACCTCCCGCCTACCCCCCACACACACCTCTCCCCACACACACACACCTCCCTCCACTCCAACACAACCCACCCCTACCCCACACACACCTCCCTCCCCCCAACACAGCCCCCCCCACACACACACACCTCCCGCCCCCCCCCCCCCCCCCACACACACCACACACACACCTCTCTCCACTCCAACACACCCCCCCCTACACACACAACACCACCCCTCCCCCCCCCACACACCCCCACACACACACACCTCCTTCCACTCCAAACACAATCCCCCCGCACACGCACACACACACACACCTCCTTCCACCCCAAACACAATCCCCCCCCCCACACACACACACACCTGGCCCCCTGGTTCGTTAAACACACCCCCATCTCTAAACCACATGGTGCCCCGCTTGTCTTTAGCCTGACAGCTGTGGAGCCTCTTTATTTATTCTGACCCACATTTGCAGGAAACAACTAAAAACACTTCATGTTTTCTACAAGTTTGATGAGAAAAATAGAATTATGAGACGGTAAATGTTAAAAGCTCACCTTCCTCCTCCTCCTCTTCCTCACCCCCCTCCTCCAGGTATATGATCCTTCGGCAGCATACCTGGGTGCGCCCGTGTTTTATGCCCCCCAGGCCTACGCTGCCATACCAGGACAGTTCCGCTTCCCTGCAGCCAAACCTCACATTGGAGGTCGAGGTTTGATCAGGACGCCGTCAGTTAGAGGTGAGGACACGTCATCACACCTGATCAATCTGAAACTGAGGACACGTCCTCACGCCTGATCAATCTGAAACTGTCTGTCCCAACAAAACCCAAAACTCTGAATCATCCAGAATCACAGTCAGAGGATTCAGAGGGATTTCATAGGACAGCAGCTGCTTTTCAACATGATCAAATGTACATTTCTGATGGAGAACTGATGGTGAAGCCCCTCCCCCTCAGGACAGACTGTCCAATCACAGTGCAGCTACAGTCAGAGATATTTGAAACTAAAACAAACCAGGAAGTGATTCTACAACATGGAGGAGAAAACCTGAACCTCCATATGACCTGCTGCCTTGGAGACACTGTGAGCTGGGACAGATGACAGATGGGACAAGTGGGACAGGTGGGACAGACAGGACAAGTGGGACAGATAGGTCATGTGGGATATACTGGGTGAGCTGGGACAGACTGAGTCAGGTTGGATGGATGGAATGGGGAACAGATGGGACAAGTGGGACAAGGGGCACAGATTGCACATACTGGGTCAGATGGGATGGGTGAGACAGGAGGGACAGTTGGGAGAGACTTAGACCTGTGAGACAGGAGGGACAGTTGGGACACACTTGAACATGTGAGACAGGAGGGACAGTTGTGAGAGACTTGGTCAGATGGGACGGGTGAGACAGGAGGGACAGTTGGGACAGATTTGGACAAGTGAGACAGGAGGGACAGACTTGGACATGTGATGGGAGGGACAGTTGGGACAGATTTGGAGCTGTGAGACAGGAGGGAAAGTTGGGACAGACCTGGACATGTGAGACAAGAGGGACAGTTGGGACAGATTTGGACATGTGAGACAGGAGGGACAGTTGGGACAGACTTGGAGCTGTGAGACAGGAGGCACAGTTGGGACAGACTTGGACATGTGAGACAGGAGGGACAGTTGGGGCAGACTTGGAGCTGTGAGACAGGAGGCACAGTTGGGACAGACTTGGACATGTGAGACAGGAGGGACAGTTGGGGCAGACTTGGACATGTGATAGGAGGGACAGTTAGGACAGATGTGGACATGTGAGAAGGGAGGGACAGTTGGGACAGATGTGGACATGTGAGACGGGAGGGACAGTTGGGACAGACTTGGAGCTGTGAGACAGGAGGGACAGGAACCATCAGATCTCCGTGAATCATTCAAATATGAAAATGTGGTTTAACAATCAGAATATTTTCATTTATTAAGAATCAATGAAGATTCATTGAATCAGAATTTTTACTTTAAATTCAGCCATCTAAATAAACAACCCATTGCCATGGTTACCACTGTTCTCTCTGATTGGATAATTGTGTGACTGTGTGATTCTTCCTCCCGGCTGATTTCTGGTGATTTGATTGATTTCACTGCCTTTTCGGTCTCCTGTAGAAATTTACATGACTGTACCTGTAGGGGCTGCGGGGGTGCGGGGACTGGGTGGGCGGGGCTACCTGGCCTACGCTGCTGGGGGCGGAGCCATGGGACGTGGCAGTGGTGGCAGCGGCGCTTCTTTTGGCCTGAAGGCAGACAAGCAGGTGGAGGAGAAGCTGTATGACCTGCTGCCGGGGATGGAGCTGACCCCCATGAACCCTGCTGCCATGAGCCTGAAGGCAAGCGGCATCAAACCAGCAACACAGGTAACAAAACACACCTGAACACCTGTCACTGCTTTAATGTCAGAGAATCAGACAGAAAGTGGGTCCGTGCAGCAAAACCAAAAACCAGGCTGCAGTTTGTTGCTGCTTCATTGTTGACTTTGTGAAAACGAGCCGCTTTCAGTCATGACCAATCACTGAGCTGATGTTCTTCTTCTCTTGTTGGTCAGTGGTTGTTTCAGAGAATGCTGCCCCCACTGAGCAGATGTTGTCCAGGTTTGGTCGGACTCAGTGAAGGTCAGGGTAAAAATACAACAAACCAAAGGTTTGGTACATTTCCCAGAATTCCCTTCCAATACGATCTGAGTCCCCCCCAAAATTGTGGCGGGACAACGATCTAAGACCCACGGCCCATCCTGGTAGGTATGACAATCTGAGAGCCCCAGTACATCCTAATGGGACCGATGATCCGAGATCCCTAGTATACATCCTGGTAATAAAGACAATCCCAGCCTATCCTGGTGGGAATGACAATCTAAGTCCCCTGGCCCATTCAGGTGGAAATGAGGATCCGAGTCCCTGGCCCATCCTGGTGGGACAGACGATCTGAGACCCCTGGCCCATCCTGGTGAAAAGAACGATCTGAGACTCCTGGCCCATCCTGGTGAAAAGAACGATCTGAGACTCCTGGCCCATCCTGGTGGGAAGAACGATCTGAGACTCCTGGCCCATCCTGGTGGGAAGAACGATCTGAGACTCCTGGCCCATCCTGGTGGGAATGACGATCTGAGACTCCTGGCCCATCCTGGTGGGAATGACGATCTGAGACTCCTGGCCCATCCTGGTGGGAATGACGATCTGAGACTCCTGGCCCATCCTGGTGGGAATGACGATGACCCAGGGGAAGGTGACGATCTGAGACTCCTGGCCCATGCTGGGGAACAGGACGGCCACAGATGCTCCAGGGTCTCCTCATCTGGACAGAAGGGGCACTGACTATCTGTGCTCGGGACAAAGTGGGCCACATGTCTGTTCGTGGCCACGGCCCCATGCACCACCCTCCACTGGAGGACGATCTGAGACTCCTGGCCCATCCTGGTGGGAGTGACGATCTGAGACTCCTGGCCCATCCTGGTGGGAATGACGATCTGAGACTCCTGGCCCATCCTGGTGGGAATGACGATCTGAGACCCCTGGCCCATCCTGGTGGGAGTGACGATCTGAGACTCCTGGCCCATCCTGGTGAAAAGAACGATCTGAGACTCCTGGCCCATCCTGGTGGGAAGAACGATCTGAGACTCCTGGCCCATCCTGGTGGGAATGACGATCTGAGACTCCTGGCCCATCCTGGTGGGAATGACGATCTGAGACCCCTGGCCCATCCTGGTGGGAATGACGATCTGAGACTCCTGGCCCATCCTGGTGGGAATGACGATCTGAGACTCCAGGCCCATCCTGGTGGGAAGAACGATCTGAGACTCCAGGCCCATCCTGGTGGGAAGAACGATCTGAGACTCCTGGCCCATCCTGGTGGGAATGACGATCTGAGACTCCTGGTTCATCCTGGTGGGGATGACGATCTGAGACTCCTGGTTCATCCTGGTGGGGATGACGATCTGAGACTCCTGGTTCATCCTGGTGGGAATGACGATCTGAGACTCCTGGTTCATCCTGGTGGGGATGGCGATCTGAGACTCCTGGCCCATCCTGGTGGGAATAACAATCTGAGACTCCTGGTTCATCCTGGTGGGGATGACGATCCGAGACTCCTGGCCCATCCTGGTGGGAATGACGATCTGAGACTCCTGGCCCATCCTGGTGGGAATGACGATCTGAGACTCCTGGCCCATCCTGGTGGGAATGACGATCTGAGACTCCTGGCCCATCCTGGTGGGGAGAACGATCTGAGACTCCTGGCCCATCCTGGTGGGAATGACGATGACCCAGGAAGGTGAAGAGGGGGGCCAGGCGAGAACAGGACAGCCACAGATGCTCCAGGGTCTCCTCATCTGGACAGAAGGGGCACTGACTATCTGTGCTCCGGGACAAGGTGGGCCACATGTCTGAGTGGTGGGTGGCCACGGCCCCATGCCCCACCCTCCACTGGAAGGACGATCTGAGACTCCTGGCCCATCCTGGTGGGAGTGACGATCTGAGACTCCTGGCCCATCCTGGTGGGAATGACGATCTGAGACCCCTGGCCCATCCTGGTGGGAGTGACGATCTGAGACTCCTGGCCCATCCTGGTGGGAAGAACGATCTGAGACCCCTGGCCCATCCTGGTGGGAGTGACGATCTGAGACTCCTGGCCCATCCTGGTGAAAAGAACGATCTGAGACTCCTGGCCCATCCTGGTGGGAAGAACGATCTGAGACTCCTGGCCCATCCTGGTGGGAATGACGATCTGAGACTCCTGGCCCATCCTGGTGGGAATGACGATCTGAGACCCCTGGCCCATCCTGGTGGGAATGACGATCTGAGACCCCTGGCCCATCCTGGTGGGAATGACGATCTGAGACTCCAGGCCCATCCTGGTGGGAATGACGATCTGAGACTCCTGGCCCATCCTGGTGAAAAGAACGATCTGAGACTCCTGGCCCATCCTGGTGGGAATGACGATCTGAGACTCCTGGTTCATCCTGGTGGGAATGACGATCTGAGACTCCTGGCCCATCCTGGTGGGAATGACGATCTGAGACTCCTGGTTCATCCTGGTGGGGATGACGATCTGAGACTCCTGGTTCATCCTGGTGGGGATGACGATATGAGACTCCTGGTTCATCCTGGTGGGGATGACGATCTGAGACTCCTGGTTCATCCTGGTGGGGATGACGATCTGAGACTCCTGGCCCATCCTGGTGGGAATGACGATCTGAGACTCCTGGCCCATCCTGGTGGGAAGAACAATCTGAGACTCCTGGTTCATCCTGGTGGGGATGACGATCCGAGACTCCTGGCCCATCCTGGTGGGAATGACGATCTGAGACTCCTGGCCCATCCTGGTGGGAAGAACAATCTGAGACTCCTGGTTCATCCTGGTGGGGATGACGATCTGAGACTCCTGGCCCATCCTGGTGGGAATGACGATCTGAGACTCCTGGCCCATCCTGGTGGGAATGACGATCTGAGACTCCTGGCCCATCCTGGTGGGAATGACGATCTGAGACTCCTGGCCCATCCTGGTGGGAATGACGATCTGAGACTCCTGGCCCATCCTGGTGGGGAGAACGATCTGAGTTCCCCGGTCCATCCTGGTGGAAATCAATTCTGAATTTTTTCTTTATGGTTTTCTTAGATCTTGGATTTTGTGCAGATACCTGAAGATATTCCAACCGGTCCTGAGACTTCAGGCTCTGGTCCTGTAGAATCACAGGATCATTCTGCAGGATTAGACCGGATCACAGACTTTTGGATCATGATTTAGTTTTTACTTCTAATTTATTCATTAATAAAACTGTCAAATTAATTGAGAAAAATTTAAATTCTTTAAGTGAGAGCAACACGTTTATTTCTCTGAAATCCTGTTGTTACTAATATTATCATCTCTCTTTCCTGACACCGACATGCCAGGTTCCCTCTGTTTATAACTGCATATTTCCCATCTTAAAGATTATGTGTGGTTTTTTCCACTTAATGTCATACTGCTTAAATTACACATGAACTTGCTTGTATTGTTTTTTGGATGTTTGACCTCCTTGTTTGTTTGTTGGATGTTTGACCATCTTGTTTGTTTGTTGGATGTTTGACCTCCTTGTTTGTTTGTTGGATGTTTGACCTGCTTGTTTATTCTGTTGGATGTTTGACCTGGTTGTTTGTTTGTTGGATGTTTGACCATCTTGTTTGTTGGATGTTTGACCTGGTTGTTTGTTTGTTGGATGTTTGACCTGGTTGTTTGTTTGTTGGATGTTTGACCTCCTTGTTTATTTGTTGGATGTTTGACCTCCTTGTTTGTTTGTTGGATGTTTGACCTGCTTGTTTATTCTGTTGGATGTTTGACCTGGTTGTTTGTTTGTTGGATGTCTGACCATCTTGTTTGTTGGATGTTTGACCTGCTTGTTTGTTTGTTGGATGTTTGACCTGCTTGTTTGTTTTTTAAATGTTTGACCTGCTTGTTTGTTTGTTGGATGTTTGACCTGCTTGTTTGTTCTGTTGGATGTTTGACCTGGTTGTTTGTTTGTTGGATGTTTGACCTTCTTGTTTGTTTGTTATGTTTGACCTCCTTGTTTGTTTGTTGGATGTTTGTCCTGCTTGTTTGTTTGTTGGATGTTTGACCTGCTTGTTTGTTTGTTGGATGTTTGACCTGCTTGTTTGTTTGTTGGATGTTTGACCTGCTTGTTTGTTTGTTAAACGTTTGACCTGCTTGTTTGTTTGTTGGATGTTTGACCTGCTTGTTTGTTTGTTGGATGTTTGACCTGCTTGTTTGTTTGTTGGATGTTTGACCTGCTTGTTTGTTTGTTAAACGTTTGACCTGCTTGTTTGTTTGTTGGATGTTTGACCTGCTTGTTTGTTTGTTAAACGTTTGACCTTCTTGTTTGTTTGTTGGATGTTTCCTTCCCCATGTCTTGTGTCTGCCAGTGACGAAGCATTTATCTGCTACCTGCTGCTGTTTCCACCAGTCAGTAAACTGGGTGTGTGTGTTGCCGGCAGGTTCTGGAGGAGCTGTGCCAGAAGAATAACTGGGGTCAGCCCGTTTATCAGCTCCACTCTGCCATCAGTCCAGATCAGAGACAACTTTTCCTCTACAAAATCACCATCCCAGCTCTGGCCACTCAGTACCCTAATGTGTAAGTCTGCACATCCTCCGTCACCAGTGAGTTTGTGGTCACCGGTGGTGAAACCTGCCAGTCAGTGGGCCGTTAACTGGTTGCTGCACAGTAAAATCCTCAGTGTTAAATTTGAGTTGTTAAATCCTATTAACTCTTTCAGAGTAATTCTAACACCACTGAGAGTAAAATGACCACCAGTGCTGGTGAAAATTTTCAGAGTTAAAACAAGTTTCCTCTTTCAGTGTATAATTGACTCTATCAAGTGTAACTAAGTGCACCCAGGAAGACTCTGCCCTCTTTAGTTGAATATTTCCCATCATGCTTTGTGACTTCCCTGTAAAGTCCTGCACCGCGAGTTAAGTAGATACGTGATCCCTTTGGGTCTCCTTGGTGCATAGTGTGTGTTTAACAGCATGTTGTTGAAGATGACAGTTTGTTCTGTGCACCAGCACACACCTGACAACTGTCATAGCAATAAGCTATTCTTCACAACTGTCACAAATTTTGTGATGCTGTTGTGAGCTCGAGTGGTGGCTCAGTCCATCGCTCAGTTCATGATAGGATGGATGTTATTATCAAAACTTTGTTGTGTGTTTAGCGTGCACCTCCACGAACTCAATACAGGTGCAAAAAGTTTTTACATTTGAGTTGATTTATCACCACAATCGAGTAACTCTGTAACACTGCTGAGAATCAGATTAACTCTATCCAGTGTTATTAGCCTACAGTGTTAAGTTCTATTAACACTGTACAGTGTAAGCCAGTGTTAAATTTTAACTCAATTATGAGTTAATTTTACTCTGAAATTTCAACACTATGGAAAGAGTTAATTCAACACTATTTTGATAAGGACCAAATACACTCGGATACAGTGTTAAATTTAACTCTATAAGTGTTGATTTAACACTGTAAAATTTGCTGTGTGGTTCTCCGCAGGCATCCCTTCACTCCTGCCAAACTGTGCGCAGCGGTGGAGGAAGCGAAGGTGCACGCGGCCGAACACACCCTGCAGACCCTCGGCCTGCAGACAGAGGGCGCCGCTGACGCCGGCTGTGCTCCTGCAGCCGCGGTGGCCTCGGTGGCCTTCCCAGGTATGTGAAGGTCCGTACCCAAAGCCAACTAACTTCTCACCTCGATTACTAACCGCTGGTGCTCGGAGCCAGCACAGAGTCAGAACCGTTTAAAACAGTTTCAGGTTGTTCTGCAGAACCAGAATGAGCACGCTGACGCGGGAACTGCAGCATGGCGTAAGCTCGTGTGGTGTCTCTGTGCAGGTTACACTCTGGCGAGCCCAGCGTCCTCAGCGGTGGCCTCCCAGCTGAAGCAGGCCATCTCTCTGGGTCAGGACCTGACGGCCTACGCCACCTACGAGGGCTACCCTGCGTTCGCCGTGGCAGCGCGCCACACCGATGGATATGGAGTTTTCTAGAACTCTGGCTTCCAGATGGGGAAAAGCAAAGCTGCATTTACACTACGAAGCTTTCTCCAGAGATGTCACAGCCGTCCAACATCGCCACGTTTTCTTCATCCGGCTCAGAAACCAAAGCCAACTAGTGTGAATGCACCTTTATAACCAACAGCCACCCACAGATTTATTGTCACGTTTAGAAAAAAGTCCGAACTCAAGCGAACTTTGTGCTGAAAACCACCGCTGGGAAAACTGACGGACTCGTCAGCTGCCCAGAAACAAATTCCTGACCTGTCACATGACCCACTTCCCTCTCTCCACCCTTCAGCTCTGCAGTTCTTCAGAATCACGAGCTCGTCCAGTTCAGGTTGTGATCGAGTTCCTGTGATCAGCTGTTCTTTGAGTTCCATCTGTTTACGTCAGTGGTTTTCAAACTTAATGAGATACGACCCCCCAAATAACACCTACACGCCCAAAATCAGCTTTTCTCACTGAGATAATGCCAAACTGGGATGTTTAGCATGGTATTAGTAAAAACTTAGTTATTTATGCAGTAATTAAGAATTAATGTGTTAATTTCACAGATTAATCTCTTAGCAATGATTTGTTTATATTGATAGCCCTAAAACCCTCAAATTTATATGATAAATGTAGCAGGTGACCCCCTGAAATGATCATGCAACCCACATGGGGTCCCGACCCCCAGTTTGAAAACCACTGGTTTACGTGATCCACATCTAATTGTGTAACCCTGACTTCTATCTCTAAGATAACCAGGATTTCTAGTTTGTTTCTTTGTTTTTTGAGTATCTTATACTATAAACTGCACAACTTAATATTGCACTGTTGTGTCATCTGAAAGACACGACTGTATCAGTGTCACTGAAAATGTGAAAGTTTAAGAAGAGAAAGTATCGAGTCCAAGCAACTGGAGATGTAGTTTAGTTTTTAGAGAAAACCAGATGAACGTTGTTTCACTTTAACCAGTTAAACTAACACGTTGAGTTCTTTATTAGTTTTTACTTTATACCAAACTGTCAAATTCTTTTTAGAAAAAAAGAGATAATTTTTTTTTTCTAAACAGATTTTTTTAACAGCTATGTACGGAAGAGGATTAGGGCCACTGAAGAAATTTTTTTTTACAGGAATTTTCTTTTTTTTTTCAATTTCTGAAAAAGTCAGAATTCTGAAAAAAAAGTCCTAAAAAATAAAAAATCAAATGTTAGTGGCCCTAATCATCCTCCGTAGCTATGACACGACCTTCATGAGACAACTTCATACTGCAGACTGGTACAGCTGAAGTCTTCACCTGCTGAGATTCTGTCTTTTAGTTTCTGCGAAAAAATAAAAGTTTAATGTAGTTTCATTTGTTGAGACAAAAAACAAGAACCTTTCCCCAGAAAAAACAAAAAACAGAGTTAATTTAAAACTGTATGTCCATGTGCAGGGAGGGGCTTCAGAGGCAGAGGCGAGGCACAGCGGAGAGGGAGGGGGAGGGGCTTCAGAGTAGGGTGGGGTCTGGGAGGAGGGGGAGGAGCCTGTTGGTTATTATCTGGTCACAGCTTGTACGGCTACAGATGCAGCTGCTTCTGGCTAGAAGAAGAAAAAAAAGCACTTAGAAAGAAGTGACCTCACTTCTGTTCAGGTCAATAAAATAAAATACACAAAACAGCCAAAAACTGCAGAGAGGAAAGATCCGATTCCATCGCAATATGAACAAGAAAATGAAATAAAAATAAGATTAAAAATTAAATCTTTTTAAAACTGGAAAAAGTTCAACTTCAGATTAGTTTGGGATTATTTGAATTTCCCAACTATAATTAAATATAATACAAAGAAGTAACACAACGTCTGATTGGCTGCCATCATCATGTGACATGGAGGAAGTGACATTAAACTCAGCAGTGAAAACAAACAGCATATCAGTGCAGAAGTATCAGCAGTATCGGTAGTATCAGTAGTATCAGCAGTTTCAGTGGTATCAGCAGTATCAGTTGTATTGCGATATTTTTCCCGGTATGGAAGCATTGATGCGCCGTCCCTGTCCCGTGTCCGCTGGCAGTGCTGGAGAAACAGACCTGGGGCCTCATTTCTAAATCTGCTTACGCACAAACAGGCCTGAAAGTGGCGTAAATGACTTTCCATGAAAAGTTTCTGATTTATAAAAACCAACCTGTCGGGAGAACGTGCGCACCTGTACGCAAACTCTGAACCATTCTGGAGACGGGAAACTGGCAGCAGCGCTGGTGAGATGATGAACTTAAGCCACGTTCATGCATTTAACCATCATGTCAGACTCTAGACCAGGGATCACCAACTCCGGTCCTCGAGGGCCGGCATCCTGAGGAATACAAGCTTCCCTGCTGCAGCACACCTGACTCCAATCAGTGGGTAATTAGCTAACAAGTCACAAGGTGTCCTCCAGCAGGGAAGTCCCTAATACCTGCAGGATACCGACCCTCGAGGACCGGAGTCGATGATCCCTGCTCTACACCCTCGTAAACCCCCGTCTGTTCCTGGACTGAGCGAGCCTCATTTAACAGAGCTACAGTTCATCTTCAGTTATACAGCAATGGCACTTATTGGTAGGTGACCTGTAACCGGGTGTGTAGCAGCAGTCTGTTTGTAATTACTGAGTAAAGGTAAATACTGCGGTGACACTCGTACGTAACGCTTCACCATGGATGAGTTAATAAAGTACAATTAAACCAGTTAAAGATGATGAATAAAAGTCAATAAAATAGAGATTATGACAACAATCAAAGATGCTAATAATAAATGAATAATTATTATAGAAATATTAGGCCAAACACATATATAATTATACATATAATTATTACTATGATTCTTATGAAAATCATAATATAATAACTATAATTATACTACTGTTTAGAAGTACTGCTATTTATAGTTATTGTACAAGCTACACATGTTTCAATGCTGCAGGTACCCTTAGGGTTGGAATGGTACAAATGTGTACTTTATATTACTTTGGACCCTTTTTCAAAGTATTTAGGTACTTCTGGCCACATAAAGACCAATATTGTACTTTTGAGAGAACATTTGTAAAACATGTACCTGCAGGTACACCAACACCAACGTCTGCTGTCAGAATCAGATCAGGTTTATTGCCAGGTAGAGTGAACACTTTACGAGGAATTCGTCCTGATGCGATGGTGCAGTAATAAATACAAAATAAAACACAAATAAAGAGACAATATATAGTACAAAAATACTATAACAATATAACATAGATTCAAATATACGATATACATGCATACATGTGTAGATCTTGTATCTTGGGGGTTGTAGCTCAAAAAGTTTGGAAACTCCTAAATCTATGTGGACCCGACCGATGGTAGAAAGTGGGCGTGTAGGGGGCGGAGCCAAATTCACCTGCGCAAACTTCCAGGGGAAATTGCTTGGATCTTTGTGCATACCTGGTTTTATAAATCTGAATAATTTTTGGCGCACGTACACTTTCAGTTAAGATCCCACGCACAGTTTTATAAACGAGGCCCCAGGTCCAGGTTCAGAAAAGACCTCGTTTGGTCCCATCAGATTTCCTCTACGGTTGCTACGGATACGACGACTGGTTGCCTAAAACATTTCACTTACTTTTTATTTTTTATAAACGCAAGACTAAAGGTGATCCTTGGAAACGTGGTTAGCCTCTGAGCGGTCGGACATCGGGCCTGGTTCCAGAGCATCTGCCGGGTACGACTAATCAGCCCGACCCATCATTTCTTCTTCTTGTTTGTGTAAACGTTGTAGAGTCTAGAACCGGCAACATGCTGGCGTCCGAGCTGCGAACATGCTGAAGCAGAGACAGTATTAAAGTGTGTGAAGCACTTAGAAGTTATTTTTGTACCAGGAAACGTGAATCCAGACGATGTTTGTACGGAGATAATTTACGTTCACTCTGACGGGATAATTGACTTGGAAACAGAAGCTGAATCAGGAATCTGTAATGAGAGGGTTTTCATGTGATGAAAGGAAACTGCTTTTGATTAATTGTCATAAAATATGATCCTTAATAACAGAAAAGAATAAACAAAGGTGAAGAAACGAGTCGTCTGTGTCATTTGTCTGTTTGACGACTGAATCTTGAACTTGTGGTTTGTTGAACCCACATTCTAAAACGTCTGATTTTTAAACGTGGATCAGTTTAAATCATTTCAAAATGAATAAAGGGGTTGGTGGGATAAAGGTCGGGCTTCTGGATCTGACGGGGACAGAGGAGGAAACACATCACACAGTTAAAATGGCTGCATTTACTTTGTGTGTAAAGCCACCGTATAACTTTTAGAGCTTAAACTGCATCTGGATGTTTGGTGCACAAACATCCCAAAAAAAGTATAAGAAGACGCTTTAAGTATACTAATTTAAACTGTAAACAAGACAGTTCTTTCAGTTTATATTTATGTACTTATAAAAAATATACCTAACAAAGCACGGCAACTATAAATATACTAGAAGTTTAACATATTTGGCCATCTTATATTTAAACTTTTGAACAATATCTTTAAAATAGTAGTACATATAGTACATTTAAACATACTAAAGTTTAAATGTTCTGGACATTTGGTGGAGTAAATAAAACACCTGAACTATTTTTACAAGTCATAAGTATAATAAAGAATTCAGTATATGAAAAAGTATTTTTAAACACTAAACAGGTACTATAAGGTATTATAGTAAACTCATAGCAAACCTAAAGGTTAGGTCGCCTATTTCTTAAACTAAAGGGCATTGAGAAGTTTACTGCTAGAAAACTAACAGTGTACTTTGCAAGAGTAAAAGAAAGCTTAAAATGTACGCATGCTACTTTAAGTAGCAGCCTACTACTCTCTGATAAGAGATGGTGAAATACAGAGCCCTAATTTCCCCTCTGGGATCATAACGGTATTTAAAAAAACAAAATAAACTAACACTACACCTAGAAGTATACTTTGAGGTGCTTTCTAAAAGTAGCTTGAAGTTTAAGTACGAGTACACACACAGTATACTTAAAAGTGTACTTTTAAATGCTTAAATTGGGCCAATTTAGTCCAAGAAGTACACTTGTTAGTATACTGGTAGTACATGGTAGCAGTGTCTTGGTAAAATAAAAGTACACTTGGGGGATATACTTTAGTATACTTGAGTGTACTTAATGGCATGTACTTAAGGGAGTACTTCTTTTGGTAAGGGTCATTACGTGCATTTTCGAGCCGTCACAGTATGTAGGATTCCCAACGAGAGTAAGTGAAGACTGTCTTTTACTGGCTGGAGTGAATCGCAGTACAGGTACGATGAAGATGGATGCTCGTTCAGCCGCCGACAGGGAAAGCCGCTGGGGTTCAGTTGTGTGTCTTTAAGCTTATTTTAGTGGATTATAAATGCCTGAACAGTCGTGGGCCTTCGTATTTACCTGACCTGCTTTTAAACTGCAAACCCTCGCGGACCCGAGGTCCTCTGGTACCAGCCTTTAGGGCGCATTAGAAAGTATAGTCTGGAAGACTCGGTCCGTTTAACTCGGTTTGGCTGGGGGAGGGGTGGTCTCTCTGACCGAGGTAGCCCAACATGCCAAACCTTTTGAATATTGTTCCCAAGTGGCGCTGCATTCGGATTCACCATTAGGCGAGGACAAGACTTAGGGTCCGTCCCCATACACCCCCTAGCCCCTTTTAGCCCTAACCCTAAATTCTGCGCATTCTCATTAAGGTAGTGCTGTCCCAGTTCCTCTTTGCATGTAGGGGAAGTGGACATAGCAGGGGTAGGGGGATGAATCTAGCCCTTCAGAGCGAGGGACGTCAGATGCTGCTTGCTGAGGGAAGGACCAGAGAAAAGGGAACAACAGCGACCTCCGGAGAGCGACAGCACTCGCTCTCCGGAAAACACAAACGTACAGATTACACATTTGTTTGCAACGTTAGCAGACTAGTCCGAGGTTTTTATAGTTCACTAAAACTAACGAAAAAAGAAAGCTAAAATTGGAAAAACATTTTAGTTAACTGAAATAAAAATAGAAACGAAGCTTTTAAAAAACGATAACTACTGAAACTGTATCATGTCTTTAAAAAACTAACTAAAACTAACTAAAATTGTTGAGAAACATCTTAGTTTTAGTGTTGTGGAAAAAAAATTAAATAAGAACTTCTGAAATTATCGAGATGAGAAAGTCCATTAGGTTTATTAAGAACTTATGCATAAGGAGAGCTGTCACACAGATGCACGCGGCATCTGATGGGAACTCTGATTTACAGAAGAGAAGTTTCCCCTTATATAGCTTTGGGAGATGTGTATTTGTTAAAGACGTCATTTGCATGTAAAGAAGAAGAGACAAACAATGGCTCAGAAAAGGGGGAAGTGGATTGAGTGGCTCACAGGAGGTCAGTATCTGCCTTTGGTGACAGACATTTGGTCTCTTGGGTAGCTGGTTAAGATGTGAATTGGTTGCAGGAAAATGACTTGATTAGATTCTCAGGCACAACTGCTTTCTAAGGATGAGTGGATTAAATATAAAATTTCCTCCATTGTCTTTGTGAATTTATGTATACATCAGCTCTTGGTTGATTTGAAATCTGTTTCTATTTATCTGTTTACTTTGCTCTGCTGTTTTCTCCAAGTGACTTTCTGATGATTTTGAATGTCACATCAGACAAACACCTATAATTTGCTGAAAAGAAAACCCCAAAACTAAAACTAACACTGAAACTAATTAAAACTAAACTAACTAACATTGTTCAAAAGATGTAAACTTATGAAAACTAGCAAACCGCTAAAAGGCTCTAAACTCAATCGGGCGCAGTGACTGCATCGCGGCTGTTCAGATGGGTTCACAATCCCATCTTCCGGAGAAAAAATCTCTTTCCTGGGCAATGGGAAATTTTTTTGGCTTTGGGCTGAAAAACGTAAAACTGAAAAGAAAAAAGCGCCTTCTCTCAAGATTAGATGCAGACTTCGCTGAAGTGTGGATTGAGGGCGCAAAGGGGGGCGTGACGGGCTTCCGCCCAAGAGCAGCCCTGGAGAACCGGGACACACTACGCATATTGAATTTCATACACTGAAACACCGAATTTAGCTTTGGCCCACGGCCGTGCCACCCCAAGTCATTTTGGTCCTCCAATGTAAAGAATTTGGACACCCCTGCTATCGAGGAACATGAATAAAACTCCAAGTACTGTGCCTTTACCCGAACCAATGGGCCAAAAAGACTCATTGCTTCAGGAAGCTTCATTTGGTCATCATTAACGATTGCTATAAATCCGCACAGATTACCATCTCAAACTTGACGATCGAGGACGCAGGGGTGCGCCGCGGTTCCAGTCAAACTCCTGAGATTTACTAGAGACCTTCAGTCTTAAAGCAACCCTTACCGATGTTGCATCGTTACGCTATTTTTTTAACGTGGTAAAATGCTATGGATGAGGTAATGGAACTCTGAAATACAAGACAGACCCACCATTAATTAAAATGAAATATTATTCCACTCTGTAAATATTCAATGAAAACTCCAACCACTCCTTGAAGTGGGGTGCACCCCTAGGATTGGGGTCAGACCACTGCCTGTCAGACCTTTGCTTCTGCATTGGGAAGCAGAGGGAATAGGGGATTATAGTTACTGGAAGTCCCGGCTGTGGGACGCCTCGGGCATTGGGGCGCCGTACGTAAACGGATAAACCAACATTAGTATCAGACGAAGGTACTGGATAAAAGTGGATAAAGCGACGATTGCGCGGGGGCGAATTTATAATAAAAAAGTGTTTGTTGCCGATGGGGACAACACGGACTAAGATGCTATGCAGCTAGCGTTTACTGAAGTGCTTAACATTGTGCGTCCTAAAACACAAAAATCTGAAAATCGGGTCTGCCCCAGTGGAACAACTGGGGACTGCAAGAAAGGAGACGCTTTAGATGCTTGTGTGTTTTCAGCTGCCAACTTTAGCCACGTCATAAGCTGGCTAATGCTTACAGGCTAACACGACTGCGCAGTCTGCCGGCCAAAAAAACGGATCGTTTATTATAAAGTTCGGTCCTTCCCGCGGCGAATCGGTCGTTTTGTCCACTTCTTCCTAGATCACTAGTCTGGAATGAAAACTTGGGTTGGCGTTTTCCGATTTGCACTTTAAAGGTAGTAGCTGGCGGACTACTGTTAGCAGGTTAGCATTAGCAGCTTGATGACGTGCCTAACTTGTGCGGCTGAAAACACAAAGCATCTGAAAGCGTCTCCTTTCTTGGAGTCCCAGTTGTTCCACTGGAAACGGGGGGTACAGACCCGATTTTCAGATGTATGTGTGTTTTAAGCGCACAAAGTTAAGCACGTCGGTACGCCTAGCTGGCTAATGCTAGCTGCCGGTGTGGTGCCCCCACCGGCTGCAAAAAAGTGTAGGTTTTTATAAAGTTCGGCCCCCTGGGAACGTTTGATCCCTTCTTTAGTATCACTTCAGTCTGGAATCCGGAAAATTTAGTAGGGTTGGCGTTTTTCACGATCTCGAAGTAAAGAGGGAAATTGAACTGGACGGAAGTGGGCGTCTAAGTTAAACGGAAGTCGGAACAGGGCGGATAATCCCTATGGGGGTGTGTCTTAGGGCTGGAATATACTCGTTGTTGGCGACGCGTCCACATCATGGCGCCCACGCGTTCCCAGTAGGTCGCTCGTGTTGACGCTAGGTAACGTGCCGCATGCGCGTGGTGCAATATAGACCTGAATGCTAGAGGTGCTCGTGCGACTTTCTCCGTGACTTTAAGTGGCCGCACATACCACCTCCGCTGGCGACGAGACCGGCAGCAGCAAAAGTGACCTCTTCCTTGAAGAAGTTGTCCACGTTGTCCATTTTCCACAGACACCTGGGTCGTTCACGTATGCCCCGGAAATACAATCTCACCGGCAGATTGACCTTTTCACATTCTCAGTGTCCAAGTGCTGTGTAGTGCTCCTAGCGGTGGCCTCCGGTATTGAGCGTTTTGGCCACGACATGCTGCAGCAAGTATATTCACAGACGACGCAGACCGCTTGTGTGAACTTTTGCGTCCACAGCAAGTATATCCCAGGCCTTCGGAGTGAGGCGGGACTGTTTATATTCAAATAATCTTGCTGTGGTTTCTGAAATACAAGATCGGTAAGGGTTGCTTTACGTCTGCGACGGTGAAAATAGTTTGGTGTAAGCAACAATCCGACCACTGAGACTTTCAGGTTCATGAGTTTCGCAGAGCAAACAGGCTCTGCAGCTGTGATTGGCTCCAGGTGTGCTTCATGAGTGTAATTAGTGCAGAGCACCTGTATAAGAGCAGCTTCTGCTTGTAGGTCAGTTGCTGTTCTGAGGGAAACATGGTGATGGAGCTTTCTGGAAGGTCAGTTGGTGAGCTTTTAGTCCATCTGAGTGGCTGTTGCAGCATTTGGGGTCTTCACCTGTTGAACTGTCTTCCAGGGTTTCTTGGATCTGCCTGCTCTTTGGCCTGGCTGCTGGTTTTCCTGTAGGTGGGTCAAAAAGCAAATTTTAACTGAAGTTTGAATTTATGAATGGATTTAACTAAGTTTTTTTTACATAAACTTGTAAAGTAAAATCATGTATCAGCTGTGACTTTCTAACCTTGGCTTGTCCAGCTGATGGATTTCCTTACATGGATGAGTCGGGCTTCCCATCTGAAGATCCTTCTACGGGAAAATTGTTCTCATCTAGCTCTGACGATGCCAGTTCCTCGCCTGCCTTTGGACCACGAAGTTCCAGCATGACAGATCTCGGCCCTGCCTGGGTTTCTCCAAGGGCCTGGTACATGGCTGAACCCAAGACTCCTGTCCAATCAGGCAGTGCAAGTTCAGCTATCGTATCGGGACCCAGGTATGGCCTTGGGTTTGGTGGGAGGCTTGGGGCCTTCTCTGGTGGCAGTAGGTTTGGGGCCTTCTCTACCGGCGGTGGTCCTGGGGTCTCCTCTGCTGGGCCTGGGCCCTTCTCTGGCGGTGCTGGGTTGGTTCTCCAGGAACTGATCTCCCTGGGGGAGACCTTGCCAGCCTCTCGTCAGCTGCCCCTCGGTCAGGCCTGGACTGATAACCAGCAGGTGGCCCTTGGCAGTGTTCAGGAACGCCCTGAGTATCCGTCCTCCCTCGTCATGCACTACGACAGCGGCTACCACCGAGCAAAGGACGGCCGTACTTATAAAAAATATGTCAAAGATACATTTGGCCACATTCCCCTCCCTGAAGTCGACCCAGGACAGAAAGGTGTGCCTGGATCTAAGTGGCAGCAGCTCCAGTGAGGTAAGATGAGAAGTCGTTATTCTTTGCGTCATTTGGCTGTTAACTGACTCTCCATCTTTCAGGTTGAGCTGAGCATCAACCTGCCTGGGAGCAGTGATGTGAAGCTGAATAAAGCTGCCCTGGGTGCCTGGCTTATCTCTGAGGACAGACCGTGCCGCGTGTAAGGGTGCGTCCCAATACACCCACTAGCCCTATTTAGTCCTACCCCTAAATTTTGCACGTTCCTGAAGGTAGTGCTGTCCCAATCCATCTTTGCATGTAGGGGAAGTGGACATAAGGGGTAGGGGGTATAAATCTAGCCCTTCAGAGCAAGGGGCGTCGGATGCTGAGGAAGGACCAGAGAAAAGGGAACGGCAACCTCTGGAGAGAGCCAGGACTCTAAGAAAACACACAAATGTACAGATTACTTGGTAACACTGCAATAAGCTGTTCCACCATGTGGAGCCCTTCTGTGCCTCGTTCTACATGGCACAAATAAACATTCAATAAAACTGTCAAATCTTTTGTCGGACTTTCTAAGATAAGAAGGGGAATGTTGAGTAACATATCAGAAATTGCACAGGCTGTCCACAATCAGACCCTACAGGAGAACTGACGAGTGGAGTTTGCTGCAGTGGGCAGAGAAACTGGCTGCTGAGCAGAAAGTTGTGGGTTTGATCCTGGGTGTGGTCGGGTTTTTTTTTTTCTTTTCATGACAAATTGTACAGTAACTATATATATACACACACACGCTGTTGAGTGCACATTGAGGTGAAGTGGTGGAGTCAGATTATGGCTGCAAGATTTACCTGATGAAACAATGGGGAGAAAGAGCCAATTTTACTGGGGGGGGGGGGGAGGGTCAATTTTGGGAGATTAGGTGTTAGGCAGTTTACAAGAGAGTCATGGTGACGTCTTGTGTTAATCAACCGAAGCCATGAAAAACTAACCACAGCTGTTACTGTTATGGTGACAGTCTGTGCAAACGTCGCTTATGTGCCTGAAGGTAAATGCAGCAAGTGTCCCAGTTCCTAGGGAAGATTACAAAACCCCTTCCCCTTGTGGCTTCAATTCAAGGGTGTAGTGATATTGGGTGAGGGCTAGTGGTTGAAAATGGGAACATAGGGATTGGGCCTTAAACTCAGAAGCCAAAGGGAGGTGGACTTGACCTGTTGCCAGACCCGCCCCTGACCAGTCATACATTGCTGACTAAAGCCAGGATCAAACTACGCAACTTTTTTCATCGTTCACGATGGTCACTGTCAGATTTACAGAAACTGTCACAATCAGACGGTGTCTTGTTACTCGCGAGTGATCACACTACAAGAATGACACCAGACAACCATCTGATCACCGCGTGGTGTCGCAAAAGACCACACGAAACAGGAGGCGGCAGAAGCAGCTGTCACTTCACTCATGAAATGGAAAGTGGATAGACATCAGTTCCCGTACATAACTGTGTATTCTGGTAACGCTTCCTGTTCCAGTTGTAACTAAACAGGATTAAATCCAGGATGCGCACAGAGACTCGCTGCTCATCTTTTAGAAAAGCGCTCGCGGAGAAACTGGGCTCTGATCAGCGCCGTTGCTTCCACCATGTGCATCCCGCAGGGCGTCTAAGCGGACCCAAATCCATCAGGCTGACCACAGTCTGCTGCCACGAGTGCAAAGTCCAGCCGGCCCAGGGACACTACTTTAAAAAACTGCCATAAAGTGAAATAAAGAGCGTTCAGAGGAGTCCTGTACATCCTCGGTTCCGTGCAAGGGGGGCCTTTCGACTGGAGCGCGCATGCTCTCCCCGGGGGGGTAACCCCCCCCTCCCCTATACAAACGCATACAGGTGCGTCCTCACATGTTTGCACTCTATCAGTGCCGCTGGAAACCACACACATAAACTGAGAGCATCGCTCAAACAGCATCGCTGTGTCTAGATTCTGCGCCCAATACGTGTGTTCAGATGGTTAATTAGCTTCGATGATCATGCGTAATGTGGATAGTTATGGCTGAGTGCACGAGTGTCATATTTGTTCATCTCATTGAGCGCACTGTCTGTTATGTTGTGGTGTTTTTATTCAAACACAGTGATTTTTCTGTGACTTTGTCTCTGATTTCTTAGAGAGCGTCACATGCGTGCACGTTTGGACCTGCTGTGAACGACTGTTGACTCCTACTATTACTGATAGAACGCACACATCGTGTGCTTATGTTTCGGGTTAATAAAGTAATGGTCTATTCATGAGAAATACAGCCTTTTGAATGTTCGTGGAGCTTTAACACTTTGAAAATGAATTTGGCACAGCCAGTCTTGCTTTTTTTGGTTTTTGCTGGCTACGCCGGCAGCATGGGCTCTATATTCTGCACATCAGTGAGGAAACTGATGCCACCGCTCCACCGGAGAGCGGCTGCGTCTCTCCTCCTTTCCTCCATTGTTGTCCTGAGCGTCTCTCTGGTAGAAGCGAGAGACGCACTGTCCTCCGATTGGTCAATATGAAGGGACACGTCGTGGGACATGTCACACTAGACGGACAAAATAAAAAAATTCTGACACGCCAGTCTTTCTGCGTCGTGGTCGTGGAGCGTCGCAGACGCCAAATTGCCAATCGCTGATTATGTCATATTACACGAGCAAAGACGCGACGTCCTGCGACCCGACAACGCAGAATCGGGTATGACAGTGAGCGAATCTCTCTGACGCCTCCATCGGGCCAAAATCGGGTTAAATTCGTGTAGTTTGATCCAGGCTTCAGAGGAACCTCCGAACTTCCTTGCAAAATACCAAAGCATAGACGGGATTTTCAAGTCTGACAGATCGTTTGGGTGATGCCTTCTCTCCACTGGAGGGATGGGGATTAAACCGTGCGAAGGACCTAACTAGCAGTCAAATTTAAGGTAAGATGCTCGTACCAACTAGCAGTTCTTGGCTACAAGCAGTAGTGGTTCACCACTACTAGGGCCCCGTGAAGGGATGGAGGGGGGGTAACGACTTTGCTGCCTATCCTAAGGGATAGTATGGGATATATGAGAATGAACAGTCGGGTAACTGTCTCCTCCCCGGGTGGGAGGGACTCTCCATACATTAGCAGGGGATCAGCTCCGCTCTCTCTGCATCTTGCTGGTTTCTCAGTTTAGTTGTAATGTTACAACTGCAACTACAAAAGTCAATGTTTATCCATTTCTAAGTTATAAATTGTTTGCTTGGATAACCAACAAGCAAATGCAGTCAAAATGTATTCATACCCTCAATTAAAGAGAACGTTAAATTCACAACAGCAATTAGAAAAACAAACTAATAATTACAAAATGAGAGCTTTTAATTATGATTAAATTATCTTTCAAAGCAAAACTGTCCCAGACACAGAGCACATTTCCCGAGAACATGGACCAACATACCTGTCAACACGTGCAGACGTCCGGACGTTAAAGAAAACACCTGATTGCAGTGATTGTCTCAAATTGTTGCTCAATAAAATTGTAGCTTCGGAGCCCCATCATACTTGTGTGTTTAATATTTCTGTTTTAACCACAATTCAAAATCGATGTCATGATTTTCTTATGTCAGTTTCATCTTATTTCACTGACAGCTGATTGTCCTTAACTGGAGGGTAAACATCGAACTCATATTCTGATTGGTGCTAAATTTTGTATGATAATCATATAAATGCCTACATTTCAAGTATATGAAAGTAAAACAAGTTCAGCCAATTTGATGGAGCTGAATTGATATTAGCCTTATGCATACAACAGGTGCTTAAGTTTCTCACTTCAAGCAGCAGGTCAGCCAGTGGAGGGACAGAGTCAGGTTCATCATCCAGTGCAGGCTCATCCACAGATGTGCATTATGTTTTTTTTTTTGTTTAAAGCACTGGGTGTCATGTAGGGATGGGCGATATTTTATCGTGTGCGATATATCGTCAAAGGAATTCCCCACAATAACAATTTGAATTTATCGTTTTTATCGCGAGATGACAGTTAATCAGGTTGTGTTTGCAGTTTCTCTACTTTGTTTTGCTGTTTGCATCGTTTGCATAAATGTGGAATTGGTACTCTTATTTCAGACTTGTTTGCTTGGTGTCACGACAGTTTTGCAGTACAGGTGCAATACTTGAATGTAATTGATATAGTTTAGTGGCTTCTAGTATTTTGTAGGGCTTCAAGACTGAATTTAGTGACAGATTTATAATACAAAATATTTTGCTGATAGCTTTTATCGTCACTTATCGTTACCGTGATAAATTAGAGAAATTATCGTGATACATTTTTTGGTCCATATCGCCCATCCCTAGTGTCATGTGCAACTGAGTTTTTGCAGTTCAGTGAGGAGGGCCCTTTACCAGAATTTTTCCTAGGGCCCCATGGAGGTCTGAACCGGCTCTAGCTACAAGACAGAAGTTGGTTTAACATGGAGTAAGGTAGCTGCGTGCCCCTGAGGCTAAACAAACGTACCAGAAACAAAGTGGATCTCTGGGTCTGCTATAACTCAAAGGGAACATTTGGCAACAGGTTAGAACTCTGGATACCGAGGACTGGTCATGACCAATCCCAATGTTCCCCCTTAGCTTTCATCCACCAGCCCTCGCCCACGACAGCCTCAAATTGAATCCACAGGGGGGGGGGGGGGGGCCTACAAAAGTGTATAGAGTCGAGTTTATTTAAGACAAGACAGTTTTTCAGTTTTTTTTGTTTTAAAAATATACCTAAAGCTCTTGGATTTACTAATAAATATACTAGAATTTTAACATATTTGCCTTATTATATTTAAATTTTAAACAATATACTTTAATAGTAGTACATTATAGTCATTTTAAACATACTAATAGTTTAAATGTTCTGGACCATTTGGTGGAGTCAATAACACCTGAATTATTTTTGACAGAAATTTTGCACATTTTTTTTCTCAGCATTAAAGGTGGAGTACAAGTATAATAAAGAATTTTAGTATATTTGAAAAAGTATTTTTAAACACTAACAGTGTCTATAGTGTATTATAGTACCTATAGCCTAAGGTTGGTCGCTTTTTTTGGGTTGAGAGTTTTGTGAATAGTGTTTTGAAGAGTAAAGAAGTTAAATGTCGATGTTAGTGCAGCCTTCTTGTAAGAGATGGTGAAATAAGAGCCCTTTTCTTGGGATTGGTTTTAAAAAAAAATATTTGAGTTTTTGAGTGTTTAAAGTGTTGAAGTTTGGTAAAGTTTTAGTTTTTAAATTGGGATTTGTCAAGAGTTTGTGTTTGGTGTATGATAGAGTGTGGTAAATAAAGTTTGGGGGATATATTTGTTTGAGTTTTATGATGTTTAGGAGTACTTCTTTTGGTAAGGGGGCTCTGTAATCTTCTAGGAACTGGGAAACCACTTGCTGCATTTACGTTCAGGCGCGTAAGCGACTGCATAGTGACGTTTGCACATACGTCTCACTGACAGCACACCCAGCAACAACAGCTGCAAGCGTTTTTCTTTTTCATCATGTTTCACTTTTGTTTTCTTCTTTTTTTTCCTCTTTGCTGCTTTATTGTGTTGAACAGTTTACTTTGCCAAGCGGAGCTTTATGAACACAAGGCTCCCCTTGATATCCTGTGTTCATTTTATTTCCATGAACATTTGTTTACAACAGCATTTTACATCACATTGCTGGACTTGACAGGAGAAAAATGAAAAAGTTAAACAATGAGAGAAAGTGGAACAGAGAGAAAGGAGAGAAAAAAGGATCCACTTCCACAGTTCACTGATGCCAAGTGGGTTTGTCCACGGTATCCATGGTGACCCCACCTGTGTTTTCCCATGTGGGTTTCCACATAGGGGGCTCGTGTAACGTAAACTATGAGATCTGCAAATTTGTCCAGTTCAAGCTCATGCCTACAGGCTATATAGGAAAACACAAGTGGGGCCACCGTGGAAATCGTGGACAAACCCACTTGGGTCCCTCATATGCAGCCAAAATTGAACCTATACGGGCCCCACATGCAACGCTGGCTGGGTCGCTCCTGGCGAGAGTTGTAGTCCACAAAGCAGCTCCAAGCAAAACCTGAAATTAAAGGTCTTTGCATTATTCTATTTTCATTTAAATCCACAACCAACATATCTGGAAACAAAGGACAGTGACTGAGCCCAGAAGATTTTTCATTTCAACGTCCCATGGGGCGGAAGTGGATGGGCGTGGCTTTGGTTCCCCATTGGAGTCCTTTCTCTAGTTTCCTCTGTTTCCAAACTTCAGAAATTCTGAACGGTTGTCGTGGGAATGTGTTCACTGATGTCACTGAGCAATCCATGTTCAAGCAGGCAGAAACTAACCAGGAAAGGTTTGCCAGACTCTCGTAACTATGGAGGGCAGGAGGAAGCGAAGGTGCCATCCTGGACATGTCTCAAAGGAGACTATCTGCTCAGGGGACATGGAACTGTTAGCTATGAGCTTTCCTTCATATTCCCCAGAGAAGAGCAGTGCATCATGGGACGCCCCCCCCCAGCAGCCTCGGCCTACAGCAGCAGGACTAAGGGGATGGAAACTATCCCATAATATACAATTAATCAGAAAGGAAGGTTTGAAGCCGTGTCTGAGATAGGGAGCTGAGCCGGTTCTGGTTCCTGGAGCCGGTTCTGGTTCCTGGTGCTAGACTGGGAGCCGGTTCTGGTTCCTGAAGCCAGATCGGGAGCCGGTTCTGGTTCCTGGAGCCAGACCGGGAGCCGGTTCTGGTTCCTGAAGCCAGATCGGGAGCCGGTTCTGGTTCCTGGAGCCAGACTGGGAGCCGGTTATGGTTCCTGAAGCCAGATCGGGAGCCGGTTCTGGTTCCTGGAGCCAGACCGGGAGCCGGTTCTGGTTCCTGGAGCCAGACTTGGAGCCGGTTCTGGTTCCTGAAGCAAGATTGGGAGCCGGTTCTGGTTCCTGGAGCCAGACTGGGAGCCGGTTCTGGTTCCAGGAGCCAGACCTGGAGCCGGTTCTGGTTCCTGGAGCCGGTTCTGGTTCCTGGAGCCAGACCGGGAGCCGGCTCTGGTTCCTGGTGCCAGACCGGGAGCCGGTTCTGGTTCCTGGTGCCAGACTGGGAGCCGGTTCTGGTTCCTGGTGCCAGACTGGGAGCCGGTTCTGGTTCCTGGTGCCAGACTGGGAGCCGGTTCTGGTTCCTGAAGCCAGACCGGGAGCCGGTTCTGGTTACTGGTGCCAGACTGGGAGCCGGTTCTGGTTCCTGGAGCCAGACTTGGAGCCGGTTCTGGTTCCTGGAGCCAGACTGGGAGCCGGTTCTGGTTCCAGGAGCCAGACTGGGAGCCGGTTCTGGTTCCTGGTGCCAGACTGGGAGTCGGTTCTGGTTCCTGGTCAGAGTGGGTCTGTGATCTACTGCCTCCTGGGTCTGATGGTCCAGATGAGACCAGGTGGGGTCTGCCATGAAGCAGATTACTGGATAACAATGGTAACCATGACAACAGGATGCAGGAGCATGGAGAGAGAGGAATGTGATGATGAGTGACGCTACTCATCATCACATTCAGGTCCGGGTCCTCGGATCTGGATTTAATCTGCTTACGTAAGACATCATTTCATTCAGTGTCACGATAATCCTCCACCAGCGCTAATCTGCAGGTCAGGCTGTAAACGTCCACCCGTCCATCTGTCCGGCATGTCCATCATTCCAACATGTCCATGAGTCCCACATGTAGAGTTTCTTCTCGTCATCTTGAATATGAGCCGGGAACCAAACTATGTCCTGAGGGAGACCAGGGGGACGAGTTGTCTTCCTGTGCAGGGATGAGTCCGGCAAAGATGACGATGTGGCTGAATATGAGCCAGATTTGGGGGGGGGGGGGTGGGTGTAAATTTTTTCACCTCAGATTTATCAGCCTGGATCTGGACCTAGATCCAGGTCCTGGTCCTGGTCCAGACTAATAAATCTGAGGTGAAATATGAAACTTTTGGGGTAAATACAACATTCAGGTTTATGTACAGCTCCACTGCTTCCCGAACTTAATGCTCCACCTTTCTCTTTCATGATTGGATGATTGATTCATCCAGGTGTGTCTGACCATTTGCTGAGGTCAGACACACCTGGATGAATCAGTTCATCCAATCATGAAAGACAGGAATCAAAGGTGCAGCATTAAGTTTAGGAAGTCGTGGAGCTGTGCAGCACCTTAGAGGTAAATTCATGTGATCATGAAAGGAATCAGAACCAATGAGAAACAAGGAGGTGACATCACTGTGTTGCCATAGCAACTAAAAATGCTGATCATGTTTCCTAAAAAAAAAAAAAAAAAAACTAACAGGATTTTAATCAGAACTTGTTTACATTAGAAAGTCCCTCAGAAAAACAAACATCAGATTAAAGCTTTCATCATCGGAGGAGGCGGAGCCAGAGAGAGAGAGAGAGCGGTTGAGCGGGCTGCAGTCAGACTGGCCAGCTCTCAAACAGCTGATTCTCTTCTTCTGGTTCTCAGAGTATCGGCACCATGACGGAGGATCTGATCAGCCCCAGCAGTCCTGATGTGGAGCTGAAGAGTCTGCAACTGGACCAGCACAAAGGTCAGTGTGTGTGTGTGTGTGTGTGTGTGTGTGTGTGTGATGACTTTAGTCATGTTCTGAGGACCGTTCACACAGTCAGGACACTGCAGGTCCCCGTAAGACAGGTCGTCCCTTCACCGACTGCTCCAGCTGTTCTCTGTGAGAGCCGCAGCAGATCACAGAGTTTCATGTTCAGCTGGATGATAATCCTGCAGATGAGCCGCAGCAAAACCAGTAAACCCAGCCTGGAGCTGTGGCAAAACCAGTTAACCCAGCCTGGAGCCACAGCAAAACCAGTAAACCCAGCCTGGAGCTGTGACAAAACCAGTTAACCCAGGCTGGAGCCACAGCAAAACCAGTAAACCCAGCCTGGAGCCACAGCAAAACCAGTAAACTCAGCCTGGAGCCGCAGCAAAACCAGTAAACCCAGCCTGGAGCTGTGACAAAACCAGTTAACCCAGCCTGGAGCCACAGCAAAACCAGTAAACCCAGCCTGGAGCGGTGACAAAACCAGTTAACCCAGGCTGGAGCCACAGCAAAACCAGTAAACCCAGCCTGGAGCCAATGCAAAACCAGTAAACCCAGCCTGAAGCCACAGCAAAACCAGTAAACCCAGCCTGGAGCCACAGCAAAACCAGTAAACCCAGCCTGGAGCCACAGCAAAACCTGTAAATCCAGTCTAGAGCCGTGGCAAAACCAGTAAACCCAGTCTAGAGCCGTGACAAAACCAGTAAACCCAGTCTAGAGCCGCAGCAAAACCAGTAAATCCAGTCTAGAGCCGTGGCAAAACCAGTAAACCCAGTCTAGAGCCGTGACAAAACCAGTAAACCCAGTCTAGAGCCGTGACAAAACCAGTAAACCCAGCCTGGAGCCAATGCAAAACCAGTAAACCCAGCCTGAAGCCACAGCAAAACCAGTAAACCCAGCCTGGAGCCACAGCAAAACCAGTAAACCCAGTCTGGAGCCACAGCAAAACCAGTAAACCCAGCCTGGAGCCACAGCAAAACCAGTAAACCCAGCCTGGAGCTGTGACAAAACCAGTAAACCCAGCCTGGAGCCAATGCAAAACCAGTAAACCCAGCCTGAAGCCACAGCAAAACCAGTAAACCCAGTCTGGAGCCACAGCAAAACCAGTAAACCCAGTCTGGAGCCACAGCAAAACCAGTAAACCCAGCCTGGAGCCACAGCAAAACCAGTAAACCCAGTCTGGAGCCAAAGCAAAACCAGTAAACCCAGCCTGGAGCCGTGGAAAAACCAGTAAACCCAGCCTGGAGCCACAGCAAAACCAGTAAACCCAACCTGGAGCCGTGGCAAAACCAGTAAACCCAGCCTGGAGCCACAGCAAAACCAGTAAACCCAGCCTGGAGCCGTGACAAAACCAGTAAACCCAGCCTGGAGCCGTGGCAAAACCAGTAAACCCAGCCTGGAGCCACAGCAAAACCAGTAAACCCAGTCTGGAGCCACAGCAAAACCAGTAAACCCAGCCTGGAGCCACAGCAAAACCAGTAAACCCAGCCTGGAGCCCCAGCAAAACCAGTAAACCCAGCCTGGAGCCACAGCAAAACCAGTAAACCCAGTCTGGAGCCACAGCAAAACCAGTAAACCCAGTCTAGAGCCGTGACAAAACCAGTAAACCCAGTCTGGAGCTGTGGGAAAACCAGTAAACCCAGTCTGGAGCCACAGCAAAACCAGTAAACCCAGCCTGGAGCCACAGCAAAACCAGTAAACCCAGCCTGGAGCTGTGACAAAACCAGTTAACCCAGCCTGGAGCCAATGCAAAACCAGTAAACCCAGCCTGAAGCCACAGCAAAACCAGTAAACCCAGTCTGGAGCCACAGCAAAACCAGTAAACCCAGCCTGGAGCCACAGCAAAACCAGTAAACCCAGTCTGGAGCCAAAGCAAAACCAGTAAACCCAGTCTGGAGCCACAGGAAAACCAGTAAACCCAACCTGGAGCCGTGGCAAAACCAGTAAACCCAGCCTGGAGCCACAGCAAAACCAGTAAACCCAGCCTGGAGCCAAAGCAAAACCAGTAAACCCAGCCTGGAGCCGTGGAAAAACCAGTAAACCCAGCCTGGAGCCACAGCAAAACCAGTAAACCCAGCCTGGAGCCGTGGCAAAACCAGTAAACCCAGCCTGGAGCCACAGCAAAACCAGTAAACCCAGCCTGGAGCCACGGCAAAACCAGTAAACCCAGCCTGGAGCCACGGCAAAACCAGTAAACCCAGCCTGGAGCCACAGCAAAACCAGTAAACCCAGTCTGGAGCCACAGCAAAACCAGTAAACCCAGCCTGGAGCCCCAGCAAAACCAGCAAACCCAGCCTGGAGCCGTGAAAAAACCAGTAAACCCAGCCTGGAGCCGTGAAAAACCAGTAAACCCAGCCTGGAGCCACAGCAAAACCAGTAAACCCAGTCTGGAGCCGTGGAAAAAACAGTAAACCCAGTCTGGAGCCACAGCAAAACCAGTAAACCCAGCCTGGAGCCACGGCAAAACCAGTAAACCCAGCCTGGAGCCACAGCAAAACCAGTAAACCCAGCCTGGAGCCACAGCAAAACCAGTAAACCCAGTCTGGAGCCACAGCAAAACCAGTAAACCCAGCCTGGAGCCCCAGCAAAACCAGTAAACCCAGCCTGGAGCCACAGCAAAACCAGTAAACCCAGTCTGGAGCCACAGCAAAACCAGTAAACCCAGCCTGGAGCCACAGCAAAACCAGTAAACCCAGTCTGGAGCCACAGCAAAACCAGTAAACCCAGTCTGGAGCCACAGCAAAACCAGTAAACCCAGTCTGGAGCCACAGCAAAACCAGTAAACCCAGCCTGGAGCCACAGCAAAACCAGTAAACCCAGCCTGGAGCCACAGCAAAACCAGTAAACCCAGTCTGAAGCCGCAGAAAAAACAGTAAACCCAGCCTGGAGCCGTGGCAAAACCAGTAAACCCAGCCTGGAGCCACGGCAAAACCAGTAAACCCAGCCTGGAGCCGTGGCAAAACCAGTAAACCCAGCCTGGAGCCACAGCAAAACCAGTAAACCCAGTCTGGAGCCGTGGCAAAACCAGTAAACCCAGTCTGGAGCCACAGGCAAAACCAGTAAACCCAGCCTGGAGCCGTGGCAAAACCAGTAAACCCAGCCTGGAGCCATGGCAAAACCAGTAAACCCAGCCTGGAGCCACGGCAAAACCAGTAAACCCAGCCTGGAGCCGTGGCAAAACCAGTAAACCCAGCCTGGAGCCACGGCAAAACCAGTAAACCCAGCCTGGAGCCGTGGCAAAACCAGTAAACCCAGCCTGGAGCCACAGCAAAACCAGTAAACCCAGCCTGGAGCCAAAGCAAAACCAGTAAACCCAGCCTGGAGCCGTGGCAAAACCAGTAAACCCAGCCTGGAGCCACGGCAAAACCAGTAAACCCAGTCTGGAGCCACAGCAAAACCAGTAAACCCAGCCTGGAGCCACAGCAAAACCAGTAAACCCAGCCTGGAGCCGTGGAAAAACCAGTAAACCCAGCCTGGAGCCACAGCAAAACCAGTAAACCCAGTCTGGAGCCGTGAAAAAACCAGTAAACCCAGTCTAGAGCCACAGCAAAACCAGTAAACCCAGCCTGGAGCCGTGAAAAAACCAGTAAACCCACCCTGGAGCCACAGCAAAACCAGTAAACCCAGTCTGGAGCCACAGCAAAACCAGTAAACCCAGTCTGGAGCCACAGCAAAACCAGTAAACCCAGCCTGGAGCCACAGCAAAACCAGTAAACCCAGCCTGGAGCCCCAGCAAAACCAGTAAACCCAGCCTGGAGCCACAGCAAAACCAGTAAACCCAGTCTGGAGCCATGGCAAAACCAGTAAACCCAGCCTGGAGCCATGGCAAAACCAGTAAACCCAGTCTGGAGCCGTGGCAAAACCAGTAAACCCAGCCTGGAGCCACGGCAAAACCAGTAAACCCAGTCTGGAGCCATGGCAAAACCAGTAAACCCAGCCTGGAGCCGTGGCAAAACCAGTAAACCCAGTCTGGAGCCGTGGCAAAACCAGTAAACCCAGCCTGGAGCCGTGGCAAAACCAGTAAACCCAGCCTGGAGCCACAGCAAAACCAGTAAACCCAGCCTGGAGCCGTGAAAAAACCAGTAAACCCAGCCTGGAGCCACAGCAAAACCAGTAAACCCAGTCTGGAGCCACAGCAAAACCAGTAAACCCAGTCTGGAGCCACAGCAAAACCAGTAAACCCAGTCTGGAGCCACAGCAAAACCAGTAAACCCAGCCTGGAGCCACAGCAAAACCAGTAAACCCAGTAAACCCATCCATGTGGAGGACGTTTCAGGGACAGAACCTGGGACAGGACCCGTCCATCTGCAGGACAGTATGGGGACAGAACCCATTTGTGTGGAGGACGGGACAGAACCTGTCCGTGAGCAGGATGGTACCGGGACAAAACCCGTCCATGAGCAGGACGGTACCGGGACAGAACCCGTCCATGTACAGAACAGTACCGGGGCAGAACCCGTCCGTTAGCAGGACGGTACCGGGACAGAACCCGTCCGTGAGCAGGACAGTACCGGGACAGAACCCGTCCATGTACAGGACGGTACCGGGACAGAACCCGTCCATGTACAGGACGGTACCGGGACAGAACCCGTCCGTGAGCAGGACAGTACCGGGACAGAACTCGTCCATGTACAGGACAGTACCGGGACAGAACCCGTCCATGTACAGAACGGTACCGGGACAGAACCCGTCCATGTACAGAACAGTACCGGGACAGAACCCGTCCATGAGCAGGACGGTACCGGGACAGAACCCGTCCGTGAGCAGGACAGTACCGGGACAGAACTCGTCCATGTACAGGACAGTACCGGGACAGAACCCGTCCATGTACAGAACGGTACCGGGACAGAACCCGTCCGTGAGCAGGACGGTACCGGGACAGAACCCGTCCGTGAGCAGGACAGTACCGGGACAGAACCCGTCCATGTACAGGACGGTACCGGGACAGAACCCGTCCATGTACAGGACGGTACCGGGACAGAACCCGTCCGTGAGCAGGACAGTACCGGGACAGAACTCGTCCATGTACAGGACAGTACCGGGACAGAACCCGTCCATGTACAGAACGGTACCGGGACAGAACCCGTCCATGTACAGAACAGTACCGGGACAGAACCCGTCCATGAGCAGGACGGTACCGGGACAGAACCCGTCCGTGAGCAGGACAGTACCGGGACAGAACTCGTCCATGTACAGGACAGTACCGGGACAGAACCCGTCCATGTACAGAACGGTACCGGGACAGAACCCGTCCGTGAGCAGGACGGTACCGGGACAGAACCCGTCCGTCAGCAGGACGGAACCGGGACAGAACCCGTCCATGAGCAGGACGGTACCGGGACAGAACCAGTCCATGAGCAGGACGGTACCGGGACAGAACCCGTCCATGTACAGAACAGTACCGGGACAGAACCCGTCCGTGAGCAGGACGGTACCGGGGCAGAACCCGTCCATGTACAGAACAGTACCGGGACAGAACCAGTCCATGAGCAGGACGGTACCGGGACAGAACCCGTCCATGAGCAGGACGGTACCGGGACAGAACCCGTCCATGTACAGGACGGTACCGGGGCAGAACCCATCCATGTACAGAACAGTACCGGGGCAGAACCCGTCCATGAGCAGGACAGTACCGGGATAGAACCCGTCCGTGAGCAGGACGGAACCGGGACAGAACCCGTCCATGAGCAGAACAGTACCGGGGCAGAACCCATCCATGTACAGAACAGTACCGGGACGGAACCCGTCCATGAGCAGGACGGTACCGGGACAGAACCCGTCCATGTACAGAACAGTACCGGGGCAGAACCCATCCATGTACAGAACAGTACCGGGACGGAACCCGTCCATGAGCAGGACGGTACCGGGACAGAACCCGTCCATGTACACAACCCATCCATGTACAGAACAGTACCGGGACAGAACCAGTCCGTGAGCAGGACGGTACCGGGACAGAACCCGTCCGTGAGCAGGACAGTACCGGGACAGAACCCGTCCATGAACAGGACAGTACCGGGACAGAACCCGTCCATGAGCAGGACGGTACCGGGACAGAACCAGTCCATGAGCAGGACGGTACCGGGACAGAACCATCTGGTCCTCTCAGACTCCTCCTGGCAGCAGGAACTAAATGACGGAACATCAGGGATCAATAATCGGACCCAGCAGAACCGACCCGGATCACAACCCTCAGTGGACCCTCCTGGGTCTCTGGGAGCAGCAGTTCTGGCTTTGTTGTGGGAAGACTGGTTGTCATGGTGATTTGTGAGGTCCCAGAACTGGACGGTGAAGACGTTTGTCCGGATCTGGCAGCAGCTGATGGTCCCGTCACCGCAGATAATTCCCTTCCCAGGAGGATGAATGGATGCTGCTCCTCCTCCTCCTCCTCCTCCTCCTCCTCCTCCTCCTCCTCCTCCTCTTCATCCCTCCATCCTGGCAGTGAGAGGAGGAGGAGGAAGAGGAGGATGAATGGATGCTGCTCCTCCTCCTCCTCCTCCTCCCTGTCCTTCTTCCCTCCAACTGGCAGTGAGGAGGAGGAGCTGGATGAAAATGAGAGCGGCACTGATGGGCATGTTTGTTACTTTCAACTCGCTGGATGAAAAAACTTCTATCTCATTTCTGAAAGTGAAAACAAATAAAACCGTCAGAACCAGACCCATCAGAACCAGACCCATCAGGACCAAACCCATCAGGACCAGACCAATCAGAACCAGAACCATCAGGACCAGACCCATCAGAACCAGACCAATCAGAACCAGAACCATCCCCATCAGGACCAGACCCATCAGGACCAGACCAATCAGAACCAGACCCATCAGGACCAGACCCATCAGAACCAGACCCATCAGGACCAGACCCATCAGGACCAGACCAATCAGAACCAGACCCATCAGGACCAGACCCATCAGAACCAGACCCATCAGAACCAGACCCATCAGAACCAGACCAATCAGGACCAGACCCATCAGAACCAGACCCATCAGAACCAGACCAATCAGGACCAGAACCATCAGAACCAGACCCATCAGAACCAGACCAATCAGGACCAGACCCATCAGAACCAGACCAATCAGTACCAGACCAATCAGGACCAGACCCATCAGGACCAGACCCATCAGAACCAGACCCATCAGAACCAGACCCATCAGGACCAGACCCATCAGAACCAGACCAATTAGGACCAGACCAATCAGGACCAGACCCATCAGAACCAGACCCATCAGGACCAGACCCATCAGAACCAGACTGACCAGAACCAGACCCATCAGGACCAGACCCATCAGAACCAGACCAATCAGGACCAGACCAATCAGGACCAGACCCATCAGAACCAGACCCATCAGGACCAGACCCATCAGAACCAGACGGACCAGAACCAGACCCATCAGGACCAGACCCATCAGGACCAGACCAATCAGGACCAGACCCATCAGAACCAGACTGATCAGAACCAGACCCATCAGGACCAGAATCATCAGAACCAGACCCATCAGGACCAAACACATCAGAACCAGACCCATCAGAACTAGACTGATCAGGACCAGACCCATCAGGACCAAACACATCAGAACCAGACCCATCAGAACCCAATTGATCAGGACCAGAACCATCAGAATCAGACTGATCAGAACCAGACCCATCAGGACCAGACTCATCAGAACCAGACCAACCAGGACCAGAACCATCAGAACTAGACCCATTAGAACCAGACCCATCAGGACCAGACCCATCAGAACCAGACACATCAGAACCCAACTGATCAGGACCAGAACCATCAGAACCAGACTGATCAGAACCAGACCCATCAGGACCAGACTCATCAGGACCAGACACATCAGAACCCAACTGATCAGGACCAGAACCATCAGAACCAGACTGATCAGAACCAGACCCATCAGGACCAGACTCATCAGAACCAGACCAACCAGGACCAGAACCATCAGAACTAGACCCATTAGAACCAGACCCATCAGGACCAGACCCATCAGAACCAGACCTGATTAGGACCAGATCATCAGAACCAGGCTAATCAGGGCCAGACCCTGAGGATCTAGGTTCTTCCTGAGGAACCAGGTTCTTCTTGGGGATCTGGGTTCTTCCTGAGGAACCAGGTTCTTCTTGGGGATCCGGGTTCTTCCTGAGGAACCAGGTTCTTCTTGGGGATCCAGGTCCTTCCTGAGGAACCAGGTTCTTCTTGGGGATCTGGGTTCTTCCTGAGGAACCAGGTTCTTCTTGGGGATCTGGGTTCTTCCTGAGGAACCAGGTTCTTCTTGGGGATCCAGGTCCTTCCTGAGGAACCAGGTTCTTCTTGGGGATCCGGGTTCTTCCTGAGGAACCAGGTTCTTCTTGGGGATCCGGGTTCTTCCTGAGGAACCAGGTTCTTCTTGGGGATCTGGGTTCTTCCTGAGGAACCAGGTTCTTCTTGGGGATCTGGGTTCTTCCTGAGGAACCAGGTTCTTCTTGGGGATCCGGGTTCTTCCTGAGGAACCAGGTTCTTCTTGGGGATCCGGGTTCTTCCTGAGGAACCAGGTTCTTCTTGGGGATCCGGGTTCTTCCTGAGGAACCAGGTTCTTCTTGGGGATCCGGGTTCTTCCTGAGGAACCAGGCTCATCATGGGGATCCGGGTTCTTCCTGAGGAACCAGGTTCTTCTTGGGGATCCGGGTTCTTCCTGAGGAACCAGGTTCTTCTTGGGGATCCGGGTTCTTCCTGAGGAACCAGGTTCTTCTTGGGGATCCGGGTTCTTCCTGAGGAACCAGGTTCTTCTTGGGGATCCGGGTTCTTCCTGAGGAACCAGGTTCTTCTTGGGGATCCGGGTTCTTCCTGAGGAACCAGGTTCTTCTTGGGGATCTGGGTTCTTCCTGAGGAACCAGGCTCATCATGGGGATCCGGGTTCTTCCTGAGGAACCAAAGGCAGCCGGAGAACAACTGCATCTCTAGTTGTGCTTAATGGGACCTGTTCCAGTTCGAGGTTCATGGAAAACTCCGGACTCCAGGACCTGGACTCCAGGACCCCACCTGGGACCTGGAATCTTGTTGGTTTTGGTTAGTCCTTATCGACTTCACCCCATCAGACCAGATGGTGGACTGGATCAGACCTCTGGATCCCATTAGGACAATTCAGGATTCTCTGGACCTCCAAATGTTCTCAGAAGGCTCCGAAATCAGATTAAACTGAACTTAGCTAATGAAACTACACTAACTACTAAATAAAGTTAATAACTAAACAAATAACTAAAATTTAACTAAACTAATAACTCAACAAATAACTAAACTAAACTAATTGATAACCTAAACTAATAACTAAATGACACTAATAACTGAACTAACAACTAAACAATTAACTAAACGACTAACAACTTAACTAATAATTAAACTAACAACTTAACTGATTAACTAAACTAATAACAAAAGTAATAACCAAACTAAACTAAAAGTTAAACTAAAGTAACAATAAAACCAATAACTAAGAACTAAACTGAACTAATAAACAAATCCAAGTGAACTGAGAGATGTGACACAGTGAGGTCATTTCTCTGATGAAGATAATGAGGAAGACGAGGACCCTGTCCCCTGTGACCCCCAGCATGCCCCCCCCCCCCAACCCCCACCGTCTCAACAGGCTCCTTGTTCAGTCAGAGAGTTCTGAGTCGTCCTGATGACTGGAGACCTTTGTCCTCTTATCACAGCGAGGGAGGAGACACACTAGACCAGGACCTGGACTACAACAGGACTCACTAGACCAGGACCTGGACTAGAACAGGCGTCACTAGACCACAGGACTAAGACTAGAACAGGACTCACTAGACCACAGGACTAAGACTAGAACAGGACTCACTAGACCACAGGACTAAGACTAGAACAGGTCTCACTAGACCACAGGACTAAGACTAGAACATGACTCACTAGACCACAGGACTAAGACTAGAACAGGACTCACTAGACCAGGACCTGGACTAAAACAGGCCTCACTAGACCAGGACCTGGACTAGAACAGGCCTCACTAGACCACAGGACCTGGACTACAACAGGTGTCACTAGACCACAGGACCTGGACTAGAACAGGACTCACTAGACCAGGACCTGGACTAAAACAGGCCTCACTAGACCAGGACCTGGACTACAACAGGACTCACTAGACCACAGGACTAAGACTAGAACAGGCCTCACTAGACCAGGACCTGGACTAGAACAGGCGTCACTAGACCACAGGACTAAGACTAGAACAGGTCTCACTAGACCACAGGACCAAGACTAGAACAGGACTCACTAGACCACAGGACTAAGACTAGAACAGGACTCACTAGACCACAGGACTAAGACTAGAACAGGTCTCACTAGACCACAGGACTAAGACTAGAACATGACTCACTACACCACAGGACTAAGACTAGAACAGGTCTCACTAGACCACAGGACTAAGACTAGAACAGGACTCACTAGACCACAGGACTAAGACTAGAACAGGACTCACTAGACCAGGACCTGGACTAAAACAGGCCTCACTAGACCAGGACCTGGACTAGAACAGGCCTCACTAGACCACAGGACCTGGACTACAACAGGTGTCACTAGACCACAGGACCTGGACTACAACAGGCGTCTCTAGACCACAGGACCTGGACTAGAACAGGACTCACTAGACCACAGGACCTGGACTAAAACAGGCCTCACTAGGCCACAGGACCTGGACTAGAACAGGACTCACTAGACCAGGACCTGGACTAAAACAGGCCTCACTAGACCAGGACCTGGACTACAACAGGACTCACTAGACCACAGGACTAAGACTAGAACAGGCCTCACTAGACCAGGACCTGGACTAGAACAGGCCTCACTAGACCACAGGACTAAGACTAGAACAGGTCTCACTAGACCACAGGACTAAGACTAGAACAGGACTCACTAGACCACAGGACTAAGACTAGAACAGGACTCACTAGACCACAGGACCTGGACTACAACAGGTGTCACTAGACCACAGGACCTGGACTAGAACAGGACCTCACTAGACCCAGGACCTGGACTAAAACAGGCCTCACTAGACCAGGACCTGGACTACAACAGGACTCACTAGACCACAGGACTAAGACTAGAACAGGCCTCACTAGACCAGGACCTGGACTAGAACAGGCCTCACTAGACCACAGGACTAAGACTAGAACAGGTCTCACTAGACCACAGGACTAAGACTAGAACAGGACTCACTAGACCACAGGACTAAGACTAGAACAGGACTCACTAGACCACAGGACTAAGACTAGAACAGGTCTCACTAGACCACAGGACTAAGACTAGAACATGACTCACTACACCACAGGACTAAGACTAGAACAGGTCTCACTAGACCACAGGACTAAGACTAGAACAGGACTCACTAGACCACAGGACTAAGACTAGAACAGGACTCACTAGACCAGGACCTGGACTAAAACAGGCCTCACTAGACCAGGACCTGGACTAGAACAGGCCTCACTAGACCACAGGACCTGGACTACAACAGGTGTCACTAGACCACAGGACCTGGACTACAACAGGCGTCTCTAGACCACAGGACCTGGACTAGAACAGGACTCACTAGACCACAGGACCTGGACTAAAACAGGCCTCACTAGGCCACAGGACCTGGACTAGAACAGGACTCACTAGACCACAGGACCTGGACTAAAACAGGCCTCACTAGGCCACAGGACCTGGACTACAACAGGCGTCTCTAGACCACAGGACCTGGACTACAACAGGACTCACTAGACCACAGGACCTGGACTACAACAGGTGTCACTGGACCACAGGACCTGGACTAAAACAGGCCTCACTAGGCCACAGGACCTGGACTAGAACAGGCCTCACTAGACCAGGACCTGGACTAGAACAGGCCTCACTAGACCACAGGACCTGGACTAGAACAGGACTCACTAGACCACAGGACCTGGACTAAAACAGGCCTCACTAGGCCACAGGACCTGGACTAGAACAGGACTCACTAGACCACAGGACCTGGACTAGAACAGGACTCACTAGACCACAGGACCTGGACTAAAACAGGCCTCACTAGGCCACAGGACCTGGACTAGAACGGGACTCACTAGGCCACAGGACCTGGACTAGAACAGGCCTCACTAGACCACAGGACCTGGACTAGAACAGGCCTCACTAGACCACAGGACCTGGACTAAAACAGGCCTCACTAGACCACAGGACCTGGACTTCCAGTCCAGTCCCTGCTTCCGTGACAGTCCCTGGTCCAGTCCCTGTTTCCAGTCCAGTTCCAGGTCCAGTCCCCGTTTCCAGTCCAGTCCCTGGTCCAGTCCCTGTTTCCAGTCCAGTTCCAGGTCCAGTCCCTGTTTCCAGTCCAGTTCCAGTCCCTGTTTCCAGTCCAGTCATAGGTCCAGTCCCTGTTTCCAGTCCAGTTCCAGGTCCAGTCCCTGTTTCCAGTCCAGTCCCAGGTCCAGTCCCTGTTTCCAGTCCAGTTCCAGGTCCAGTCCCTGTTTCCAGTCCAGTTCCAGGTCCAGTCCCTGTTTCCAGTCCAGTTCCAGGTCCAGTCAGTCCCTGGTACAGTCCCTGTTTCCAGTCCAGTTCCAGGTCCAGTCCCTGTTTCCAGTCCAGTCTCCAGTCCCTGTTTCCAGTCCAGTCATAGGTCCAGTCCCTGTTTCCAGTCCAGTTCCAGGTCCAGTCCCTGTTTCCAGTCCAGTCCCAGGTCCAGTCCCTGTTTCCAGTCCAGTTCCAGGTCAAGTCCCAGGTCCAGTCCCAGGTCCAGTCTCTGTTTCCAGTCCAGTCCCAGGTCCAGTCCCTGTTTCCAGTCCAGTTCCAGGTCCAGTCCCTGTTTCCAGTCCAGTCCCAGGTCCAGTCCCTGTTTCCAGTCCAGTCCCAGGTCCAGTCCCTGTTTCCAGTCCAGTTCCAGGTCCAGTCCCTGTTTCCAGTCCAGTCCCAGGTCCAGTCCCTGTTTCCAGTCCAGTCCCAGGTCCAGTCCCTGTTTCCAGTCCAGTCCCAGGTCCAGTCCCTGTTTCCAGTCCAGTCCCAGGTCCAGTCCCTGTTTCCAGTCCAGTTCCAGGTCCAGTCCCCGTTTCCAGTCCAGTCCCAGGTCCAGTCCCTGTTTCCAGTCCAGTCCCAGGTCCAGTCCCTGTTTCCAGTCCAGTCCCAGGTCCAGTCCCTGTTTCCAGTCCAGTCCCAGGTCCAGTCCCTGTTTCCAGTCCAGTCCCAGGTCCAGTCCCTGTTTCCAGTCCAGTCCCAGGTCCAGTCCCTGTTTCCAGTCCAGTCCCAGGTCCAGTCCCTGTTTCCAGTCCAGTCCCAGGTCCAGTCCAGTTCCAGGTCCAGTCCCTGTTTCCAGTCCAGTTCCAGGTCCAGTCCCTGTTTCCAGTCCAGTCCCAGGTCCAGTCCAGTTCCAGGTCCAGTCCCTGTTTCCAGTCCAGTTCCAGGTCCAGTCAGTTCCTGGTCCAGTCCCTGTTTCCAGTCCAGGTCCAGCGTCCAGTCCAGTTCCAGGTCCAGTCCCTGTTTCCAGTCCAGTCCCTGGTTCAGTCCCTGTTTCCAGTCCAGTCCCAGGTCCAGTCCCTGTTTCCAGTCCAGTCCCAGGTCCAGTCCCAGGTCCAGTCCCTGTTTCCAGTCCAGTCCCAGGTCCAGTCCCTGTTTCCAGTCCAGTCCCAGGTCCAGTCCCTGTTTCCAGTCCAGTCCCAGGTCCAGTCCCTGTTTCCAGTCCAGTCCCAGGTCCAGTCCCAGGTCCAGTCCCTGTTTCCAGTCCAGTCCCAGGTCCAGTCCCTGTTTCCAGTCCAGTTCCAGGTCCAGTCCCTGTTTCCAGTCCAGTCCCAGGTCCAGTCCCTGTTTCCAGTCCAGTCCCAGGTCCAGTCCCTGTTTCCAGTCCAGTCCCAGGTCCAGTCCAGTCCAGTCCCAGGTCCAGTCCCAGGTCCAGTCCCTGTTTCCAGTCCAGTCCCAGGTCCAGTCCCTGTTTCCAGTCCAGTCCCAGGTCCAGTCCCTGTTTCCAGTCCAGTCCCAGGTCCAGTCCAGTCCCAGGTCCAGTCCCAGGTCCAGTCCCTGTTTCCAGTCCAGTCCCAGGTCCAGTCCCAGGTCCAGTCCCTGTTTCCAGTCCAGTCCCAGGTCCAGTCCCTGTTTCCAGTCCAGTCCCAGGTCCAGTCCCTGTTTCCAGGTCCAGTCCCAGGTCCAGTCCCTGTTTCCAGTCCAGTCCCAGGTCCAGTCCAGTCCCAGGTCCAGTCCCAGGTCCAGTCCCTGTTTCCAGTCCAGTCCCTGTTTCCAGTCCAGTCCCAGGTCCAGTCCCTGTTTCCAGTCCAGTCCCAGGTCCAGTCCCCGTTTCCAGTCCAGTCCCTGTTTCCAGTCCAGTCCCTGTTTCCAGTCCAGTTCCAGGTCCAGTCCCTGTTTCCAGTCCAGTCCCTGTTTCCAGTCCAGTCCCAGGTCCAGTCCCTGTTTCCAGTCCAGTTCCAGGTCCAGTCCCCGTTTCCAGTCCAGTCCCAGGTCCAGTCCCTGTTTCCAGTCCAGTTCCAGGTCCAGTCCCCGTTTCCAGTCCAGTCCCAGGTCCAGTCCCTGTTTCCAGTCCAGTCCCAGGTCCAGTCCCTGTTTCCAGTCCAGTCCCAGGTCCAGTCCAGTCCCAGGTCCAGTCCCAGGTCCAGTCCCTGTTTCCAGTCCAGTCCCAGGTCCAGTCCCTGTTTCCAGTCCAGTTCCAGGTCCAGTCCCCGTTTCCAGTCCAGTCCCTGTTTCCAGTCCAGTCCCTGTTTCCAGTCCAGTTCCAGGTCCAGTCCCTGTTTCCAGGTCCAGTCCCTGTTTCCAGTCCAGTCCCAGGTCCAGTCCCTGTTTCCAGTCCAGTTCCAGGTCCAGTCCCCGTTTCCAGTCCAGTCCCAGGTCCAGTCCCTGTTTCCAGTCCAGTTCCAGGTCCAGTCCCCGTTTCCAGTCCAGTCCCAGGTCCAGTCCCGTCCAGTCCAGTCCCAGGTCCAGTCCCTGTTTCCAGTCCAGTTCCAGGTCCAGTCCCCGTTTCCAGTCCAGTTCCAGGTCCAGTCCCTGTTTCCAGTCCAGTCCCAGGTCCAGTCCCTGTTTCCAGTCCAGTTCCAGGTCCAGTCCCCGTTTCCAGTCCAGTTCCAGGTCCAGTCCCTGTTTCCAGTCCAGTTCCAGGTCCAGTCCCCGTTTCCAGTCCAGTTCCAGGTCCAGTCCCTGTTTCCAGTCCAGTCCCAGGTCCAGTCCCCGTTTCCAGTCCAGTCCCAGGTCCAGTCCCTGTTTCCAGTCCAGTTCCAGGTCCAGTCCCCGTTTCCAGTCCAGTCCTAGGTCCAGTCCAGTCCCAGGTCCAGTCCCTGTTTCCAGTCCAGTTCCAGGTCCAGTCCCCGTTTCCAGTCCAGTTCCAGGTCCAGTCCCTGTTTCCAGTCCAGTCCCAGGTCCAGTCCAGTTCCAGGTCCAGTCCCTGGTCCAGTCCAGTTCCAGGTCCAGTCCAGTTCCAGGTCCAGTCCGGTCCCAGGTCCAGTCCCTGTTTCCATGCCAGTCCCAGGTCCAGTCCAGTTCCAGGTCCAGTTCCAGTTCCAGTTCCAGGTCCAGTCCCTGTTTCCAGTCCAGTCCCCGTTTCCAGTCAAGTCCACTTTATTCATATGTATATAAACATGAGCTCAGCTAGATGATGACTTGTGAAGACGGAGACAAGAGGACGTCCCTCAAAGACAAACTGATTGATCTGCGGGCGAGATTATTGATCGGCATCGTTGTCATCGATGTTGATGAGGGGCATGGATGTGAGCCGGACCACAGCGAGCCTGAGTGGGTTCATCTTCCGCTCTGTGACATAATCCTCTTACATCATGAAGCCCCTCCCCCTCACAGACCCCCTCCTAATCCCTGATATTCAGCTCGACACACATCTAGCCCCCGCTTCCTCTCACACAGACCTGATCAGTGATGGATAAATGCTTTCACACCTCGCTGACTGACACCATCATGCTCACCGAGCAGAAGAACCGTTCTCACGTTAGAACCAGAACCACCGCCCCGGAATCTGAATAAATACCAGATTTATGATGATTACAAGTAAAAACAGGAACTGCTTCATTCTAGAGGAGCCGAGTGACTCATGTCTCAGTCAGGCAGCCCGTCGGACATTCGGACATGCTGTCATCACTCCGAGCTGGACTCTAGCGGTCTGGTTCCAGAGAGGCGGGTCTACGGAGACTTTGGGTCCTTATGAAACCATGAAGGTAGACCTGATGCTGTAGTCCACCAGTCCTCATCCATCTTTCAGGAAGTCTGATTCTTCCAGGACTTACCGATGTAGATCCAGTGATCCTGATCCGGTCTGGTCCAGTCTGGTCTAGTCTGGTCTGGTCTGATCTGATCTGATCTGGTCTTGTCCGGGCTGGTCTGATCCAATCTAGTCTAGTCTGATTCAGTCTGGTCCGATCTGATCTGGTCTGGTCCAGTCTGGGCTGGTCTGATCCTATCTAGTCTGGTCTGATCCGATCTGATCTGATCCGGTCTGGTCCAGGTTGGTCTGGTCTGATCCGATCTAGTCTGGTCTGATCTGATCTAGTCTGGTCTGATCTGATCTGGTCTGATCCGATCTAGTCTGGTCTGATCTGATCTGATCCGGTCTGGTCTGATCCGATCTAGTCTGGTCTGATCTGATCTAGTCTGGTCTGATCTGATCTGGTCTGATCCGATCTAGTCTGGTCTGATCTGATCCAGTCTGGTCTGGTCTGATCCAGTCCGGTCTGGTCTGATCCGATCTGGTCTGGTCTGATCGGATCTGATCTAAACCAGTCCAGTCTGATCTGGTCTGGTCCGGGCTGGTCTGGTCTGATCCGATCTAGTCTGGTCTGATCCGTCTGATCTAAACCAGTCTGGTCCGATCTGATCTGGTCTGGTCCAGTCTTGGCTGGTCTGATCCAATCTAGTTTGGTCTGATCTGATCTTATCTGATCCAGTCCGGTCTGATCTGATCCGGTCTGGTCTGGTCTGGTCTGGTCTGGTCTGATCTGATCTGGTCCAGTCTGGTCTGGTCTGGTCTGGTCTGGTCTGGTCCAGTCTGGTCTGGTCTGATCTGATCTGATCTGGTCTTGTCTGGGCTGGTCTGATCTGATCCGGTCTGGTCTGGTCTGGTCTGGTCTGATCTGATCTGGTCTTGTCTGGGCTGGTCTGATCCAATCTAGTCTAGTCTGATTCAGTCCTGTCCGATCTGATCTGGTCTGGTCCAGTCTGGGCTGGTCTGATTAGATCTAGTCTGGTCTGATCCGCTCTGATCTAAACCAGTCCGGTCTGATCTGATCCGGTCTGGTCCGGGCTGGTCTGGTCTAATCTGATCCAGTCCGGTCTGATCTGATCCGGTCTGGTCTGATCCAGTCCGGTCTGATCTGATCCAGTCTGGTCTGATCTGATCCGGTCTGGTCTGGTCTGATCTGATCTAATCTGATCCAGTCCGGTCTGATCTGATCTAGTCTGGTCTGATACCAGTCTGGACTCTAGACCAGCGGTCTTGCTGGGACAGCTGCGTCTGATGGTTCCATCCTGGTTCTGGTCTCGTCTCCTGCTCCCGACACCTGGCGGTGAACTGACCACCTGACCCGTGTCACCAGCAGGAACCGAGTCTGCAGACGGAGACCTGGACGACCTGCCGGTTCCGCAGCAGATCCAGATCAGCAACATCACCTGCGACTCCTTCAAGATCCGCTGGGACATGGACGGCAGAGGCCGGGACCGGATCACGCACTTCTTCATCGACCTCAACAAGAGGGAGGACAGAAGCTGCAACAAGTTCAAGCACATGGTGGGCCCCGAACCCTGGTCCGGGACCAGCAGGAGGGGGGGGTGGAGGAAAGTTACAGCTTCTGTTGTCCTGTCGTCTCGCAGGATGTCCCCACCAAGCTGGTGGCCAAGGCGGTCCCGCTGCCGATGACGGTGAGGGGCCACTGGTTCCTGAGTCCCCGTACCGAGTACACCATCGCCGTCCAGACCGCCGCCAAGAAGCCGGACGGCGAGTACACCGTCTCCCCGTGGAGCCAGGTCATCGAGTTCTGCACCGCAGGTGAGACTCCCCTGTAGCCCCGCCCCCGCCCTGCCGCCCCCGCCAAGGAAACGGCAAATGTTACCTTGGTTTTAATACAATATCCACTAGATTTTACCTCCTTTGGGCTTTTTTATTTCTTTCGTGATATTTGAGGAGATTATGGGCATTTTGTCTCTGTAGTTTCTGAGAAATAACGTCCTCATCAGTGGACAGCGGGACAATGTTAGAAGATAAAATTACAGATTTATCAGAGTGGAACAATGAATGAAACTCCTGTTTACTTCCACAAAATGACGAACATGAAGTGTGAAATGTAACAGAACAATTAAGTTGTGATTTCAGTTCCAGAAAACATCTCATCTCACCCTGCACTCCAGACGTTCCTGTGCAGCCCATTACATCACACCGCAGTAGATCGTTCAGGTTGAGAAGCTCAGGAAAGCTGCAGACGTGACGAATGAGGAAGAATTACAGACGTTCTCACATTTAACTGATTTATTTGACTCAGACTGCAAATGAAAATGAACTGATGTGTTTCAGCATAAACCCCCTTTTATGCTTATGCGTGACCAGGAGAGCAACACTAAGTACTGTTCCCCTAAAATGTCGTTATTCAGATGCATTACCCTTTAAATTTTTCCATTTTTGCGGCTATTATTGGATTTGGGATCTGACGTTCCACGAAGTATTCACAGTTGAAGCAGAATTTCCTGCTTTGTTTTTAGAAACTCAGGAAGGTTTTTTGCAAATCTTGTGCAAACTGTGGCATGAAAGATGTTCTTATAATTATTTGTTTTTATCTCCCATTTCCTGTTTTTGTGTAACATCATCACTGTTACATCTGATCAAAACTACCTGCAACACATTCAAGCAGAATTAAAAATGTACGGGAGTCCTGCACTCTCAGAAACATACGTACGAGACAGGAACGTTTCTGTACCTGTACGTACATTTATTACAAAATGTTCTCTCAAAAGTACAATCTTGGTCTTTATGAGGCCAGAAGTACCTATATACTATGAAAAAGGCTCCAAAGTAATATAAAGTACACATTTGTACCATTCCAACCCTAAGGGTACCTGCAGCATTGAAACATGTGTGTAGCTTGTACAATAACTATAAATAGCAGTACTTCTAAACAGTAGTATAATTATAGTTATTATATTATGATTTTCATAATAATCATAGTAATAATTATATGTATAATTATATATGTGTTTGGCCTAATATTTCTAAAATAATTATTCATTTATTATTAGCATCTTTGATTGTTGTCATAATCTCTATTTTATTGACTTTTATTCATCATCTTTAATTGGTTTAATTGTACTTTATTAACTCATACAGCTTGATAAGGTACAAAAATGGACCATGAAGGTACAGAAATGTCTTTCAGAAAGGAACCCCCCCCCCCAGCAACAAGCTTTGGACCCTTTTAGGTACAAACTGGTACCTCTTATTTTAAGTGTGCACTTATTTAGTTTTTGCTTCTTACTGTATTTTAATTCTGGTTTTGTTGATTGTATGTTCAAAATTTATGTAGGTCTGGACCCCAGGAAGAATCGTCTTCACTGGTGGAGACTAATGGGGATCCAGAATAAACTAAAGAATAAAAGCCGATGAAAAGAAGTAAATGTATCTAAAATATAGGCCTACTATTTAGGATTTTAAAAAATGCAGGAAAAATACAGAAACACAAAAGAAATAAGAATAAAAATAAAACTCTGAGCTACAGCAGGGTAATTGTTATCGTTGTGAAACAGTATTTGTGAGTTTTCTGTCTTTCACATGACTGAAGCATGCTGGACATCAGACTAGATCGGCTAACAGAGATTCAGTTCTCGGACGTCCAGTTAGAAGAGCTGTTCATGAACGTCACATCTCTGCTTGTTTGCAGACTACTCGAGCGTTCATCTGGAGCAGCTGCTGCAGAAAGCCGAGGCCATCGCCAGCAGGATGCTGCCGTTCACCGTCTTCTACAGGGACCAGCAGAGGGAGTACTTCCAGCAGGACAGGTGCGTAGCTGCAGGTGTGGGGGGTGTCCGCCCCGCTGTGTTTTAACCCCGTGTGTGCCGCCGACAGCCCGGCCTACCGTTCCAGAGACGCCGAGTGCCGCCGCATGCTGCCGTCGGTGAAGGACAACAGCGGCAGCCACGGGTCGCCCATCAGCGGGAAGCTGGAGGGGATCTTCTTCAGCTGCAACACCGAGTTCAACACCGGGAAACCTCCGCAGGACTCCCCGTACGGACCCTACCGCTTCCAGGTACCTAAACGCACCATCTGCGCCTGCTAAACATCATATCCTGTAGATTCAGTTCACGGCTGTGACAAGGCATATATTCTTATATATATGTATATATTAGGGCTGGGAATCACTAGGTACCTTGCGATATGATACTATCACGATATTTTGCCTACGATAACGATAATATCACGATTCAGTGATTCTGCAAAAATCAATATATTGCAATAAATTTATCCACGATAGACCACAGTATTTGTCCCTGAAGACATTCCAAAGTTATTGACTAAAGTGAATCCATGTGAAATGAATTACAAAATATTTTCAATCAGTAGCACATACTACTGATTTGAACATCAGTTCAAATGAAATGAGCAAAACAGTAAAACAAAGTGCACAGTGGTTCTTCTTAAGGAAGCAGATAAAAAATAAACATTTCACTCATTATTTCTTCATAATCTCCAGCAACTGGGTGTTCTATGAAAACCTGGACACACATTTTAATTTGTACTTTACACCATGTTTAAAGTTTAACCTGAACCTGCAGCCTGCACATAGATATCAGTGCTAATGCAGGGACTTTTCTACATGCTGAACCGCTGCAGACAGAACAACGAAATCTCGCGAGATCTCACTGGTCTCTTACAAAATCTCGCGAGATTTTGTAAAAATATCGATACAGCGTTTTTGATATCGATATATATCGCGATATTTCAGTGTATCGATATGTTGGCACACCCCTAGTGTATATATATATATATATATATATATATATATATATATATATATATATATATACACATATGCATCCATATGTATGTTACTTTACACATACAATGACTTACGATACTGCATAGGCTTTTATAACATACTATGAGTCGCTACTACGATTGACTTGAGTTGTTCGTATAGGTAATCAGAATGTATAAGTAGTCAGTGAAAAGTGCATTATTATGCACTATGAGTGCATACACATGGGTATTCAAGACCGTCCATTTAACTAGTCACTATAATGCATTATAAGTGACATTGTAATGTTTTATAGTTTGTCATAAAGCACTATAAGTGGAGTTATAAAGCATTATGAGTGCTCCCATGATGCACTATGACTGGGCTTCATACCTCATAAACCATAATGGACGTGATGTTCATCAGTTCTTATGAGCATCCATAGAATGAGTCGTTAATTAATTATAAATGGCAGTATAATTTTTATAACTGTTGATATAGTGCATCATAAATCATTATATATGTTTACAAGTGTATTTATGAGACATTATAAATGCGTTATTACGCATTATAAATGCCGTCATAATGCATTATAAATGTGAGCTTTATGTATATATACATGCATATGTGTGTGTTTGACAGTCAGTGCTGTCAGCATGGAGCTGGAGGGTGAATGATCAGGGGTCCCCTGACATGATTCCTCCCCCAGGATGCGCTGCTGGTTCATTAAACACGTATGCACGTTTGTGTTTTACAGATCCAAGCCGATATCCTCTTCAACCACAACACCAACATCTACTTTGGGGATTTTTACTGCATGTACACCTCGTACCACTATGTGATCCTGGTTCTGGCTCCAACTGGCTCCAAAGGAGATGCTTTCTGTAAGGGCAGGCTTCCGGTTCTGGACAGGTCCAACAACTGCTTCCTGACCTGTACCGAGGGAGAGGACGGCTCGTCGTCTTTCCATCACGCTCAGGACGTCATCCTGGAGGTGATCTACACAGAGCCGCTGGATCTGTCCCTGGGGACGGTGGCCCAGATCAGCGGACACCAGCTCCGGAGCCTGTCCACCCTCAACGCCAAAAAAGACCCCAGCTGCAAGATCTGCAACATCAGTGTGGGACGTTAGCAGCATAATAAAAAACAAGAACCAGCTAACACACACTGTAGCTAACAGCTGAGCTACTAACTCAGTTTGCTGAATGGCTGGCTGCTGCAGAGCTGGCAGCCTACCAACAGGCAGGATTTAGCATCATCCTACCACGCATCATCCTACCAAGCATCATCCTACCACGCATCATCCTACCGCTCATCATCCTACCACGCATCATCCTACCACGCATCATCCTACCACGCATCATCCTACCACGCATCATCCTACCGCTCATCATCCTACCACGCATCATCCCACCACGCATCATCCTACCACGCATCATCCTACCACGCATCATCCTACCACGCATCATCCTACCGCTCATCATCCTACCACGCATCATCCTACCACGCATCATCCTACCACGCATCATCCTACCGCTCATCATCCTACCACGCATCATCCTACCACACATCATCCTACCACACATCATCCTACCACGCATCATTCCACCACGCATCCAACCTACCACGCATCAACCTACCACGCATCCAACCTACCACGCATCATCCTACCACGCATCATCCTACCACGCATCATTCCACCACGCATCACTCTACCACGCATCATCCTACCACGCATCCAACCTACCACGCATCATCCTACCACGCATCATCCTACCACGCATCATTCCACCACGCATCACTCTACCACGCATCATTCCACCACGCATCATCCTACCACGCATCATTCCACCACGCATCATCCTACCACGCATCACTCTACCACGCATCACTCTAACACACATCATCCTACCACGCATCATCCTACCACGCATCATTCCACCACGCATCATCCTACCACGCATCAACCTACCACGCATCACTCTACCACACATCATCCTACCACGCATCAACCTACCACGCATCATTCCACCACGCACCAACCTACCACGCATCACTCTACCACGCATCATCCTACCACGCATCAACCTACCACGCATCATTCCACCATGCATCATCCCACCACACATCACTCTACCACGCATCATCCTACCACGCATCAACCTACCACGCATCATTCCACCACGCACCAACCTACCACGCATCACTCTACCACACATCATCCTACCACGCATCAACCTACCACGCATCATTCCACCATGCATCATCCCACCACACATCACTCTACCACGCATCACTCTACCACGCATCATCCTACCACGCATCCAACCTACCGCGCATCAACCTACCACACATCATCCTACCACGCATCATCCTACCACACATCATCCTACCACGCATCATCCTACCACGCATCAACCTACCACACATCATCCCACCGCGCATCAACCTACCACACATCATCCTACCACGCATCATCCTACCACACATCATCCTACCACGCATCATCCCACCACGCATCATCCTACCACGCATCCAACCTACCACGCATCATCCTACCACACATCATCCCACCGCTAATCACTCTACCACGCATCATCCTACCACGCATCATCCTACCACGCATCAACCTACCATGCATCACTCTACCACGCATCATTCTACCACGCATCATCCTACCACACATCATCCCACCGCTAATCACTCTACCACGCATCAACCTACCATGCATCACTCTACCACGCATCATCCTACCACGCATCATCCTACCACGCATCATCCTACCACGCATCAACCTACCATGCATCACTCTACCACGCATCATCCTACCACGCATCATCCTACCACGCATCATCCCACCACGCATCATCCTACCACGCATCATCCTACCACGCATCATCCTACCACGCATCAACCTACCATGCATCACTCTACCACGCATCATCCTACCACGCATCATCCTACCACGCATCATCCTACCACGCATCATCCTACCACGCATCAACCTACCATGCATCACTCTACCACGCATCATCCCACCGCGCATCATCCCACCGCGCATCATCCCACCACACATCATCCCACCGCTAATCACTCTACCACGCATCATCCTACCACGCATCATCCTACCACGCATCATCCTACCGCGCATCATCCTACCACGCATCATCCTACCACACATCATCCCACCCCGGCACTAATCACTCTACCACGCACCAACCTACCACACATCATCCCACCGCTAATCACTCTACCACGCATCATCCTACCACGCATCATCCCACCGCGCATCATCCCACCGCGCATCATCCCACCACACATCATCCCACCGCTAATCACTCTACCACGCATCATCCTACCACGCATCATCCTACCACGCATCATCCCACCGCGCATCATCCCACCGCGCATCATCCCACCACACATCATCCCACCGCTAATCACTCTACCACGCATCATCCTACCACGCATCATCCCACCGCTAATCACTCTACCGCGCATCATCCTACCACGCATCATCCTACCACGCATCATCCTACCGCGCATCATCCTACCACGCATCATCCTACCACACATCATCCCACCGCTAATCACTCTACCACGCACCAACCTACCACACATCATCCCACCGCTAATCACTCTACCACGCATCATCCTACCACACATCATCCTAGCACGAATCATCGTGACAGGCATCATCCTATCCCGCATCAGCGTGACAATGTCCTCTAGTGCTCATGCATATGATGATGGGAGAAAGCATGAAGCTGAATGAAGAGACTCCTCCAGGGGGGAGGTGGGGGTAGTGGGATGAACGAAGACAACATGCAGACTGCTGTTTGTTTGTTTGCTGCTTCAAACTGGGATTCAGTGGTGTTTCCTTAACTTTAATCATGTGTTTATTTTTGTAACCATGACAACAGGTGTCCTCTAACCTCCAGAAAATATTAATGTGAATCCTAAAGTTGATTTTACTGTAAATCTAACCTGGTGGTAAATGTTGACCTCAGCTTTGTCCCATAGAGACGTCTCTCTCCTACTACTGGTTTAGTCCTGTTCATGGAAGGGTCTGATGGGTGCAGGTTATGGGGCCCTGGGGGGCTCCTAGGGTTGGAAAGTAGGTTAAACAAGTGTAAACTACAGCAGTTTGCATGTTTGTGGTCTTCTAGTTTTCTTTTGTGTCAGATATTAGCTCATGTGTGGGAGGATGTGGTTCGTTTGCAGGAAGTAGACATATCCGGACCAGTTCCTGGGGCTCTCTGAGGATCAAGGGAGGACTTCCTGGAAAAGGATTACATTCCTTCCAGGTTTTACTGTCTGTGTGGAGACTGCAGCAGGAATGCTGGTGGTTGGTTGCACCCTTCTCAGAGTTTTACAGATGTTCTAAGCAACAAACAGATTTCTGCACGCCGTGTTCCTGTGATGACATGAAAAGAGACGAGAACGAACGAAACGGTCCAGCTGTCAGAGAACATCCAGAATAATGTTGGGCCTTCCAGAACTCTCCACAAATCCTGTTTCTCCTCCACATTTTAACATCAGGTGCAGACACAGCAGCCGAGGAGCATTTCCGAGTTTCCTCAGTCTGGTCTCCTTCAGAGATCAGATCCTAAGTCCAGTCGGTTCGACTCTGGATTCTAGACTCTGGAACAAGCATCAGTGCTGAGACCACGCTGGAGTCCAGGACTATGATTCTGTGGGATCTCAGTTCCTAAAGGGTTGGATCTCCAGAGGAGTCTAGGATCTGGAGGTTTATCGGGTCATTTATGCTTGAGAAAAAAGATCCATCTCTGCATCCTTTATGTGCAAAGTTTTGTCTGTTTTTGTTACGTAAGAGATGCATTGAAGTATGAAGGCAGTAATGACTGAAACACACGTAGGGCCGGTCCGAGTCTCCATAGGACCCTAAAGCCCCGTTTCCATCAGCGGGTCTGGGTCGGGTTGGTCCACATTGTTTTGCGTCTCCACAGATAAAAACCTGGGACAGGTACCTTTATATCCAACTTTTTTGGTACCCTTCGGTAGGGGTACTGATCTAACCGATCCGGACCAAACAGGTGGAGCTAATACGGAGCAATCCGTTGATTCGTTGAAAAATCTGTCACTTCCCGCATAATCCGGCATAAAAACAAAGCTCACATGTGTTGCTTTGGTTAAACGGCGTTGCACGGCGATGATGTCACGCGATCACGTAGCAGCGCTATCCGGTTATATGCTATCCGCCTCCAGGGTAAGGGGACAGTTTTCAGTGGGGACGCAACATGAAATCAGCACATCTGTACCAAAACCACCGACCCCCCCCAGACCCGCGGGTGGAAATGCGGCTTATGCCTCCATTGGTCCCTAAGTCCCCGTGGGACCCGAAGCAGGTGCTTAGTTTGCAGAAATGAGTCTTGCAGTTGCTTTTCTCCGGAGCTGTGGACTTCATGACTGAGACTAAAACACATTTCTGTCTAGTTTGACACATTTGAGGGTAGAAATCATGATTGTGATATTTTGACAAAACTAAACATTAAATTTCTTCCATTATTGGTGTGTTACTAGAATGTTTTCAGAGAAAAAATTTAATTCAGTTTTGCTGCTTTTCTGATCAGATGTACAGAATATCTTTGAATTCAGTTTGTTACCACACTTCTGTAATCTGACCAGACCAGTAAAGCCATCATTAAAATCTTTAAAATCGTCTTCAGAGGAATTACTGAGTACAGAACCGTAGTATTTATGTGGAAATCACCTTCAAACTGATCCAAGTATTTATCTTCAAATCTGTTGAGATGATATTTAAGTTTATTTACGTCCAGGACAGACTTTATTTTCCTGACCTGATCATTTCCTGCTGGACTGAGCCATCTCTACCTGTTCAGGTATGTTTGTCTGAGAGCACATTTTACTAAAGGTTTCTGAGACAAATAAGGACATTTTGCAGACAGATTATCTGCTAAACTGACTCAGAGAAAGAAAAAAAGGAGCTGCGACTTCCTCTGAAGCTTTTATCTTTTTTTAAAATCACATTTTTAATCTTGTTTAAGGTAATGTTTGCGTGCCAAAGCAAGCATCACCACCCAACAGACAGGGGAAAAGACTAAATTGGAGTAATGAAAAAAAGGGGGATAGGGGAAAAAGAAGGAATGAAAGGGGAAAAAGGAAAAAAGGGGATGGGGGGGGAAAAAGAAGAGGGGGAAAAAAAAAAAAAAAAAAGAAAGAAGAAAGAGAAAAAGAAAAAAAAAAAAAAAAAAAAAAAAAGAGAAATAAAAAAAAGAAAGAAAAAAGAAGAAAAAAAAAAAAAATAAAAAAAAAAGAAGGAGGATAGAAAAAAGGAGAGGGAAAAAAAAGAAAACAAAGAAAAAACTATAAAAAAAAAAAAAAAAAAAAAAGGTCGGGGAAAAAAAGGAAAGGGGGGAAAAGGAGAAAAGAAAAATAAAGGGAAAGGGGGGGGAAAATCCCCACCAAAAAAAAAAAAAAAAAAAAAAAAAATAAAAGGTATTGATGGGGGGGAGGAATAAAAAAAAGAAGCACATGGGGGGGGAGAGGAGGAGAAAAAATAAAAAAAAAAAAAAGAAAAAAAAAAAAAAAAAAAAAAAAAAATAAAAAAAAAAAAAACAAGGGAGAATTAATAAAAAAAAAAAATTAATAAAAAAAAAAATAAGGCAAAAAAAAAAAAAATTAAAGGAAAAATTCAAGGGAAAGGAAAAACTAGGAAAATACAATTTTCCCCAAAAAATCAGGGAAAAGGACTCAAATGAAGAGAAATATATAGAAGGGAAAAGAGGGCATTCCCAACAGAGCCCCATTTCCCCGCTGAAATCACCGGCGGAAGCGAGAGCGCCCCCCCTTAATGTTAATGCTGCTTTAAGATGGGGAGATAAAACAGGAAGAGGAAACTCTGCATGTTACTATCGGAGCAGAGAGGACGGGTCCCAGAGACGGACTAGAAGCAGAGATGAAGCTTCACCTGGACGGGGGACACCTGCTGCTGCTGCTGCTGTGGAGCTCAGGCAGGTCTCAGCCAGAAAACCTGAAGGAAAATTCCAGATAAACCAGGATGATCAGGAAGATAAAGACACGTGTCATCAATAAAAGTGCTGACAGCAGAAAAACGTCTTTCATTTCTGCTCCAGAAGTTTCAGGGAAAAAGAATAAATAGAACTTATTTCATCAAAACCTGAGAAGCATTACTGAATGAACTGGTTTAAAATTCTGCAAAATGAGTCAAATAAATATTGGCTTACTGAGGAAAACAATGTTGAATACAGTATAGAGAGTAAAAAATTGTATTTCTTGGAAAGATTTTTGGCTGCATGCACACCCAACACTGCAAAAACTCAAATCTTACCAAGTAGATTTTTCTCATTTCAAGTCAAAACATCTCATCACACTCAAAATAAGACAAAATTACTTAAAGAGAAACATTTCAGTGAGATATGAGAACTTGTTTTAAAGCAATGCATCTTATTTCAAGAAATCTTATCAAGAACATTTTGCTTGTTCCATTGGCAGAATTTTTTTCTTATTACAAACAAAAAATGAAATAAGTTAAAAAAAGTTTTTAAAAAAAGTTTTTTTATTTGCTTGTAATAATAATAAAAAAAATTGCCAATGGAAAAAGCAAAATTTTTTTGATAAGATTTTTTGAAATAAGATGCATTCCTTTAAAACAAGTTCCTGTATCTCGCTGAAATTTTTCTCTAAGTAATTTTGTCTTATTTTGAGTGTGATGAGATATTTTGACTAGAAAGTAGAAAAATCTACTTCTAGGATTTGAGTTTTTGCAGTGAAACCAGGGCTGTTAGTTACAGGAGGAAATTTTCATGTCTTCACATGTAACTGAAGTTCCAGCTGCACTGAAGATGATGTGGGACATTTATAGGAAGGAAGTGATGACTGTTAGTTCAGTCTGATGTTCATCTGCAAGAATACATATTAGTGCAGTCAGATATACGGTTACTGCCCAACAACCGTCTGCTACTACTGCAATATACAGTCTGTGTAGGACTGCGAAGGAGATCTGAGATCTCCAGAGTGGATAAAATATATGATTCAGGGACACAGGTCGCCCGTTTACTGTTTACTGGTCTGCACCAACACAACATTACAGAATTCAAATTACCCTGATAAATGTGACGGCGTTTTAGGGCCACATTAAGAAAAAAAAAAATTCTACTGGCTTCAAGAATAAAATCATAATTTTATGAAAAAAAGTCTGTATTTAAAGGTTGAATATGGAACATTTTTATTAAAAGTTATATTTTTCAAAAATAATACCTCTACAGGTCGTTTGGGGGTGTGCAGAATGAAAGTACAACATTTCCTAGAAAAATTATATTTAGCCTTAAAATAATTATAAAATAAATTTTGACGGGTTCGATAATGGCATTTTATTTACGTCAATAAGCCGATACACGCTGCCATTGCAGGTTGCCAAATACGATCTCTGTGTGGAAACAATATTTGAACACAGCGTCTGTCTTCCAGGTTTCAGGTTGACCGCCGACCCTTACCTGGTGCTGATGCACTCGGATCAGATTGACGTCTCCACTGACCGGTCCGAGACTCTGCAGAAGTTGAAGCGAAACATCATCAGCAGTGTCTGTAACCGTTCTCTCAGCTTGGGTGGGTAAAGAATCCATCATCACTGTTACAGCCTTGGGACGCATTCAGAAAGCATAGTCTGCGAGTCTTGGTCCTATGGGGACTAGGTTCGGTTGGGGGCGGGGGTGGTCTTCCGGACCGAGGTCGTGTTCACGTTGCACTTTTGTCAAACGGGCCAAGAATGAGAATCTCAGGAGGCGCTGCTTTCAGATTCACCATAGACGAGGACAAGACGCACGAACAAGAAGGTTCTCACAACTTCTGTTCCCTCCTCAAAGCCACATTATTTCTGTACGAGGAGCTGATATGATGTCATCAGATCAGATATCGATTAAAGCTTTTACTTCCTCGTAACTCCACGTCTGACCACGAGCCATCTTTATCAGTACTGCAGTCCCACACGTGTTTGTTGTCATAACGTTTACCCACGTTGTCCAACGTTTGACCCACAATGCCGATGCGATTTGTAGTCCTCTTCCTGTCTTTGGTTCACTTGAATCGGACCGAGACCTGCGTTTGCAGGTGGACCGAGTCCGGTTGTTTGTTCCAGAAAAAAGAACCTAAAAGACACGCCCCCTACAGGGGACGTATGTTTAGGTGAAAAAAACACACCTCAATACAGTTACGCACATGTTCAGACAGGTTACAACATCATAGACACATCAGGGGTGGGTGGGTGAAGGGGGGGATCTCCCTCCCAGGAAAGCGAGGTCGCAGTTTCTGCATCACGCATCTGTCAGCCCCACTGTCAGGGGGAGGGGGGGGGGGGGTTGCGGTGAGCCAGTGAGATTCAGGATGTGTTGTGAGTCAGTGTGTGTGTGTGTGTGTGTATAAGTGTGTGTAAGCGGGTAGAGAGGTCACTACAGTTCAGGCATAGGTGGTATTTGTCCGTCTAAGCCAGTCACTCCTGACCGGGAAGGGAGGGGGATTGGGGGGGGGGGTTACAGAACCTTCCTCTCCAGATCCCACCAAGGCCATGTTTGATAAGGAGCAGCTGCAAGGCCGCTCTCAGGGACCAGACTGAGATCAGAGAGACAGTTTGGGTCCAGGCAGCTGTATTAGGCAAACAGAATTATTAGGCATAATATTAGCTGACTTAACAACAAACAAATTTATCCCCATTTCAATGATTTATTTTCAGCAGGGAAACCAATATAACAGCTCAACATTCACAAATAAACATTTCTGACATTCAAAAACCAAACAAAAACAAATCAGTGAGCAATATCGCCACCTTTCTTTGCAAGGACACTCAAAAGCTGCCATCCATGGATCCTGTCAGTATTTTGATCTGTTCACCATCAACATTGCGTGCAGCAGCAACCACAGCCTCCCAGACACTGTTCAGAGAGGTGGACTGTTTTCCCTCCTTGTAAATCTCACATTTGATGAGGGACCACAGGTTCTCTATGGGGTTCAGATCAGGTGAACAAGGAGGCCATGTCATTAGCGTCTAAAAGAAGAAAAACTTTCTTGCAGCCACGCTGTGGAGTACTTGGATGCGTGCGATGGAGCATTGTCCTGCATGAAAATCAGGTTTTTCTTGAAGGATGCAGACTTCTTCCTGTACCACTGCTTGAAGAAGGTGTCTTCCAGAAACTGGCAGTAGGACTGGGAGTTGAGCTTGACTACATCCTCAACCCGAAAAGGCCCCACAAGCTCATCTCTAATGATAGCAGCCCATACCAGTACCCCACCTCCACCTTGCTGGCGTCTGAGTGGGACTGGAGCTCTCTGGCCTTTACCGATCCAGCCACGGGCCCATCCATCTGGCCCATACCAGTACCCCACCTCCACCTTGCTGGCGTCTGAGTGGGACTGGAGCTCTCTGGTCTTTACCGATCCAGCCACGGGCCCATCCATCTGGCACATACCAGTACCCCACCTCCACCTTGCTGGCGTCTGAGTGGGACTGGAGCTCTCTGGTCTTTACCGATCCACCATGGGCCCATCCATCTGGCACATACCAGTACCCCACCTCCACCTTGCTGGCGTCTGAGTGGGACTGGAGCTCTCTGGCCTTTACCGATCCACCACAGGCCCATCCATCTGGCCCATACCAGTACCCCCACCTCCACCTTGCTGGTGTCTGAGTGGGACTGGAGCTCTCTGGCCTTTACCGATCCACCACGGGCCCATCCATCTGGCCCATACCAGTACCCCACCTTCACCTTGCTGGTGTCTGAGTGGGACTGGAGCTCTCTGGCCTATACCGATCCAGCCCCGGGCCCATCCATCTGGCCCATACCAGTACCCCACCTCCACCTTGCTGGTGTCTGAGTGGGACTGGAGCTCTCTGGCCTTTACCGATCCACCACGGGCCCATCCATCTGGCCCATACCAGTACCCCACCTCCACCTTGCTGGCGTCTGAGTGGGACTGGAGCTCTCTGGCCTTTACCGATCCAGCCACGGGCCCATCCATCTGGCCCATCCAGACTCACTCTCATTTCATCAGTCCATAAAACCTTAGAAAAATCAGTCTGAGATATTTCTTGGCCCAGTCTTGACGTTTCAGCTTGTGTGTCTTGTTCAGTGGTGGTGGTTTTTCAGCCTTTCTTACCTTGGCCATGTCTCTGAGTATTGCACACCTTGTGCTTTTGGGCACTCCAGTGATGTTGCAGCTCTGAAATATGGCAAAACTGCTGGCAAGTGGCATCTTGGCAGCTGCACGCTTGACTTTTCTCAGTTCATGGGCAGTTATTTTGCTCTTGGTTTTTCCACGTTTCTTGCGACCCTGTTGACTATTTTGAATGAAACGCTTGATTGTTGGATGATCACGCTTCAGAAGCTTGGACATTTTAAGAGTGCTGCATCCCTCTGCAAGATATCTCACTATTTTTGACTTTTCGGAGCCTGTCAAGTCCCTCTAAGACCCATTTTGCCAAAGGAAAGGAAGTTGCCTTATAATTATGTTTGTCTAATACACCTGATATAGGGTGATGATGTCATTAGACCACACCCCTTCTCATCACAGAGATGCAAATCACCTGATATGCTTAATTGTTAGTAGGCTTTGGGCCTATACAACTTGGAGTAAGACAACATGCATACAGAGGATGATGTGGTCAAAATACTCATTTGTCAAATAATTCTGCACTCCCTGTATGTAAATTAGGGCTGTCAAAAAGTTTAATTGCGATTAATTACATTGCTTTTATCACTTCTAGAGCATATTTAGGATTAAAGGTGTCTCACCAGGCATTCTGCATTTATTTTAAGCAGACTACTGAAACCCTGTCCTTACATTGTCTACCTATGGTCCTTAAGACAGCGGCAGTTTAGTCCAGAATGCTGCAGATCCTCACAGGCTGACTTCACAACTGTACAGTATTAAAGGTTGAATATGGAACATTTTTATTAAAAGCTACATTTTTTCAAAAATAATACCTCCACAGGTCGTTTGGGGGTGTACAGAATGAAAGTACAACATTTCCCAGAAAAACTATATTTAGCCTAAAAATAATTATAAAATAATTTTTTACGGGTTCGATAATGGCATTTTATTTACGTCTATAAGCCAATACACGCCGCCATTGCAGGTTGCCAAATACGATCTCTGTGTGGACAATATTTCGGTCATAGTCAGGCTGCTACAGGAAAACCGTGGAGACGACGAGTGAAGCAGCTGCTTCATAACCTGGAGATGTTGTTATCTGTTTCTGAGGAGGAGTGACCTGAGAAGAGCAAAACCTGGAGTAAATTTAGATGAAGACTTCACTAAATGGACCCACATAAACGTTTTCCACGGAGTCAAAACATGGAAATGGAGACTTTCCTCCTGGATCGATAAGCTAGCTTGTTTGCTAACATGGCTAACGTTAGCTGTCAGTTATGAACTCCTCTGCGTTACTTGTTGGACATGCTGCAGACTGCTTGCTGGACACTTGCGTATTGGCGGTGAGCCTGGCATCCCAGCGGCTGGAGTTGTTTTTCTGCCGTTGCAACTACAACCAAGACACACGTGATGTCGCTGTTCTGTCCGTATTACATATTCAACCTTTAATGTGAAGCTGAAATCCAGGTCTGAATCCTGGACTACTCTCAGATTTCTGGCTTGGTTTTAGCCTTTAAGTTGTAAAACAAAAGTTAATGTATTTTCTGCATATAGCAGTACGAATGAATAAATCAATCTCTTGATTGACAATGGGATTAATCACAATTAATCATTTATATATATATATATATATATATATATATATATATATATACACACACACATACACACACACACAGTATATACTTGACATTTTGTGTAAAACTGTTTTGTGGAAGTAAAGTATTTGTAAATGGTAAATAGACTGTACTTAAATAGCGCTTTTCCAGTCACACTAACCGCTTAAAGCGCTTTACACTACATATCACATTCACCCAGTCGCACACACATTCATACCCCGACAGGACATCGGGGGGCAACTTGGGGTTCAGTGTCTTGCCCAAGGACACTTCGGCATGTAGTCTGGGGAAGCCTGGAATCGATCCCACAACCCTCCGGTTGAAAGACGCCCGTTTCGTTTGTGTAAATGACCAACTGTACCATGCCGTACCGTGAACCGTGACTCATGTACTGCATACGTACCGAACCGTGGATGACCTGTTCCGTTGCATCCCTACAATACAAAAAGCACCGTCATCACAGAGACGAGACTTCCTCCATCTGAAGGTGAAGTCCATGCAGCTAAGTTGTTAATCACAGCGTCGGTAAACTCCGCTGTCTCAGCCTTCAGTTTGATGGAAATCTCACATTTTAATGAGCCCAAAACTTAAGTTAACATTTTCCCTCAAAAGAAAGACGTGAAAATGATTTAATCCTCTCGTGCTGTCATCCTGCAGGATAAGCCCACCAGGCAGCTTGAGAGCGAAGCATCAATTCACTAACGCTCTGTGGATGTACGTAGCCTATTGGCAGGACAGTGACGTAAAAAGGCAGCGTAGCAATCTGCTTTTTTACATAAATGATTTTTCATGGAGAAACTGACTGGACATACGCCCATATTAGAGGTAAAGGCAGTGAGCTTTCATAGAGGGCGGGGCCTTGACTTCAGTCCACTGCAGAGGTGCGTTATCGGTCTGCCTGACCAGGAGGAGGTGGTGTTGAGTCGGTTTACTGACCAATGAAAGCCCAAACAGCTGTCACTTTCTAAGTTATTGGTAAAATGGGCTTTTGGGAGTTATCATTTAAAAGAAATATATATGAAAAACAACTATTACAGAAACAGAACAAATATAGAAAAACCAATTATTAAAATGGAATCCATCCATCCATCCACCCATGGACGGACAGATGGATGGATGGATGGATGGATGGATGGATGGATGGATGGATGGACGGACGGACAGACGGATGGACGGAAAGACAGATGGATGGATGTCAGTTTGGGGTCTGGTTTAACAGAACCCATCTTCAGGTTCTCAATCACCGGTTCTATGAGGGAAAATGTCTCCAGGTGGACGTGTCTCCTCATGTCTCCGTTCTTGTCTCTGTCCTCCTCTGTCCAGACTCTGTCAGGCTGGTGGATGGATCCAGTCTGTGTTCAGGCAGACTGGAGGTGAGGTCCAACCAGACCTGGTCCAACCAGACCTGGTCCAGCCAGACCTGGTCCAACCAGACCTGGTCCAACCAGACCTGGTCCTCGGTGTGTGGACATGACTTTGACCAGCAGGATGCAGAGGTGGTCTGCAGGGAGCTCGGCTGTGGACCTCCTTCAGCCCTCCAGGGGGGACTCTATGGGGACGTGGAGGCTCCAACGTGGACCAGAGCGTTCCAGTGTGGAGGGACTGAGTCGTCCCTCCTGGACTGTAGAAGCTCAGACTGGGACAGAAAGACCTGCTCACCTGGAAAAGCTGCAGGACTCACCTGTTCAGGTAGAAGAGGAGCTGCAGCTGCAGATCTGCTCATTAAACTCACTTTGTTCTTTTCCTGATGACTCTGCTTCCTGTCCAGTACCGGTCAGGCTGGTGGGCGGAGCCAGTCGCTGTGCAGGTGGACTGGAGGTGAACAGGAGGACCTGGAGACCAGTTGAAGGCCTGAACTGGACCCTGAAGGCAGCAGCTGTGGTCTGTGGGCAGATGAACTGTGGTTCTGCTGTTTCCGTAGGAGAAGCTGAGACTTCCCCGGTCACGTCGGTGGGGTGGTTCAGGTCCGTGTGGTGGTTCAGGTCCGTGGGGTGGGTCAGGTCCGTGGGGTGGTTCAGGTCCGTGTGGTGGTTCAGGTCCGTGTGGTGGTTCAGGTCCGTGGGGTGGTTCAGGTCCGTGTGGTGGTTCAGGTCCATGTGGTGGATCAGGTCCATGGGGTGGTTCAGGTCCGTGTGGTGGTTCAGGTCCGTGTGGTGGGTCAGGTCCGTGTGGTGGGTCAGGTCCGTGTGGTGGTTCAGGTCCGTGGGGTGGGTCAGGTCCGTGGGGTGGTTCAGGTCCGTGTGGTGGTTCAGGTCCGTGTGGTGGTTCAGGTCCGTGGGGTGGGTCAGGTCCGTGGGGTGGTTCAGGTCCGTGTGGTGGGTCAGGTCCGTGTGGTGGGTCAGGTCCGTGGGGTGGTTCAGGTCCGTGTGGTGGTTCAGGTCCGTGTGGTGGGTCAGGTCCGTGTGGTGGGTCAGGTCCGTGTGGTGGTTCAGGTCCGTGTGGTGGGTCAGGTCCGTGTGGTGGATCAGGTCCATGTGGTGGTTCAGGTCCGTGTGGTGGATCAGGTCCGTGGGGTGGTTCAGGTCCGTGTGGTGGTTCAGGTCCGTGTGGTGGATCAGGTCCGTGTGGTGGGTCAGGTCCGACTGCGTTCAGGCCGGGTTTGATCTGAAGGAATGTGCATCAGCTGGTTCCTCCTCCTCCATCCTGGACATCACCTGTTCAGGTGAGACTCCAGGAATGAGGCTACGTTCATGCTGCAGCTCAGTTACGATGCGTTTGCTTGTTTGTGATTCGTGTCCCATAGTTCCACTTGAAACTTAAACCGCTTCTTCAGTTTCAGCAGCAGGGTAGTAATTATTGATGATTTTAAATAGTTTGTTTGACTTTGAGTGAAAAACCACTTCAAGATAAAAGGTTTTTTTTAGATTCATTAGATATTTTACAGTTTGACAGGATGACGGAGGTGTTAGAAGTGGTAAAAGGCTGTTGGGGTGGAGGTAAATGTGTATGGGGCATGCCCGTGTGTTTGTGTGGGGGGGTGGGGGGTGCATGTGTGGGGGAGGTATGTGGGGGGTGTGGACGAGTGGGGTGTGCTGGCATGGGTGGGAGTGTGTGTATCGGGGACGTGGTGAGGACGTGGGCCTGGGGAGGGGGCCATGGGTGTGTCCGTTTGTGGGGGTCATTTGGGTGTGATGGAGAAACCAAAGTTAGTGTGTATGTGAACACTGGCGTGGGTGGAGGATGAGGGGTGCGCGCAAATGAGGTGGATGAGTGGGGGCCGGGTGTTTGTTCATGTGTGGGAGAGGTTGGTGGGAACATGGATGAGCGGGGGTGTGCCGTCATTGGTAAGGGTGTATGGCTATTTGGGATATAGTGTGGGAATGGGTCTGTGAGTGTAGAGAGGGGTGTAGATGTGTTTGTCTACGTGGGATGTTTGAGTGTATGTGATTGAGAAATCAAGGAGGGGGGGGGGGGGCTTGGAGCTTGTGGCTCTCTCTACTTTCCAGGTTGTTGCTCACGAGGCACGGAGGTAAGGTCAAGAGGGAGGTGGGACAAAATAAATGAGTGTGAGAAGATTGATAGGATGTTGGAAGGATGAGAAATGAGCTCGTGTGTGAGGGGATGAGGAATTCGTGGGGGTGTGTTGGGGGTGAAGTGTATGCAGGTGGACATGGAGAGTGTTGGAGAGTGACAGGAGGAAGGACTGTGGAGGAGGGAAGAGGTGTGTAGGAGGAGGAGGGTGTGGAGGGAGAGGATGCAGATGTGTGTGGATGAAGATGGTGAGGGGGAACACATGAAGGAGGGGCTCATGGGATGGTGTCAATTCAATTCAATTCAATTCAACTTTATTTGTATAGCGTCCATTCATGACAATGTCACCTCAGGGCGCTTAAACAGACAGAAAAATTCAGGTCAGATTCATAATAGCCTAGTTAAGGAAACCAACAGATTGGATCGAATCTTGACTTGACCCGGTCCAATCCCCCATCCTGAGCAAGCACGGAGGGGTGGCGACAGTGGGAAGGAAAACACCCTTTTAACAGGGAGGAAAAACCTCCGGCAGAACCCGGCTCAGGTAGGGCGGCCATCTGCCTCGACCGGCTGGGGGGGGAGAAGACAGAAAGGGAGACCAACAAACACTGCAACGTTATCCAGCCAGATCTGCTGAGAGAGGAGAACACAGTTAATGATGCAATACTGTCACAGGTTTCTACATGGAGAGACAGAGATGGTGGGAGAGGAAGAGCCCACCAGAGTGTCAGGGGTGTGTATGGAGGAATGAGGGGGTGAGTTGTGTGTGAGCATGTGTGTCTGTGAGAGATGGAGGAAGGCCTGTGTGGGTGGGTGTGCTGGTAGAGGGAGGGCCGTGTGTGGGGGGTAGGGAGGCATGTGGGGGTGTGAGTCTTGGGGTGGAGAGAGGTGCGCACATGTGGGGGTGGAGGGAGGAATATGTGTAGGGGTGGAAGGAGGCATGTCTGGGTGTATGGGGGTGGAGGTAGGTGTGTATGTGGGGGGAGTGTCTGGGGGTTGCAGCCATGCTGGAGGCAGGTAAAGGGGAAAGTAACTGTTTTGGATTGGTTATCATGGATATGTAAAGATTTATACTGATGGAGCCAGGAATCCCTCTGGAAGTGCAGGAGTGGCAGTTATTGTTCTGGAGTTTGGATTTCAAGGGGGCGTGAGAGTAAATGATAGGGTTATAATTGGCAACACAGTGGATAGAGGATACAAGACCTCTGTGGTCAGTTGTTTGTTCTGACCATAGACTGTATATAATTACTGGACGTAGCTTCCGGTCTCTTCTGAATAGAGAAATGTGAAGCCAGGTGGGCGTGTCTTACCGTCGCCATCTTGCCGTGTCACGTACGTCGTCACTCCAGGAAAATCCTAAAATGGGCACAGCGCGGCCGCGGGGCAAATGATTGACAGCTGACGTACTGTGGGCTAAACGCTAACTGAGCTAACACGAAACTAAGAGGAGCTAACAAAGATAAGCCCCCTAAGCGGCATGGTTAAGGTCAGACATGCTTAGACTTGCAATTCGCTGACTAAACACCGCCGTTGTGCGACTCTGTAACAAACTGAGACCTTATTAAGAGCAAAGAAGGAGCTAACTAGGAGCCTCCGGTCGGCAGGCGGAGCTTCCGGTCTGCCGCATGTCAATCATAAGGACACGCCCTTAATTATGTGTAATTTGAAGAATAAATAACATCTAAACGAATGAGTTATAAAAAAATTCACCCCCCTCACAGTTGACATGAAGGTAAACTTGACCTAATAAACCTAAAATGATTTTTTGAACCAGGCTGTAAACCTGTTTATTTCTGCTGTGAAGTTGGCGTTTTTAACATGGGAGTCTATGGGGATTTGCTCGCTCTTGGAGCCAGCCCCTAGTGGATGAAGGGAGGATTACACTATTTACAACGCGGAAGAGAGCTTCACTGTTCTGAGGCGGAGTTTGCCCCTTGGTTCTGACTCCAGTTCATCATTAGCCACTTTACAAAGTAGTTGCTCAGACAGCAGACCAGATATTTTACTAGAAATTCAGCAAGCACTGTTCAGAATCCAAATGATGGGGTTGGTGGTAATCTTTCTGTGGGTCCCAGCACATGTTGGGGTAAGGGGCAATGAGACATGCTAAGGAGTTGTCTAAGAAGGATCAGATCAATTTGACAGTGAAGTATGGGGAACAGGAAGTATGATTAAACTGGAAGTAAAGAGACGCTGGCAAAAGCAATGGGAGGAAGAGAGGACAGGGAGGTGGATGTACAAGGTACAACGGACAGTGGGGCAAGAGCAGGGGGCTACAGGATGTGTTAAGTACAACAGGGTGTTGGCGAGGCTGAGGATGGGGCATACTGGACTTAATGGTACTTTGCATATAATAGGTAAGCGTGATACAGGGCCGTGTCAGTATTGCAATTAACTGGAAACTGTGGAGCACGTTTTGATGCGATGCACTAAGTATAATGCAGAAAAGGGGACCATGTTGGATAAAATCAGGGAGGAAAAGGTGACAAGTGATTTTCCGGGGGTGTTCCAAGCGAACATCGGGGGAGGTGTGCACAAAATAGTGCTTGGGTTTTTGCTCAGTACAGGGCTGATTAAGAGGATATAGGGCTGAGAATATAGAGGGTAGGGTGGGTTAATTTGTTGGGATTATGCCAGTGGGGACAGTATTAGTAATATTAGTGCTAGTAATGTTAGTGTATATATGTACACTTCGTATTTTTGTATAATTTTATATTAATTTTGTGATGGATACTGGCCGGTGTACTGATCCACACTCCTTACCAGACGGTGGCGCTAATGCGCCGGTGACGATAGTTGCGAAAAAAAAAGGGGACCGATTTCACTGAAACACCGGAAATACTCCCTGGAAGACAAGTAGCATCAGAAAAGGGCGAGTTTTACTGATTCACTTTCTTAAACACTCATTTTAATTCCTCATAGATTAGTAGAAATGTTTTACCGAGGGAGATATTTGTAGTATTTAGTAAAAGTACGCCAGGAGGAGTTTTTGTTTACTGTATTTTGTTCAGGGATCCAACAAAAATGGCGTTTGTTAGCATATGGCTAACTGTTGTGGTTTCGGGTCGAGTCATCAGCAGAGGTTTTTATTGTTTAGTTTAACCGTTAGTGCTAACAGTAAATGTGCGAAGCCAAATTGTGACAAATGAAAGGTCATAGTAGCCAAAAAGAAACCTAAAAAGCCGAACAAAACCGGGAAAGACGACGAAGAAAGCAAAAGAAAGTATAGAAAGTATATATAATATATATATAATGCTTTATTCCGGACACAAAAGGGAGGTCCATATCAAAGTATAAACACAATTTGCTTTTCCAGCTGGAAATCACTGATGAGGATCAGATGTTTTCAGACACACCGAAATTGTTTTCTGCTTTACAGGTGATTTAACCTACCAGATAGTGTTGTAGTCAAGACCGCACCAACCGAGACCAAGGCCTCAAATATAAAAGAAAAATTATAACAAAACATCAAAATGTGTTTGTTTTTTTTAAAGTTAACTTTTAAACAAATATGACAAAAAAAATCTTTCCTCTGTTGCTTTAAAAGCAGCACTATGAATTAAATAAACTATATACTAATAGATTTTGGCAAACATCAAATTTAATTAAAGCCAAGTTTGGAGAAATCTCTCCTAACAAGCAGGACCGTAGTTTATCTTATTTTCTGTCATTTGTTCTCGTTTTAATCTCAGTGTCTGTTTTAGAACTAATGACAAGAGTATAAGTACTACTATACATATAAGTACTGGATATCATCTGAAATTTCTGCAGTCACTATCATCACACTCACAATGTTGAAAAGTTTTAGAAACAACTATTTTGTATAGTAATGAGATAGTTTGCTCAAACATGAAATAATATAATCACCACCAAAAATTGTATAATCAAACAAAATTCAGATTTACAACGAACCTGAAGTAAACACGCACGCTGCATGTAGTGAAAACCACGTAGACTCAATTAGAAATGTGCAATCAGGGAGTTAGTTCAGTAAATATGAAGTCTACACTGACCTGAAGAAAATAATGACCCTGTTAAGCATCACTGTCGCAGGGTAAGTTGTTCTTAATGATCTCTGATGTGTAAAAATAATTACTCTGCATACTTGAAGTATGAAAAAAATAATGGGAATTTGCTGTGTGGATGATTGATCAGTGAGCAGCCAGCTGCTGCGGCGCACTGTGGCGCCTTGGCAGGTGGAAGAAGTCGTTCAAACCTATTTGTACGACTTAGTCAGTTTTCACTGTGTTCATGTTAATGATAAATATGAAAATAAGATTTCGCTTGAGAATCAGTTCTATAATACGGGTGGCTGGTCTGGGAAGAATCGCTACTTCTGTATTGATACGCACAGAAATAGTCTTCTCAGGTAAAAGCTTTTGAGTTCACGGTTTTTTGGTTAATTTTATTATGAATACCGAGGTTCTGGTCCAGACCTCGGTGTCCTCACTGGTAGCTACAGCCATGCTAACAAGTTCACACAGCCGCTCTCCTCCTTTCGGCTCGCGCCTCTCTGAACGCAGGAGGTGCATCAGTCACACTGCAGCTGCAGGTAGACGTAATACGACCAATGTTTTTAAGTTATTAGCTGTTTTTAAGAGGGTCCTTTTCCACTCTTATCAGCAGCTAAGCTATGGACAAAAAGCCGATCATAGTGGTCTCGACCGGTCTCGTTCAAAAATCCAGAGACCGAGACCGAACAAAATGCAGTCGGTACCAAGACGAGACCAAGAACCTAAAAAAAAAGACCGCTCTCTACTACCACATAATGGCTTTTTCAGTGAAAATAAATAATTGATTTCTTGGGGGATTTTTGTGTCACTCCAGTTTCAGACATTTGTGCTAGAAAAGCAGCAGATCTGCAATATACGCCGTAAAATCTGAAAAAAACTACAGAAACATCTGAGCTGCAGACAAGTACCTGAAGAGAAGAATCCCAGGTGGACTAGGAATGTCTCGAAGGAGGGTCCTTCCACCCGATGAGTCCAGAGGGCTTCATTCGGTGTCCCCCATCCCTGCAGCATCCACATCAGAGTTGGAGACACAAGACAGCAAAGATTTCAGTAAGTCACCCATATCTGCTCCTCTGTATTGTAACATAACTGTTTGAGGCACAAACACCAGCGTATAACAAGTTAGAAAACTTGCTTAATAATGAGTAATTATTAAATTATTCATTTCCAACTCTCCTCCCCCCAAATTCTTTGATCTGTACAGAAAAGTCATGATTTGATTTGCAACATGACAAGTGAAAAGATCACTGCGTCCATGACTTAATAAATCCAGGTCTAAAAATGTTACCAGTTTTAAACAATTCCTTTGCACAATAAAGATCAACATCCTGAGCAACATTTTTCTCATTTTAATTGCAGCCACTTTGTTTTTCTGTAATGACCTTTATGTTTCATACACACCCTTCCATTTATGCAACCCGTTCTCAGTTATTTTTATTAAGAAGAGCATAAATACAGCAAATGATTGCCTATAAAACACATGGAATGAATGAATGAATGTTATTTTGTGAAACTGCTTTCAGGTCAGTTTACTGAATTCATTTTAAAAGGCTATAATTTATGATTTATATTATAACAACAGTAGTAAACATTACAGAAACATGAACTTCATATCACTTGTTGGTCAAAAATAATTATTATTACCAGTTGGAGACATGAAACTGAACATTTAGCAGATAAATTTGGGATATTTATTAGTCAAAATTAATGTGTAAATGCAAAGAGATTAATCTGGGAAATTAACATGTTGATATTTTACTGCAGTAACACAGAACCAACTACATCAGGTGTCCATATATATAGTTGTTAGGATTCTCTTTTATAAATGTGAGTTTGGCATTAACTTGGTGGGAGAAGCAGATTTTCAGCATATGTGTGTTCTTATGTAATTTTGTTGGTTTTTTTTGGGATTAGGAAAAATAATTTTTTTTGGGGAATTTTTTAAAAAAAAAAAAAAAAAAAATGAATTTTTTTTTAATAAATGGAGGCATGGATTTTTTTTTTTTTGTTGTTAAATATAAATTTTTATTATATCTCTAAAAAAATAAAAAAAAAAGGTAGTTTATTGGGAAAAAAAATAAAATAAAAAAAAATTATTAAAAAATTTTTGTTTTTTTTTTTTTTTTTATTTATTTTTTTTTTGAAGGAAATTAAATTAAAATAAAAAATAAAAAAAATTAAAACAATAAAAAAGGGAAAACAAAAAACAAAAAAAAAAAAAAAAAAAACAAAAAACAAAAAAACAAAACAACCCCCCCTCCATCCATGCCCGCCCTGAATTTCATTCCACTCTCCATCTTCTACCTAATCATACTTTTGTATTTCCTCTCCCTGGGCCGGGATCTATCGGGGGGGCTGGGGAAAAATAAAAAAAAAAAAAAAATAAAAAAACCTCAAAAAAAAAAAATAAAAAAGCAACTCATGTATACTAATAAATATTATTTTTTTATTATTTATTTTTATTTTTAAATTTTTTATATAATATCTTTATATGTTAATTAAATAATTAAATAAATATTATGGAAAAAGAAAAGAAAAAAAAAAAAAAAAAAAAAAAAACAAAAAAAAAAAAAATAAAATAAAAAAAAAAAAAAAAAAAAAAAAGAAAAAAAAAAAAAAAATAAAAATAAAAAAATAAGAAAAAAAAAAAAAAAAAAAAAAAAAAGAAAAAAAAAAAAAAATAACAAAAGAAAAAATATAAAAAAAAAAATAAAATAAAAAAAGAAAAAAAAAGAAATTTATAATAAAATATTAATTATAAAAATATGGTGATAAAACTATTCAGCTTGTCAGCAGGGTTGGTTCATTCAAGGTCTTATTCCAGATCCCAGACTGAGATCCACCATGCATATTTATCTTTCAGTGTTACCTGCAGATGTCCAGCCGCTGTTGGTGGTTAAAGACGAGGTTCCCTGGTCCAGTCTAGACCAGCAGGACCCAGAACCTCTACACTTAAAGGAGGAAGAGGAGGAACTGTGGAGCAGTCAGGATGGAGACCAGCTTCATGGACAGGACTCTGACATCAGCAGCTTCCCATTCACTGCTGTTACTGTGAAAAACGAGGATGATGAAGAGAAACCTTCTTCCTCACAGCTTCATCAGATCAAAACTGAAGACAACAGAGAGACAGAAGCTCCAACCAGCAGCTCAGATACACAGATGAAAACAGAAACTGATGAAGAGGACTGTGGAGGACCAGAACCAACCAGGAGCACAGAGCCGAACAATCACTTACAAGAAAATACTGATGAAGATGAGGTTTTTGAGGCTGAAGTTAGTATTGATGATGATGATGATGATGATGACAGTTGGCAGGATCCTTTGTCAGGTTCTGAACCTGAAACTGAAGACAGTGACCCTGATTGGAGAAAGACCAGTGAACCTGAGTCAGGTAAAAACTCCTTAACCTCCTCTAAGAGTGATGAAGGCTGCAAGTCGTCTGCTGAGTCACACAAGACCGTCCACACAGGAGAAAAACCATTTAACTGTAATGTTTGTGATAAAAGTTTCAGCCAGAACAGATATCTATTAACTCACATGAAAATCCACACAGGTGAGAAACCTTTTGCATGTGATCATTGTGGAAAAAGTTTTAACAAAAGAGCACACCTAGAGGTGCACACGAGAATCCACACAGGAGAAAAGCCATTTAGCTGCCATATTTGTCGTAGAAGATTTGCTCAAAAGGGATCTCTGAATTTACACATAGCGGTCCACACAGGAGAGAAACCATATAGCTGCAATTTTTGTCATAGAAGATTTTCTCAAAAGGGATATCTGAAGATACACACAGCGGTCCACACAGGAGAGAAACCATATAGCTGCAATTTTTGTCATAGAAGATTTTCTCGAAAGGGATCTCTGAAGATACACACAGCAATCCACACAGGAGAGAAACCATTTAGCTGCCATGTGTGTGCTAAAAGATTTACCCGAAACAGAGATGTAAAGAAACACATGAGAGTCCACACTGGTGAGAAACCTTTTGCTTGCAGTTACTGTGAAAAAAGATTTAGCCAAAGTGCAAATCTTATAACACACAGGAAAATCCACACAAGAGAAAAACCTTTTAGCTGCTCTTTTTGTGCCAGCAGATTTAGCCAAATGTCAAATCTTAACAAACACATGAGAATTCACACAAGCACGAAGCCTTACACACCAAATGCGATTTGGGCGTCAGGTTTACATGCAAAGTCAAAGGCCGACGCGGATAGAGGATGCGTCGAAAACCCCGAGATGCGTTACGAGTAGGGCTGTAACAATACCCGGATTGGAATCGAAATCGCGACACTGAGAGCCGCGATCCTGTCTCGCGGTGGGAGAAGGCAGGATCGCGACACCCTCCAAGCCCAGCTCAGACGCTGTAAAACTCAGATCACAGAAAACTATCTGACTTCTTCCCATCGGGCTGCAGGCTATTGTAGCATTCAGTCGCTAACCAGACAACACGTCTGTCTTAAAGGCACCAGGTAAAGTGTCACGTTTTTTTTTTTTTTTCGTGCAAGTCAAATGAAACTTGTCAGTTTTCCATTGGAAGCTAAACCTTGGAGCGGGATGAGCCGCTCGCGCGCATCCCGCTCGGGAGTGTGTGATTGAGGAGCGATGGCAGGTCTGCAGACACTGAGACCAGTGAAGGGACAGGAGGAGCGGACCCTGCTTGTGTTCGGCAGGCCAGACGCATGTAGGACGTCCAGCTGGACCGAGCCCGTGGACAGCTGAAAGGTGGATGCGTCGTGGGACGGTGGTGTGAAGAAATAAACCAATTAAAACAATTTTTAAAAATCCTCGATCCAGCCTTAACAAATAAGACCAATCGCAGCGGATCCCTGCAGATCAGTGAAAGCATCTAGACGCCTCCTTACCTTTGAACAGCTGATTTTCAGCATGTTGGAGTTTCAAGAGATGCAACTGAAAATAAGTTGTTCCAGCCAACTGGAAAACGATGCATCTGAATGCTTTCCTCCTCTCTGAGACGCCCTGGTTTGTCATAATTTTGTTATTTTTGGTTAACGTCGGCTCATGCTCGGCCATCATAACGCCACCATCTCCCCGTTTAAATTGTCCTCTGCAGGGAGCAGAGCAGCCTCTCACCCGACATGTGGACATGATGCTGTTCCTGAAAAGAACTCTAGTTTTAAATCATCAGGTTTGATGTAGAAAGCTGTCAAGGACTTATTTATTTAACTTCATTTTTGATTAACAGCACAGTTCAATTATTTTTATTTTTCAAAAGCATTATTTTGTTAGAGAAAAGAGAAATGTTTTATCTTTTGTTATTTTTCAATCATTCTGATTATTATCTTCAGCTATGTTCAGGCTATTTGTTACATTAAGTTAAAAGTTATAAATGCCATTTAAATAAAATACTTAAGTTTTTTAATTAAAGTAAAAAAAACATTTTTTTAAATTAGAAATTTTAAAAAAAAATCGTGTGTATCGAATCGTGGTCAAAAATCGTGATACGAATCGAATCGTGAGTTGGTGTATCGTTACAGCCCTAGTTATGAGCGTCGTGTGTTGAAATTTTGAGCGTTCGATGCATGTCCCACATCGGCGTTGGAAATCTGAACTTTGCCGTCTTGAACGCGGTCTGTCAAGCAATCAGAGCGACTCAATGTCATGACACAGACACACATTTTTATGACAGAACAAGAAACACCCAGAAGAACCGGGGGAATCTCCTCACTCTGTGAAGACAGAGGAGGATAAACTGTGATCTGTGTCCGGTCCCGGTGTCTGAACGGTGGTTTGATGACCTGCTGTGCCGATGGGATGTCATGGGCTTATAATGCTGCCCCGCATCGGGACAGCGGGTCGTTAAACTGGGCCGGATCAGACAGCTGAAAGCGCCCCCCCCCCGTCAGCAGCACACTCAGAACGACGACGTTCCCTGCTTTGTTTATCACATAAAGCCGAGCCGCTCTCTCTACTGCATCTGGTGCAGACAGACCGGTGACAGGAAAAAGAAGGGGGGGCTGCACCCGACACACGTCGAGTGCACTTTGGCTTGACATTGTGACCATTTAGCGGCCCAGCGTCCAACTTTGGGTGTTGGGCTAATTTTTGACGCCTAAGTGGCGTTTGGTGTGTACGCAGTTATGCTTGTGATGAATGTGGAAATAAATACAACCAAAATAAGCATCTTAATAAACACATAGAAGTCCACAAAGAGAGGAAGCCATTTTAATGTGATGATTGTGAAAGATCATTTTGCAAAAATGACAAAAATTTAAGGGTATTTTTGACCTAAAACAAGAGGGGAGGCTGGGACTGTTCTAATAATGTAATAAAAAGAAGGTGTTTTTATTTTTATTTTTATTGCACGTTATGAATTTAAAATATTTGATTTGTCACCAGCTTCAATTTCAAAAAGCAAAAATTGATGTACTAATTTTTTGAATAATAAGATGAGAAATTGTTTTTTTACTTTATTATTTAATCATCTAGAAAAGAAACGGATCAACAAAAGTTCAAATGTTAGTTTGCTTTTCAGAAATGAAGAGAATGTATTTATCATTATGTAAACCTGTCAAAGAACCACTCTGTTAAAAATAATGCTTTTCATGTTTACATATTCATGTGACATGATTTAGGGGAAAAACTTCATTATCACAATTTAAAGATCACAGATAATGTTTTAAAATGATGAAAAGGAGGTGTGGAGGGGATCTTAAAAATATCTGACTTCTTGCACTTGGGTTCATAATTAAAACCATTTATATTTGATACTAAAATATTGATATCACTGCAAGAAATGACAATCTTGACATTTGTTTGTAGTGAACTTGAATAAATTCTGTAGTTATGTGACGATCATGGAACTGTTGGTCTGTCAGCTGGTGTTGATGCATTTCTACCACCACTAGGGGGCAGTAATGTAAACCTTAGATGCTCCATCAGGACTCTGTAAGCCACCAGAGAAGCATCCAGCACTCCTTTTTCTATTAAACAGTTTGCAACAAGAATGGCAGCTGATAAAATATGAATGATTGCATTGTGAAGTAATGTCTTGGCAAAATAAATTATTGTTAAAAAGGTTGAGTGTCTGTCAGTCCTGCTGTCTGTGCATTATGTTGCAAAACTGTTGTCTTGCAGGATGTGCAGTGGTTATAAGTTAAATAACCAAGTAGGTCCAGTTTAGCAGGAAAAATAAAATAATGACAAGCAAATCTGGATTTCCTCTTTTTTTCTGGTTATGACAAACATTTGTATTGCAGAGATCAAGCCATCATCCAACAGAAGAGACTAAAGTGGCAGTGAAATTCAGTTTTCATCCATTTACCAATCCAGCTGCCTCTGGCTGAGAGTTTGCAAGTTTATCACGAGACAAACTAAGGAGCAATAAAATTTGCATGCATTTTTTTTGGGGGGGGGGGGCACCTGATGGAGAACCTCAGGTGAACCTGTGGATGTGAACTCGTCACAGAAAGTAACCGGTAACCCTGTTTCCCCGCACTGATGTATAAATTAAGCTAGGCAAAGATGGAGATATTGATATTTAAATGTTAACTAAAACTTCTCATTTTGTCCTCTAATTTATTTCTTTAGATGAATCATATTAATTTTCGTCGAACCCGTATTTGGACGGAACAGGATATGAAGGGGGACCGATTTCATTACAACACCGGAAATACTGCAAGGAAGCCACGTAGCATCAGAAAGGGGCGAATTTTACTGATATACTTTCTTTAACACTCATTTTAATTCGTCGTGCATTGGTAAAAATGTTTTACTGAGGAAAATATTTGTAATATCAAGTAAAAGTACTTTAGGAGTAATTTTTTACTCAATTTTGGTCTGTGATCGAACAAAAGTGCGCTTGTTAGCATATGGCTAACTGTTGTGGTCTCGTCGTGTCAAGTCTGCGGCAGAGGTTTTAACCGTTAGTGCTAACAGTAAATGTTGTAAGATGTTTTAAAAGCCAAATTGTGACAGATAAAATGTCAGAGTAGCCGAAGAAAAACCTAAGAAGCCGAACAAAACCAGGAAAGACGACGAAGAAAGCAAGAATAAACATGCTTTTCCAGCTGGAAATCACTGATGAGGAGCAGATGTTTTCAGACACACCGAAGTTGTTTTCTGCTTTACAGGTAATTCAACCGACAGAGTGATGGCTTTTCAGTAAATGAAATCATTTCTATAGATCATTGATTTGATGGGTGATTATTGTTTCATTCCAGCTGTGCTAGAAAAGCAGCAGATCTTCGATATACGCCGTAAAATCTAGAAAAAGCTGCAGAAACATCTGAGCTGCAGACAAGTACCTGAAGAGAAGAATCCCAGGTGGACTAGGAATGTCTGGAAGGAGGGTCCTTCCACCTGATGAGTCCAGAGGGCTTCATTCGGTGTCCCCCATCCCTGCAGCATCCACATCAGAGTTGGAGACACAAGACAGCAAAGATTTCAGTAAGTCACCCATATCTGCTCCTCTGTATTGTAACATAAATGTTTGAGGCACAAACTAGGGCTGGGCGATATGGATCAAAAGTCATATCTCGATATATTTAGGCTGAATATCGATACACGATATATATCTCGATATTTTTATCACAAAGTGAGAGCAAATATTTTGTTCCAGTCGGAGCCAAATATGACATTACAAGTAGTTTCATTTAAACAGTCCGGATGAAATAATGCTCAGCTGTTCAAAGAATGATAAAATGTAAACAGAAATACTGTAAAATACTGTATGTAATAATACTCGCACATGCAAGTAAGGAACATTACACAGAATTAAATGTAACAAACCCTAGTAAGGTCAGCATTTATATACAAAGACAAAACAAACACACATTAAACTCTATATCTCGATATGGGCGATTTGGTCCAATTCCATATCTCATTTGAAAATATATCGATATATTTTTCATATCGATATATCGCCCAGCCCTAGCACAAACACCAGTGTATAGCAAGTTACAAAACTTGCTTAATAATAAGTAATTATTAGATGATTCATTATAAACTGTCTTCTCCCCAAATTCTTTGATCTGTACAGAAAAGTCATGGTTGGATTTGCAACATGACCAAGTGCAAAGATCACTGCATCCATGACTTAATAAATCCAAATATTCTGTAAATATCAGCTTAAAATGATTCCATTGCACAATGAACATCAACATTCCTGAACAACATTTCTCTCATCTTAATTGCAGCCACTTTGTTTTTCTGTAATGGGCTTTTATATTTGTTACACCCCTCCGTTTATACAACACATTCTCAGTTATTTTCATTAAGACAAGTGTAAACACAGCAAATAATTGCCCATGAAACATGAAATGATGAAGTAGTTATTTTGCAAAACTACTTTCAGGTCAGCGTTTACTGAATTCTTTTGTTTTTTATTATTTTGGGCCCGCCACCACCACCCACATTTCGGAGAACAACCTTATTCTTATTTAATATTATTTCCATGTGATAGCGTATTTTAACAGAAATATGAGTATAGGACATACTTTCAAACTGGAGGGGGGTTATAAAAAACCAAAGCGGTACAAAAAAAAAAAGACAAAGGACAAGGCAAGTAGACAAGACGGGGGAGACAAATGAACCAGTGTTAGTACAGCAAGAGTGAGCAGATAGTTATATTGTGTGCTATACACACGCTTTTTTTTTTTTTTGGTGGGGGGGGGGGGTTTGATAAAGTATGCATTTACAACAAAACATAGGGCGAGAAGTTATGACACGTTAACACAAAGTGCCGAAAGATGAAAGCAAACAAACGGTTGAACATGTACGCAAATGGAAATAAAGAAAATACATATAAGTAATGTACACAAATGAAGTCCTTATGGTGGCAGAAATACACGCAAAGGAAGGAAAAACACACACACAAAAGACACTTCCTTTAAATTAGATATTGGTAATCAAGATGTAGAAGTGACAGCAATGGTAATGGCAATAATAGCAAAACAATAATGGGTCATAATATTAATAAGTATTGAAAAAGGGAAGATATACAAATGCAGAAATCTTCATTTCTCAATACTCATTACTATCTTTGTCAATAACAAGATGATAATAATTATAATAGTAGTAACAGTAGTAGTAGTACGAGTAGAACTAATATTATTATTACCACGACCATCATCACTACTATTATTATTATTAATAATAATAATAATAATCCTATATCATCTTGGCCAGCCAGGGCCATAGGAAGCAGGCCCTATTAATACTAAATTTATTTTAACAGGCAAAGGTTTCCTGTAGCTGTATTATATCATAACTCGTAAACATTACAGAAACATGAACTTCATACCGCTTGATTGTTAGTCAAAAAATATTATTATTACCAGTAGGGCTGGACAATTAATCAAAATTTAATCGTGATTTCAATTTTGCCTTGTCACAATCATAAAAACACTGTAATCGAAGAAAAACGATTAATCCTGAAGTGAACAGTCTGGTGGAGTTATAGGAAGCAAACTGCAGGAATGCATGTAGACTGAGTTTTTATTTTTATTAATATTACTATCTTATATACTATTCTTATTTTACACCTTTACTTGTTTCTAATTGATTTCCGGTTTTATTTTTTTTAAGTTATATTTGAAGTTAAGTTTTGGCGGTTCAGTAAACACTTTTTTATAAAATCAATGAATAATTGTATATACTAATCGTGATTTCAATATCAGTCAAAATAATCGTGATTATAATTTTTTCCATAATCGTCCAGCCCTAATTACCAGTTATAACACGATGATGTATTTATCAGAGAAATTTGGGATATTTGTTTGCATTTACACATTAATTTTGACAAAGAGATTAAAGGCAGGGTAGGGGGTCCTGTAAAAACTGTTGGATGCATTTGTTAAACTGTAGCTTGCTCTGACAGAAACCACGTCCAGAGCGCAGGTGTTTGTGCGCCCACGGTTGTCGGCGAAGATCACTGCGAACAGACGAGTGACGAGCTTTACAGCCAGTAAACAGCAGAGGACAAAGCTAGATGAAGTGAAGGGATAATTCCCTCACCGCCAACTTCTTCTCTGGTGTATAACATCCTCGCTGCAAACAACAACACCTTCATGGCTTGATCCACATCTGTTTGTTTGTTTGTTTGTTTTTTTCAGTGCAGCCATGCTTGTGTGCACTGTGAGACGCTCACGGCGAGTTGCGAGTGCACAGGGTGGAAGAGCGACAAACGGCAGTCGAGTTTGATGGACATATAATCATTCAGTCATTTACATTGGATGGGGGTTTTTTCAGTCCTGTTCGTTCCACTGGGGATTAATTTTTTCAATTTTTGTGTCAGAACATATAATTAATTGGCTACAATCGGGGTGTGAAGAAGACTGAGCAATATAGTAAAAAATGCTCAGAGAAAACATCATCCGCCCTGCCTTTAATCTGGGAAATTAACATGTTAATGTTTTATTGCAGTAACACATAACCAACTAAGTTATTACTCATACTATGTTAAAAATCTAAACTTGGCATCATCTCTGTGAGGGAAGCTGATTCTGGTCACTAAGTGTCGTCACAGTGAACCAGATCCACCAAAAATCACCGTATCCTCTTTATTTATGAAGATTCTGATATTTTCACCCCTTACATTCAGAGTTTTTATCATCAGGTGTGCAGATATATAGTTATTATGATGCTTTTTTATAAATGTGAGCTTGGCATTAACTTGGTGAGAGAAGCAGATTTTCAGCATATGGTGATAAAACTATTCAGCTTGTCAGCAGGGTTGGTTCATTCAAGGTCTTATTCCAGATCCCAGACTGAGATCCACCATGCATATTTATCTTTCAGTGTTACCTGCAGATGTCCAGCCGCTGTTGGTGGTTAAAGACGAGGTTCCCTGGTCCAGTCTAGACCAGCAGGACCCAGAACCTCTACACTTAAAGGAGGAAGAGGAGGAACTGTGGAGCAGTCAGGATGGAGACCAGCTTCATGGACAGGACTCTGACATCAGCAGCTTCCCATTCACTGCTGTTACTGTGAAAAACGAGGATGATGAAGAGAAACCTTCGTCCTCACAGCTTCATCAGATCAAAACTGAAGACAACAGAGAGACAGAAGCTCCAACCAGCAGCTCAGATACACAGATGAAAACAGAAACTGATGAAGAGGACTGTGGAGGACCAGAACCAACCAGGAGCACAGAGCCAAACAATCACTTACAAGAAAATACTGATGAAGATGAGGTTTTTGAGGCTGAAGTTAGTATTGATGATGATGATGACGACGATGATGACAGTTGGCAGGATCCTTTGTCAGGTTCTGAACCTGAAACTGAAGACAGTGACCCTGATTGGAGAAAGACCAGTGAACCTGAGTCAGGTAAAAACTCCTTAACCTCCTCTAAGAGTGATGAAGGCTGCAAGTCGTCTGCTGAGTCACACAAGACCGTCCACGCAGGACAGAAAACATTTCTCTGCAGCTACTGTGGCAAAAACTGTATTAATAAGTCATGTTTTAAGAGACACTTAACAGTCCACACAGGAGAAAAACCATTTCACTGTGATGTTTGTGGTAAAAGTTTCAGCCAGAACAGATATCTGTTAACTCACGTCAAAGTCCACTCAGGCGAGAAACCGTTTGCATGCGATTATTGTGGAAAAAGATTTAACAAAAGATCACATCTGGAGGTGCACACAAGAGTCCACACAGGAGAAAAGCCATTTAGCTGCCATATTTGTGGTAAAAATTTTGTTCGAAAGGCACGTCTGAAGACGCACATAGCGGTCCACACAGGAGAGAAACCATTTAGCTGCCATGTGTGTGCTAAAAAATTTACCAGAAACACAGATTTAAAGACGCACATGAGAGTCCACACTGGTGAGAAACCTTTTGCTTGCAGTTACTGTGAAAAAACATTTAGGCAATATGCAACTCTTATAACACACAGGAGAATCCACACAGGAGAAAAACCTTATAGCTGCACTTTTTGTGGCAGCAGATTTAGCCAATTCTCAAATCTTAAGACACACATGAGAATTCACACAGGGATAAAGCCTTATGCTTGTGATGAATGTGGAAATACATACAACAAAAAGCAGCATCTTAATAAACACATGAAAGTCCACAAAGAGGGAAACAATTTGGCTGTGATGACTGTGAAAGATAATTCAGCTAAAATCACAAATACTTAAGGGCATTCTGATCTTAAAGAAAAAAGAAAAGTCTGGGACTTTTCTAAAAATGTGAAAAGTTTGGTTTTTGGGTTGTTTTTTTTATTTTAAATATACATTGCAAACAGTATGAATTTAAAATATTAGATTTTTCACCAGCTCCAATGTCAAAATGCACACATTGATTTATTAATATGTAGAATAATCAGATGACAAATAGTTTTTTTACTTTATTATCTCATTATCTAAAAAAGAAATGGATCAAGACAAGTCCAAACATTAGTTTCTGTTTCAAAAAATGCAGAGAATGTATTTTTCACCGTGTAAACCTGTTACAGAAGCACTCTGTGGAAAATCATGCTTTCATGTTTACATATTTATGTGACATGATTTTGGGGGAAAACGTCCAAATCACAACTTAAAGGTAGAGTCCGAAGTTTCCTCCCTGAAAATAAATGTTAGACTTGTGTAAATGAAATCCATCTCAAACCGCGCCTTTGGGCCTCTACTTGCGTGCAGTGGTGAGTTTGAGTGCAACTCTCTCGCCGCCTGTCTGTAATTGAGAGGGAGGGGCGCTCAGTTTGAAAACTGTTTTTTGCAAACAGAAACGGGGGGGGGGGGGGGGGACACTTCAGACTCTACCTTTAAAGACCACCGAGAATGTTTTAAAATGATGAAAAGGAGGATTGGAGGGGATCTTTGAATATCTAAGACTTCTTGCACTAGGGTTCATAATTAAAACCATTTATATTTGATACTAAAATATTGATATCACTGCAAGAAATGATAATCTTGACGTTTGTGTGTATTCATTGATCTTCAATAAATTCTGTAGTTATCTGACTATCATGAAACTGTTGATCTGTCAGCTGGTGTTGATGCATTTCTACCACCACTAGGGGGCAGTAATGTAAACCTTAGATGCTCCATCAGGACCAAGGGGCAAACTCCGCCTCAGAACAGTGAAGCTCGCTTCCTTGTTGTAAATAGTGTAATCCTCCCTTCATCCGCTAGGGGCTGGCTCCAAGAGCGAGCAAATCCCCATAGACTCCCATGTTAAAAACGCCAACTTCACAGCAGAAATAAACAGGTTTACAGCCTGGTTCAAAAAATCATTTTAGGTTTATTAGGTCAAGTTTACCTTCATGTCAACTGTGAGGGGGGTGAATTTTTTTATAACTCATTCGTTTAGATGTTATTTATTCTTCAAATTACACATAATTAAGGGCGTGTCCTTATGATTGACATGCGGCAGACCGGAAGCTCCGCCTGCCGACCGGAGGCTCCTAGTTAGCTCCTTCTTTGCTCTTAATAAGGTCTCAGTTTGTTACAGAGTCGCACAACGGCGGTGTTTAGTCAGCGAATTGCAAGTCTAAGCATGTCTTACCTTAACCATGCCGCTTAGGGGGCTTATCTTTGTTAGCTCCTCTTAGTTTCGTGTTAGCTCAGTTAGCGTTTAGCCCACAGTACGTCAGCTGTCAATCATTTGTCCCGCGGCCGCGCTGTGCCCATTTTAGGATTTTCCTGGAGTGACGACGTACGTGACACGGCAAGATGGCGACGGTAAGACACGCCCACCTGGCTTCACATTTCTCTATTCAGAAGAGACCGGAAGCTACGTCCAGTAATTATATACAGTCTATGATCAGGACTCTGTAAGCCACCAGTGAAGCATCCAGCACTCCTTTCTCTATTAAACAGTTTGCAACAAGAATGGCAGCTGATAAAATATGAATGATTGCATTGTGAAGTAATGTCTTGGCAAAATAAATGATTATAGTTAAAGTGTCTGTCAGTTCTGCTGTCTGTGCATTGTGTGCAAAACTGTTGTCTTGCAGGATGTGCAGTGGTTATAAGTTAAAGAATGACCAAGAAGGTCCAGTTTAGCAGGAAAAATAAAATGACAAGCAAATCTGGAATTCCTCTTTTTTTCTGGTTATGACAACCATTTGTATTGCAGAGATCAAGCCATCATCCAACAGAAGAGACTAAAGTGGCAGTGAAATTCAGTTTTCATCCATTTACCAATCCAGCTGCCTCTGGCTGAGAGTTTGCAAGTTTATCACGAGACAAACTAAGGAGCAATAAACTTCCCTCCCCCCACACGCGAAGCACGTGGGGGGGGGGAAGGAAACCACCTGATGGAGAACCTCAGGTGAACATGTAGATGTGAACTCGTGACAGAAAGTAACCAGTAACCCTGTTTCCCCGCACTGATGTATAAATTAAGCTAGGCAAAGATGGAAATCTTGATATTTAAAGGTGCCATGACATCAAATTTCACTTTTCTGGGGTTTTGGGTGTATAATATGATCTATTGTGCACTGATGAGGCCATGTGAATGTCAGAGTGAGAATCAAAGTTCCTGTTTATGGTCTGTCAGCTTTGTCTCTCTGCTCAGAAACAGTTGAATCAGACAGCAGGCTATCATTCTACGTAGTTCCATCATTCTACGTAGTTCCATCATTCTACGTAGTTCCGTCATTCTACGTAGTTCTATCATTCTACGTAGTTCCATCATTCTACGTAGTTCCATCATTCTACGTAGTTCCGTCATTCTACGTAGTTCTATCATTCTACGTAGTTCCATCATTCTACGTAGTTCCGTCATTCTACGTAGTTCCGTCATTCTACGTAGTTCTATTATTCTACGTAGTTCTATCATTCTACGTAGTTCTATCATTCTACGTAGTTCTATTATTCTACGTAGTTCCATCATTCTACGTAGTTCCATCATTCTACGTAGTTCTATTATTCTACGTAGTTCTATCATTCTACGTAGTTCTATCATTCTACGTAGTTCTATTATTCTACGTAGTTCCATCATTCTACGTAGTTCTATTATTCTACGTAGTTCTATCATTCTACGTAGTTCCGTCATTCTACGTAGTTCCATCATTCTACGTAGTTCTATCATTCTACGTAGTTCCATCATTCTACGTAGTTCCATCATTCTACGAAGTTCCATCATTCTACGTAGTTCTATCATTCTACGTAGTTCTATCATTCTACGAAGTTCTATCATTCTACGTAGTTCTATCATTCTACGTAGTTCTATCATTCTACGAAGTTCTATCATTCTACGTAGTTCCATCATTCTACGTAGTTCCATCATTCTACGTAGTTCTATCATTCTACGTAGTTCTATCATTCTACGTAGTTCCATCATTCTACGTAGTTCTATCATTCTACGTAGTTCTATCATTCTACGTAGTTCCATCATTCTACGTAGTTCCATCATTCTACGTAGTTCTATTATTCTACGTAGTTCTATCATTCTACGTAGTTCTATCATTCTACGTAGTTCTATTATTCTACGTAGTTCCATCATTCTACGTAGTTCTATTATTCTACGTAGTTCTATCATTCTACGTAGTTCCGTCATTCTACGTAGTTCCATCATTCTACGTAGTTCTATCATTCTACGTAGTTCCATCATTCTACGTAGTTCCATCATTCTACGAAGTTCCATCATTCTACGTAGTTCTATCATTCTACGTAGTTCTATCATTCTACGAGTTCTATCATTCTACGTAGTTCCATCATTCTACGTAGTTCCATCATTCTACGTAGTTCTATCATTCTACGAAGTTCTATCATTCTACGAAGTTCTATCATTCTACGTAGTTCTATCATTCTACGTAGTTCTATCATTCTACGAAGTTCTATCATTCTACGTAGTTCCATCATTCTACGTAGTTCCATCATTCTACGTAGTTCTATCATTCTACGAAGTTCTATCATTCTACGAAGTTCTATCATTCTACGTAGTTCCATCATTCTACGTAGTTCTATCATTCTACGTAGTTCCATCATTCTACGTAGTTCCATCATTCTACGTAGTTCCATCATTCTACGTAGTTCTATCATTCTACGTAATTTAATTGCTCCAATAAGAGCACACTATCAAGTAAACAGCGCCCCCCCCTCTCTCTCTCCTAACGGTCTATGCACCGTCCGCTCCCCCCCTCCCCTCCCCTCCCTGTCTGATTCAGCTTCGTGTATGGAGCTAGTAGTAACTTCTGTGCAGTCAGGTCTGGATTTTCAAACAAATGGATTTAAAAGCAAACTTCTGCAGCAACACTGAGGGAGGGGGCCACAACCTTGTCATTACCTGTAAGTTTATTTATTTTCTAAATGCTGTCTTGTCTGATAAACGTAGCTCACACTGTCTGAAGTGCCCGTGTTGCTAGCAGTTAGCCTTTAGCAAACTCCGACCGCAGCTTGACCTAGATTCTCCAAATAAGGTCATAGCCAAATAAGGTGTAGCCAATCAAAATGAAGTCAACGTGGTCTCCGGGTAAAGCTCCATATCATCACCGGACCCAACTGTATTACTGAGGAAGTGAGGTCTGGCGTTTCAAAACAATACTCCGCTGTAAAAAATGCCGTTTTTTTCTTTGGAGTATTTACATATGCAGTAATGCCAACAACATAAACTAGTTTTTAACTGCTATGTCATCACTCCTTTAAATGTTGTCATATAAAACTTTTTTTTTTTTTCGTCGAACCCATATTTGGACGGAACAGGATATGAAGGGGGACAGATTTCACTACAACACCGGAAATACTGCATGGAAGCCACGTAGCATCAGAAAGGGGCGAATTTCGCAGATACACTTTCTTAAACACTCATTCTAATTCCTCACACATCGGTAGAAGTGTTTTACTGAGGAATGTATTTGTAGTATTTGGTAAAAGTACGCCAGGAGGAATTTTTGTTTACTGTATTTTGTTTAGGGATCAAACAAAAATGGCGTTTGTTAGCATATGGCTAACTGTTGTGGTTTCGTGTCGATTCTGCAGCAGAGGTTTTATTGTCTAGTTTAACCGTTAGTGCTAACAGTAAATGTTGTAAAAAATTTTAAAAAGCCAAATTGTGACAAATGAAAGGTTATAATAGCCGAAGAAAAAACCTAAAAAGCCGAACAAAAGCAGGAAAGACGACGGAGAAAGCAAGAATAAACATCAGTGGTTTTTCCAGCTGGAAATCACTGATGAGGAACAGATGTTTTCAGAGACACCGAAGTTGTTTTCTGCTTTACAGGTAATTTAACCTGCCAAGTAATGGCTTTCCAGTAAATGTAATAATTTCTATAATTAGCTGATTTATTGGGTGATTATTGTGTCACTCCAGTTTCAGACATTTGTGCTAGAAAAGCAGCAGATCTGCAATATACGCCGTAAAATCTGGAAAAACCTGCAGAAACATCTGAGCTGCAGACAAGTACCTGAAGAGAAGAATCCCAGGTGGACTAGGAATGTCTCGAAGGAGGGTCCTTCCACCCGATGAGTCCAGAGGGCTTCATTCGGTGTCCCCCATCCCTGCAGCATCCACATCAGAGTTGGAGACACAAGACAGCAAAGATTTCAGTAAGTCACCCATATCTGCTCCTCTGTATTGTAACATAACTGTTTAAGGCACAAACACCAGCGAATAGCAAGTTAGAAAACTGCTTAATGAGTAATTATTAAATAATTCATTTCCAACTCTCCTCTCCCCGAATTCTTCGATCTGTACAGAAAAGTCATGGTTGGATTTGCAACATGACCAAGTGCAAATATCACTGCGTCCATGACTTAATAAATCCAGACAGTCTGAAAATATTGCTTTCAATTTCAAATAAATCCATCACACAACGAACATCAACATTCCTGAGCAACATTTTTCTCATCTTAATTGCAGCCACTTTGTTTTTCTTTGTAATGAGCTTTATATTCTTTACACTCCTTCATTTATAGAACCCATTCTCAGTTATCTGTATTAATACGAGTGTAAACATTAGAAAAACGGAGCAATTAATTGCCTGTGTAAGGTGGGAAATGAATGAATAGGGCTGGAAAGGGCTTTGTAGGGGACAGGGAAAAGCGCAATGCATTGTGCGTCTCATGGTCAACTGTCAAGTTTGTTTACGCTGAGTGCACGCGCAATGCTGCACTCGTTCTTTTTCTTTTGATTTACAAGTTTAAAACATGGTGCAATCGTGTCGTGTCATTAACTGCCACAATCATTCACATGATCATTCCAGTAAAAAAAAAAAAAATTAAAAAATGATGGGGTGAGATCTTCTTATTTCCAATGCAAAGCCAGGGAGCTCGGATATGTGAGCTAATGAAGAGACGCCGAAAGGCCTGGATAGCGGCTGTGAGGCGGCTGCATACTGTCATTTAGACGTACCACCAATCTGAAATCCGGCTATTCCAACACGCAAACGTCCCACTATTCCGACAAGGCTTTCCAGGTAAGGAAACGTGTTAAGAGTCACTGGCTCGGCGCTGCAAACGGTGACGACACCCTGATCAGGCGTTTTGCTTCTGCAAATGAATAAATATTTGCTTGCCACAACAATTTGGTGAAATGCGAAGGAATGAAACACAGTTTTCCCTCCAAACCCTTCAAATATGAAACTGCAGTGCACTTGCATACAAACAGACAAGAGGATACCAGACGGACACAATGACAGCAAATAGTTAGATTGCTTATCTAAAATGTAAAAATGAAAAAAACTACAAGCTTTAGATATAATAGTACTGTGGGCTTCAATCATCTATTGCTTTTTAAAGCTTTTTATGTCGAGAGCGAGCGCGCTGGTGATTTCTTTAATTGTGTATTCTGAATAATTTCCAAAGTTTTCTCTTCTGAAATCAGATTTTAAAACAATTCTGATGGAGCTTAAAGTTAATCTGGATGATGTTGTTTCATTCCGAACAATTTCACTGAACCTGGACGACCTGCGGCATATCTGGAGATAAAAGAAATTAATATCCAATCAATCAATCTTTATTTATGAAGCGCTTTAACTTATGTCTTGCCTGGACTACTGCAACTCCCTCCACCGTTTCCAGGTAGCTCAAAATGCCGCGGCTCGCATGCGTACTGGTGCACGCCGATGTGCTGGTGCACGCCGACGTGCTCACATCTCGCCTATTCTGGCTCAGATTCACCGGCTCCTCGTTGCTTTCAGAATTCAGCTCAAAATCCTGCTCCTGGTCTTTAAATAAATCGAAATTAATTGTTAAATGTATTCATTTATAAATTAAAATAACTTGAACTTTAACTTAAACTTGAACTTTTACAGGAATTGTTGGAATGGTGGGCGTAATAAGGTAATAATGGGCGGGTGTGTCTTTGAGGGAGACCTACGTATGAAATGAAGGAAACCCGTCCAGCCTGGGGACCATCAGTACATGTCGGACACACGGAGTGAAAACTGCAGATAACGCCAGATTTAAACGGAGAGAAAGGAGAGGGGGGAGCGATACGGCAGTCATCAGTGCAACTGCAGCATCCTCTCTGATTCCATTCATTTGTCCGTGAGTCTGAATCTGTCTCACAGCACTACGCTATATAAACCAAAACTCTCGCCCATGAAGCCCACAATGCATTGCGAAATGTCACATGCCCTGTTGAGCCTTATTATTTTGAGAAACTGCTTTCAGGCCAGTGTTTACTCAGGTTATTTTAAAAGGCAAAGATTTTCATGATTTTCATCATAATAGGAAACATTGCAGAAAAATGAACTCATCTTGATTGTTAGTCAAAAATAATTATTACCAGTTGGAGACATGAAACTGAACATTTATCAGATAAATTTGGGATATTTGTCAATCAAAATTAATGTGTAAATGCAAAGAGATTAATCTGGGAAATTAACATGTTGATATTTTACTGCAGTCACACATAACCAACTAAAAATTCAAACTTGGCATCATCTCTGTGAGGGAAGCTGATTCTGGTCACTAAGTGTCTCGTCACAGTGAACCAGATCCACCAAAAATCACCTTATCCTCTTTATTTATGAAGATTCTGATATTTTCAAGCCTTACATTCAGAGTTTTTATCATCAGGTGTCCAGATATATAGTTATTATGATGCTTTTTTATAAATGTGAGCTTGGCATTAACTTGGTGGGAGAAGCAGATTTTCAGCATATGGTGATAAAACTATTCAGCTTGTCAGCAGGGTTGGTTCATTCAAGGTCTTATTCCAGATCCCAGACTGAGATCCACCATGCATATTTATCTTTCAGTGTTACCTGCAGATGTCCAGCCGCTGTTGGTGGTTAAAGACGAGGTTCCCTGGTCCAGTCTAGACCAGCAGGACCCAGAACCTCTACACTTAAAGGAGGAAGAGGAGGAACTGTGGAGCAGTCAGGATGGAGACCAGCTTCATGGACAGGACTCTGACATCAGCAGCTTCCCATTCACTGCTGTTACTGTGAAAAACGAGGATGATGAAGAGAAACCTTCGTCCTCGCAGCTTCATTCGATCCAAACTGAAGACAACAGAGAGACAGAAGCTCCAACCAGCAGCTCAGATACACAGATGAAAACAGAAACTGATGAAGAGGACTGTGGAGGACCAGAACCAACCAGGAGCACAGAGCCAAACAATCACTTACAAGAAAATACTGATGAAGATGAGGTTTTTGAGGCTGAAGTTAGTATTGATGATGATGATGATGATGACAGTTGGCAGGATCCTTTGTCAGGTTCTGAACCTGAAACTGAAGACGATGACCCTGATTGGAGAAAGACCAGTGAACCTGAGTCAGGTAAAAACTCCTTAACCTCCTCTAAGAGTGATGAAGGCTGCAAGTCGTCTGCTGAGTCACACAAGACCGTCCACGCAGGACAGAAAACATTTCTCTGCAGCTACTGTGGCAAAAAATTTATTGATGAGTCACGTTTTAATAAACACTTAACAGTCCACACAGGAGAAAAACCATTTCACTGTGATGTTTGTGGTAAAAGTTTCAGCGAGAAGGGAAATCTGTCAGTTCACATGAAAATCCACACACGTGAGAAGCCTTTTGCATGCGATTATTGTGGAAAAAGATTTAACAAAAGATCACATCTAGAGATGCACACAAGAGTCCACACAGGAGAGAAACCATTTAGCTGCCATGTGTGTGCTAAAAGATTTTCCCGAAACCCAGATTTAAAGGCTCACATGAGAGTCCACACTGGTGAGAAACCTTTTGCTTGTGGTTACTGTGAAAAAAGATTTAAGCAATATGCAACTCTTACGACACACAGGAGAATCCACACAGGAGAAAAACCTTATAATTGCACTTTTTGTGGCAAAAGATTTAGCCAATTCTCAAATCTTAAGGCACACGTGAGAATTCACACAAGGAAGAAGTTTTATGCTTGTGATGAATGTGGAAATGAATACAACACAAAGCAGCATCTTAAAAAGCACTTGAAAGTCCACAAAGGGGGAGGCCATTTCGCTGTGATTACTTTGAATGATGATTTTGCAAAAATCACAAATATTTAAGGGCATTTTTACCTTAAAAGAAAAGAAGGAAAAAAGAAAAAGCTGGGACTGTTTTTTTAAATTTATTTTTTAACATTGTGGACAGCATGACCAGTATGAATCTAATTATCTAATTTGATTTTTCACCAGCTTTAATTTAGAAATGTTTAAATTGATTTATTAATATATGAAATAAGTTGACAGATCTTTTTTTTTTTAACTTAAATTATCTAGAGAAGAATTGGATCAACAAAAGTTCAAACATTAGTTTCCTTTTCAGAAAATGCGGAGAATGTTTTTGTCATTGTGTAAACCTGTTAAAGACCCAGTCTGACGAGAATCATGTTTTTCATGTTTATATATTCAGGTGACATGATTTTGGCAAATCAAAAACTTCATAATCACAATTCAAAGACCACCGAGAATGTTTTCAAATGATGAAAAGGAGGCGTGGAGGGGGTCTTTAAAATATCTTTGACTTCTTGTACTTGGGTTCATAATTAAAACCATTTATATTTGATATTAACATATTGATATTATTGCAAAAGATGGTAATCTTGACGTTTGTGTGTGATCATGTAACTTGATTAAACTTCTGCAGTTATGTGACGATCATGGAACTGTTGATCTGTCAGTTGGTGTTGATGCCTTTCTACCACCACTAGGGGGCAGTAATGTAAACCTGGACTCTATAAACCACAAGTGAAGCACTCGGCACACCTTTCTCTTGTTTTTTGTTGTTGTTGTTGTTATTGTTTTCTTAAATGTTTGTTCTGTTAAACAGTTTGCAACAAGATTGAGAGCTGATCAATTATAAATGACAGCATTGTATTGTGAAGCAATTTCTTGGCAAAATAAATGACAAGTGTTGTCAGTCCTGCTGTTTGTGTGTAATTATGTGAGAAACTGTTGTCTTGCCGAATGGGCAGTGGTTATAAGTTATTGAATAACCAAATAAGTTATTCATGAAGGCGATGCAGGTTTATTTGTACAGCACTATAGAAAACAAAAGCATTGCAGCAGGGGCAAGAGAACAATTAAGTACATTAAAAACAAACTTTCAAAAGAAATAGACAAAAAGCTAAAATAGGATTGAATACATTAAATGTTACAATGTGATGAATCAACCGCGATGATATCACAGTGACAAACAGAAATTATCACCCCTCCATTTATGTAAAGGTGTCTGCTTCTACCTGTGTGCATCGGTGCACCTATCAGCATTTTCCAGCGTCATTTAGTTTTAGAACATCGTGACTTCAGTTTTGAATGGAGCTCATGGTTTAGTTGCTTTGATTAATCATTTAATAAAGGAACATCATCTTTGTGTATTTACATGGGATGTGTATTTTATATGCAGTCTACAGGAAAGTAAATTTTACGTTATTTAAAATAGTTTATCTAAAATTATTGCATTTTATGACCAAAAGTGTTAAAATAATGACAGTGGGTCAAGTTGAATGTGCAAATGTCTTGCAGGCAGTGGAATAAATGCTGGTTTCTATTGGTTGTAACTACCGACTGTGATAAGAGATGAGATTCAATAAATCCTGGAAGTTAGCCTGGTCTTGAGCAACATTGTTCCCAGAATAAATCTCCATGGTTAACATAATCCACCATCCCACCTTAGTGCACTTGGATTATGGATAAGTTGAAGTGTAACATCAACCAGCAAAGCCTGGCTATAATCTGGCATATTTACATTATTAAAATGCTCATTAATATGAATTAAATGGTAAATATCTTATTTATTTAAATAACTAAAGTTAAAAACAAAAAGAAAGAAAGAAAGGAAAAACAGACTATTGTGGGCGGGGCTAGTTTGTCCCACAACTTCCGGTTTATCAGCTAGCTGCTTCCGCGGATGAACTAGGTGCTAATTTTACCGAAGTATTTAACATGAGCAGCATTCATTGTTCTGTTCGCGGATGCCACAACCGGAGGAAGAAGAATCTGACGCTTTTAGAACCGTGTTTTGAACATGGAAAGAGCAGATGTGAGTGCTGCGTGCGCACATTTTCCCCGTTCCCGCCTCCCTCCAGAGAGGACGATCGTCGCTGTTGGCTAAAGGCGCTGGATTTCAGAAAGCCTCCCAAACGTCCCCACGTCTGCTCGGAGAAGAAACCGACACCGCTGCATCCTTACCCGGAGAAATGGTTGGGATGCGATGGTCCGGTGAGGAAACCGCGGGGGGAGCTGGTGGGACACGCCGGTGAGTAGCCTGCGGCGCGCGGACACGTGCTAACAGCTAACAGCTAAAGAGACGAATGCTCACAGACTATTTTTACCAGATTTATTTTTCAAAGAGATGAAACGAAACTTCATCCAAATAGAAGAGGAGACAAATATACGCATCTTGTCTTGGAAGCAGTTGTCATGGCATCGGGGTGCACGAGGGCGTTGCTGTGAAGAGCTCGCGCTCTAGTGAGCATTAATAAGATGCACGAGCAGAAGGGAAGATGGAAAAGGCATCAAACTGAGCCAGAGGGGCCAAGCGGCTTTGACAAACTTTACAGGGGAGAAAAAACTAAATTTTGTCCACACTTATTGTTCACACTAACCTAAGACCACAACCCCCCCCCCCCCTCTCACACCCCCCCCCCCCTATTTACCTGGGGGGGATACATGAAAAAGGCACTGCATTTGGGGAGGGAGCAATATCTTTTGAATCATTTGTTCATTAGTCCTTTACTGGCCTGCCCCCCATATTGAGAACCACTGGTCAAAGGGAAAATGATTAAATGAATAACACTTGAATAAGTGATATATTTTAACTCATTCATTGTCTTTTTTCATTTTTTCTCCTCTCATTTCACTTTTCCATCCCATTCTGCTCTGCTGAGCAGCATAGACCGTATAAAAGTCACTGAGCTAAACCCAATTCTGACCGGCAGTTCATGAGTTATTCTATTTAATTAATTGCATTTATTTATTTATTTATTTTTGTGAAGTACTAGAATGGACAGTTCTCTTGTGTTTTTACTTTTTACAGGGGGCGATTAACACTTGCTACAGGTCAAAAGTGACAGCCTTATGTGACTCCTGTTCCTTTGCTCTGACTCACTTTCAACTTCTTCAAAATAGGATTCATCAGTTTTTTTCGTATTAATCAAAATCTTTTCTGCCTCAGACAGTTCCATGTGTGTGTCAGTCATACTGAATGCTGCTTAAAGAGACTAGAGGCAGGAATTTTAAAAAAAACAAACATGCATGTCCATTTTTTTTTAACACTAATGGAAAATGAAGCGCTAAATACCAAAAATAACGTGTCCACCCACGTTTCTCTCCGTTGCCTTGAACAGGCTGTGTGCTGCATAAAGCTGCAATTCGGTGTCCGAATTTCCCGCGCTGCCCTGCGGACGTGACGTCAAATGGCGCTGCATCCGCGTCCCCAACAGTTCTGATCCAGGAAGAAGACGTCGCGGTAAATTCAAACATTGTAAGCGATAGTTATGGATTCTTCTGCCGTCAGCAAACGATCCAGATCAACTGAAAGACACTAAAACGTGGAACTACGAAGAAAAAGGGTATAAACAACATTATAGCTTCAGTTTGTGCTCCGTGACAGCTTGGTGGGGGCTGCAGGTACCTGAAGCGCCAGTCACGGTAGTCACGACTTTCGTTTCTTAATCTTGCCTCAAGTCCCTTTAAAGGAACAGTTCACCCACAGAATGATGTAACTTTATTTTCCAAGGGGGAAATATTAAGGTTAAAGAGGAAAAAAAAATATAAAGAAAATTTATTTGTAATGTGAATAAGAAAGAAATGATGATAAAAAAATCATCACCAAAAAAAAAATATCTAATAAAAAAAAAAAAAAAAAAAAAATTAAAAAAAAAATAGGAGGAGATATAAAAAAAAAAAAAAAAAAAAAAAAAGCGAGAGGAGAGAATAATAAAAATTATTTAAAAAAAAAAAAAAAGAAAAAAAAAAAAAAAAAAAAAAAAATTTTTTTTAAGAGTAAAAAAAAATGTTGGGAAATTAATATTAACACACAAAAAGGAAAAAAAAATGAAGATTTTCGCAACTTCCCCTCATGGTGAGAAAGACTCTGGAGCTCTTTTTTATATCTCAAATGCAGCCGGTGATCAGGAAGGCTTCTCGTTTCCCCCCAACTTTCATAAAATGGAGTTTGCTGGGGACAGAGCCAAAAAGGGTCCATAAAAGTCCACAAAAACGTGTCAATATTCCTCCATACTGCTCGTCCAATCTAATCCAAGTATCCTGAGTGGGTAGCATCCAGAATTTACTCCAAACGACATCATTTACTATATTTTTACAGCCCTTGAAAAGATGTACGCTGATAAAACTGCCTCACAATTAAACCCATTTTTATTTTATTAGTTGATAAGCCGAACAACAGAGAAAACTGTCTCAGACGTGTAACTGCTGTCCTTTATTTTTTTGTTTGGTACAATCAGCAACTTTAACAGCCAAGAGTTGAATCCGACAGAGATGAAACCAGGGATGGCAGGATGCAGCCTCGTGAAGCCATTGAAGCTTTTTTCCTGATTGTATCTTATACAGTTACACCATCCAGCGGTGAGGAGCAATTATAGCAGCCACAAACCCCCACATGAGTCACACATCAGTCTAAAGCAGCTGGTTGGTTTGTTCGCAGGTGTAAACAAGGCCTGAGTGCGCATATACACAACAATATGACGGACACCATGATTGCAAAAAGATTCCCGTTCACATTTACACTGACAGCATTTGCTTTGCATCGAAAAAAACTTCCTTCTGCAGCCTGCAGTTACGTCCACCCAGAACTTTCTACTGTGTGAACAAAAGCTCAAAGCTTAAAAACTGTTTCATCATGTAAACAGGGCCTCAGTTTAAGAGACAGACATTTAGGTTGGGGGTCGTGTAGAACTGGAAGGGGGGCGTATACGTGTGCATGCGTGTGTTTTGTGTTATATACTTGGATGGGAAGGCTTTTTATTTTAATATGCATTTTGTTTTTAGTATGTAAAGCACTTTGTTGCCTATGAATGGTATAAAAAGTGCTTTATAAGTAGTTTGCACTAATTCCCTGTAAATATTCAGACATGAAAAGACCCTCAATGTCTTGATGTTTGCTTTCTTTATTTCCTTATGTGTGTGTGGTGGAATGTCCACCTCCAGATTACTGATCATTAGTATTAAAACTTTTATCAGAGTAAACAATATAAACTCTTTCATTTATCTCTGCTTTAGTGTTACCTGCACAGACCAAGAACAAGATTAAAGAAGAAGAGCCTTGGAGCTCCTGTCTGGACCAGCCAAACCCAGGACCCCTCCAGGTAAAGGTAGAGGAGGAGGAACACTGGAGCAGTTGGACCGGAGACCAGACGGCAGCTTTTACCAAGAGGATGTTCTACACTTTTGTTTCTGTGAAGACTGAAGATGATGAGGAGAAACTTCAACTCGTCCGGCTTCATGAGATTAAGAGTGAGGACGACACGGAGGCGGGGCCTCCAACCAGCAGCTCGGCGATGGAGATAAAACCAGAAACTAATGAAGAGGGAGTGTTTTGGGGGAGTGGGTGGCCTAGTGGTAGCGTCGTGGGCTTTGGCGCGGAGGACCCGGGTTCGAGTCCCCGACACAACTCCTAGGTTAAACACTGTGGATCCCTGAGCAAGGTCCTTAACCCTCCAAATGCTCCCCGGGCGCTTTAAGTAGCAGCCCTCTGCTCTCTGATACTCAGTACAGAGATGGGTGAAATGCAGAGCCCTAATTTCCCCTTGGGGATCATACAAGTATAACAAAAAAAAAAAAAAAAAAAAAAGAGGACTGTGGAGGACCAGAACCAGTCTGGAATCCGGAGACCAGAGAACCTGAATTGGATGTAAACACGTATTTAAGTTGCCACACTTCAAAAAAGTCCTCCACCCCCTCTGAGACGGTCCACAAAGCGCAGCGTTCATTTGTCTGCACACACTGTGGAGAAACATTTCTGCAGAAGTCAAATCTTGAGAGACACAGAGAGAAAAAGCATGTGGCTGGAATGATGGGCTGCGTCGTTTGTTGCAAAAGATTCAAGCAAATCTTAAATCTTAAGAAGCACATGAGACTCCACACGGAGAAGAAACCTTTTGATGAACACGGAGTCCACAAAGAGAGAGACCATTTGGCTGTGATGGTTGTCAAAGAGTATTTCGCCAAAACTACAAATATTTTAGGGCATTTGTTACCTCAAAGAAAGGAAAAGGTTGGGGCTGTTCTCAAAATGTAAATTTTGCCAAAACTACAGATGTTTTAGGGCTTTTTTTTCCCCTTCAACAAAAGGAAAACTTTGTTGTGAGCCAGATTGTTTAGTGTCACAGCAAGTCTTGCTGGTCTCTGAAAATATTGCTCAGAACAAACAGTCGTCCTCAAAATGATTCATACCATCCAATTACAGAAAAGGCTAAACTGACAATAGTAATTTAAATAACAAGAAACTAAAGAAACAAATAATAAATAAAAATTTACAAAATTATATTTTAGTGGAATAAATTATTACCTTTGGATTGTGGTTGAAAATAATAATAATAATAATAATAATAATAAAAAACTGTCCCAGACACATTAGAGCAGCTTTCTAATGAACGGTGGACCAACACACCTGTCAACAGGTGCAGACGTCTTTTTGAACATTAGAGAAAACACCTGATTGCAGTGATTGTTTTCATATTTCATTTTTTGTGTGTTTTGTTTTTAATGTTTTCGTTGGACCACAATTTAAAATCAATGTCATGATTTTTATTACATTTTTATTTATCACTTTTGTCAATTCTAACTTATTTTCCTGACAGCTGATTTTTTTCCCTTCTTTAATAGAAGGGTATGAATAATTTTGAGGACGACTGTAGTCTCCACTGCACCGTTTCCTCCAGCTGTGCCTGATCAGCCTTCTTATATCCAACCATTACCTCATTTTCTGAGCATCTTCAGATGAGGGAATTACCCGAACTGATGAGCACTTTTGTGCAACAACCACATCATCTTCATTTTAATAATGATTAATTAAGAACCTAATTTGTATGGCACACTTTGCCATGTGAATTGATTTCATAACAATATGAATGTTTTGTTTACAATAACGACAGTTTTTTTAATGGCTGAGGTTTTCATTCAATAAAGTTTCTTTTTGTTGTAAATCCTGATTTACTGTACTTTGAGTTTGATTACATACACTCCAAAGACTATTTACGTCAAATATGCCTCTTTATTCATTTTTTCAAATAACTTTCACATATAATATTGACAATTTTTTAGGTTTCATTCTTTTATTTCTTCTTTTTCATATTTTGTGCATATAGCAGGTCCAAGTTGCCGTGGAAATAGTGATGGTTCTCACTCATTTTATTAGAAATCCCAAAAGTTGACTTATTGTCATACATCAGTTTTTGTACATTCACTAGCTTTAAATAAGTGTACATAACCCACTTAAATGGAGAATGCCAACAGAAGTGGAACTGTTTATATATTTTTTATTAATTCATATTTGAATTCCTTATTTTATAAATTGATTTTTTAAGTGATTATTAATTTTCCCAAATCTTCAAGTTTAATTTGGCAAATGTATTTATTAAATATAACCATGTGTGAACGATGTGTTACCGCAAGTATCATTCATTTACTCTAATGCTGGATGACTTTAAAATAAAGCATTCCAGTTAAGTTTTTAGAATTATTTTGAAGTTTTCTCTCGTTTCTTTATATCAGAGGAAGTTTAAACAAGTTAAAAACAAAACAAAGAAAAAACATCCGAATAAACGTCAAAGTTGGAACGCTAATGCGCTGCGATGTGTTGCAGGGGGAACATAATAATGGTCGGACTGATTAGCATGTAGCTGTCCTATATGTGCATCACAGTTTTGCTTTTACAGAATTTCTGTTTGTGTTTTTGGGTGTTTTTCGTTAAAACAAACAAAGAAGAAGCCGTGACGTATTGAATATTATAATAATTGATTAAAAAAGAAGTAGAGTGAATTATCACCGTTAAAGAAGCAAAACGGAATCCGGATAGGAAAGGATAAACATCGTCCTCCTTTTTATTCCCCACTGAGGGTTGTTTTTTCTCGGACAGGTATTTTAATTACTAATGTAAAACTAATTGTGTAATAGCGGTAGTTAGAACACAGCTATGAGCATTTATTAAAGCAATAATCGCACTAACGAGTCAGTTTTACTGCCTTTTGCATATGAATCAACAAACCCGGAGCCTGATTAGCTGTTTTCTAAAGATGTCAACGATCAGCTGTTGATTTTTAGAGTTTACAAGTTGGTTCATTTCATTTGGAGATATTAGATCAACACATATAGCAGCGATACCTCCTGCTATTAGAGGATGATGTTATAAATGTCATTTAGGCTGATTGTTTACATGAAGAAACGTCATTTTTAGAGACAAACTGCATCAAAACATGGACATTCACTTTTATTTGCACGTCAAAACTTATTAAAACACCCTTTATTTGGTACAAATAGCAGAATGAGACTGAAGCTGAGCATTTTTAAACATCTTAAGATGATTTACTTCTTTCTGAATGGTCTTTTGTGTGCATCAGATTATTTAAATCTTCATTCACCTTTATCATTTTTTCATGACTAAATGACTGGTTGATGTTTGTGTATCTCCGGCGTCAGACGGCTGTAGAAAGACTGCAGGATATAACACATATACGCCCTAAAGAGGAGCATCCCGGCGAGAACAGGGATGCCTCAGAGGAGGAGCTTTCAACCAGACCACTCCAGACGACTTGATTTGGTGTCTCCCAGATCTGGAGCATCTGCATCAGAGCTGGAGGAGACGCGAGGCAGCAAAGATCTCCGTAAGTCACACATCTGTTGTTGAGCATTAAACATATTCACTTACGTCATTTAGACTGTTTGGCAATATTTATACCGATAACAGCAACAACTGTATGAAGGTTGAGGATATTTTGTTTTACAGTCATTCATAGAGATGCACCAATTCACTTTTTTCCGATTCTATCTGACACCGATACCCGGGCCGGGCGTATCGGCTGATACCCAATACCAATCCGATACTACTGTTGAATGAATAAACCATATTCCTTGTCATGTGAGTTAAGGCATCAGGCTTGACATAAACATCTAGCTTTGTTAAAAAAAAAAGGTAAAGGTAGATATAAATGTATTTAATATTATTTATTAACAAATAACCATGCATATTAGCAGCAAAAATAAATAAATAACACTTCTCTGCTTTGCGTAATGATGTAACCAGCGTTGTAAACATAGAATTGAAGTGGTTAGACTCGATGTAACTGTATTGCTGCATATGGGGGAAAAAAAAGAAGCTGAATCGTCCTCATTCATTCGATTTTCGATCCAGTTAATTAGTCACGTTTGTTTAACCAGGCATACATCTGAGTTACTGGCTATTTTCTTTCTTTCTTTTTTTTTTTGTAAAAAGTTAGTTTATTTAACTTTTATTTATCAAGAAATTAAAAAAATAACCCTTGAGATATTAAATCTACTTTCCATGAGTGTCCCAAGCACAGTTGGTAGCAGCTCAGATCAGCAGTAATAAATTCAACAATCCACATAAACAGAACACAAAATAATTTAAAAGAAGCTATGAAACCATATTAGTTAAAACAAGAAACAATTCAAATATAAGAATCTCTGCTGATTTCACCACAGTTACTGCAGGACAAATAAAAGCACATTTAACCACACTTATCAGCATTTAATGTCTCTAACATTTGCTTTGATTTATTTACTGGAAGCAGCTCCTTAAAATTGAGGGTTTTTTCACCTACAAATACAGTCAGCTAAGTCTGAGGCAAATTTTTCTTTCATGTTTTTGAATATGACACAAATGTCTTTAATGTAGAGACCTGGGCTTGTCCACACCAGAATAACTGCATGAATCTTTTGCTCTGAAAGCTGCCACAGATTCTCGTCTTTCTCTGAGTTTGTCTGTGTTTGTGGTAACAAAAAATAAAAGGAAAAAGTAAGAATTACATCCATAAAAATGAGGTCTAGAGCTCTATTATCTGTGTTACTGGTTTCCATCTCTTCTCAAACATTTCTAGTTCAGCTGTAGTCTTGCAGTAGTTTGTTCCATGATAAAGGCCTGTTTCACTTCGTTTCTCCGTTTTATCATACTGGGAGGTTGTGGTTTCAGCCAAGAGACTATAATCATTTTCCTTGCTATCATTCGCAGGATTCTAAGTAAATATGCAATTTCCAGATTTTTCATATCGGTCTATGACTGGTAAAACTTCCCCCAATCACTCCGATTCTAAAGTTAAAGGAATAGTACACCCATAGAATGATGTGCGTTCATTTTTCTACTCCCCCTCATGCTGAGCGAGACTCTGTAGCACTTTTTTAACATCTCAAATGCAGCCGGAGATTGGACAGGTTCACCGGGGTCCGAGCCAAAAAGGTCCATAAAAATCCACAAAAATTGTTCAATATTCGTCCATACTGCTCGTCCAATGTAATCCAAGTGTCCTGAGTGGGTAGCGTCCAGAATTTACTGGAAACCACATCATACAGTATATTTTTAGAGTAGAAAATGTATGCACATCATTCTGTGGGTGTACCCTGATGGAGCCCCACCCTTTTCAGAAGAGGGTCCATAGATGGTACGGTTCACTTATATAGGGTCCATTTTATAACGGAAACACACAAAATAGTGTACTGGACCAGACCAGACTGATCTGTTCTGTACCGCTCAGTGGAAATTGGGCTATACTTTATGTTGTTTTTTATGTTCAATAGTTGCAATTTGTTTTTGCAACTGTACGACTTTTTCAGTTTAAGTTTTTTTCAAGATTTAAGATACAAATAAAGTCTTGAATTTGTCTGTGTTTCAGTCTTACCTGCAGATGTCCAGCAGCTGGTGGTGATTAAAGAAGAGGTTCCCTGGAGCTCCAGTCTGGACCAGCAGGAACCAGAACTCCTTTACATAAAGGAGGAAGAGGAGGAACTGTGGATCAGTCAGGAGAGGGAGCAGCTTCATGGGCAGGAGTCGGAGATCAGCAGGTTCTTTGTCACTGATGTTACTGCGAGGAGAGAAGCTGATGAAACTCAGTCCTCACAGCTTCATCAGATCAAAACTGAAGACAGCAGAGAGACAGAAGGTCCAACCTGCAGCTCAGATACACAACTGAAAACAGAAACTGATGAAGAGGACTGCGGAGGACCAGAATGGGCTACTAGTCCAGATCCAAATGGTCTTTTCCAACCTGATGCTGATGAGAAGGCGTCAGGCTCCTCTGAAACTGAAGTTAGTGATGATGATTATTGGCAAAAATCTCCTGATTTAGGACCTGGAACAGAAAACGGTGACATTTGGAAATGGAAAATGGCATCAGAGTCGGATTTAAATCTCGACTTGGCCACAAACACAGCTGAAAAACCCTTCATCTGCCCTGACTGTGGCAAACAGTTCCTACATAAGCTCTACCTGCAGAAGCACATGGTAGTCCACGCAGCGGTGAAACCGTTCGCGTGCGATGAATGCGGGAAAAGGTTCAACCAGAAAATACATCTGAAAACACACACAATTGTCCACACAGGGGTGAAACCATTCACCTGTGACAACTGTGGGAAAACATTTCATTCCAAGTTAATCCTAAAAAGACACATGAGGAGAGTCCACACGGAAGAGCACGAGAAACGGTTTGGCTGCGAGGTTTGTGGGAAAAGATTTAGTGAGCGAGACATTCTTTCAAACCACATGAGAGTCCACACAGAAGAGAAACCTTTCACCTGCAGTGACTGTGGGAAAGCTTTCAAGTATAAGTCCTATCTGAAGGGACACATGCGTGTCCACACGGGAGAGAAACCATTTATCTGTGTTGATTGCGGTAAAAGGTTTAGTGATCAAGGAAATCTTTCTAAACACATGCATGTCCATACAAGAGACAAACCATTTGCCTGTAACGATTGTGGAAAAAGATTCAAGTATAAGTCAAACCTGAAGGGACACACGAGAGTCCACACGGAGGAGAAGCCGTTTTCCTGTAATAATTGTGGGAAAAGATTTAAATACAAGTCATATCTGAAGGGACACATGAGAGTCCACACGGGAGAGAAACCATTTGCCTGTCACTTTTGTGACAGAAGATTTAACCAGAGCTCCTCTCTTATTGCACACATTAGAGTCCACACAGGCGAGAAACCTTTTGGCTGTGATGTTTGTGGTAAAAGATTCACTGAACAAGGAAATCTTTCAAGACACGTTAGACTTCACAAGAAAGAAATCTGTTAAATATGGCATTTGTTGTAAAAAGATTTCACACTCAGGAACTTTGAGGGCACACGTCAGCATCCACACAGCAGAGCAGGGCTACTCAGTTTGGTCCTACAAGGGCCGCAGACCTGCAGGTTTTCAATGTTTCCCTGATCCAACTCAGGCTAATGAGTCATTGTGCAGAACTTCACAGGCTGTGGGACTGATTTTAGAGATAAGATTTATGGCTCTTTGAAGGGAGCCGGATCTTGAGACGTCGTTCTTAGAATTAAATGAACAGTAACTGATCTTTATCAAGTAATTAATCACTGGTAGCAATTTATAAGGCAAGATTTGGATTGGAGTAATTCAAACTTACACACCCTGCATACTCAGTTTGTGGGAAATATTCTGAATTATTGGTCATAATTTTAATTTATCTTGTGTTTTCATTGTACGCTTTTTATAGGGTGGTTCCATGTCCCAGTGCTTTGACAGCAATATCACTATTTTGGAAATTTTGTGGCACAGCAGAAACTAGGCTACAATTCCATGCAAAACAACTATTCCAAATATTTTTTGCATAAGGACATTTTAGTAATGCAAAAAACCTCGAAGTAGAAAAAGGCAAATGTTTATCCAGTTCAGGGTCACGGGGGTTGCTGGAGCCTATCCCAGCTATTATCACGCGAGAGGCGGGTACACCTGGACAGGTCTGTCGCAGGGCCAACACAGAGAGACAGACAACCACGGACGCTCACATTCACTCCTAGGGGCAATTTAGAGTGACCAGTTAACCGAACATCATGTCTTTGGACGGTGGGAGGAAGCCGGAGAACCCGGAGAGAACCCACGCATACACGGGGAGAACATGCAAACTCCACACAGGAAGGCCACTGTTGGAATTGTTGGAACCCCCTCCCCAACTGGGAATCGAACTAGCAAACTTCTTACTGTGAGGCTGCGGTGCTAACCACCACGCCACCGTGCAGCTAAAAAAAAAAAGTTGTCCTCAAAATTATTCATATCCTTTTATTAGATAATATATAAAATTTTTATGAAAATGATCACATTGATTTTAAATAGTGGTTTAACAGAAATATTAAATGCAAACAAAGAATAAAAAGGAAACAAGCACGATTGGGCTGTCAGTCAATCACGGTAATCAGGTGTTTTCTGTACTGTTCAATGTGACGTCTGCACCTTCTGACAGGTATACTGGTCCATGTTCATGACTAAGATGCTTTAATTGGTCTGGGACAGTTTTGTTATTTCACTAAATTGTAATTATGAAAATTTTATTTAATACTTTTTTTTTTTTTTTTTAGTTTCTTATTTGAATTAATATTGTGAATTTAGCATTTTCTTTAATTGGAGTGTATGAACAATTTTGAGGACGACTGTATCTTGGCCGTCTATATAAAATCTGTTGTTTGTTTGGATTTTTTAAATGGAGGAAAAATACAGAAGTACAGCAAAAATAGAAACAGACTGAAGCTGAGCTGTAAGTATTTGTAAATGTTTTGGACACCTTCTGCCCATATGTCATCCTCAAAAAAGTGGAAGTACAAAGAAAAAGACTTTATCAGCGTAGTACACAATGTTAGAGCTGCAGTTTGTGCACGCTCCCGTGACAGCTTGGCTCGTGGGTGCAGTTCGTAATCTTGCTTCAAGTCCCTTTAAATTGTTATTTTCAACCACAATCCAAAAGCAATAATTTATTTAATTTTGGAAATTTTTATTATTAGTTTTAGTTTCTTCTTTGAATCCCTATTGTCAATTTAGCCTTTCTTTAATTGAAGGGTTTGAATAATTTTGAGGACGGCTGTACATTCATATGAAGTGTGTTGGACATCAGACTCCCATGATGCACATACGTGTCACGGAAGGCAGTGTGGACAATCTGGATATAAACAAAGAACGGCTCACAACTGAGATCTGATTCTTAATGTTCATTTAAAAGAGCCGTTAAAGAGAATCGATTCGTTTATGAACGTCACATCTCTAATTGATTAATTTGAAGTCAGGTGTGTTGGAGCAGGGACACGACCACGCCGAGGAGCCCTGCAGGACAGAAACCATCTAAAGTTTCATACGTTGCTTCAGAATGAGCCACCAGGTGGCAGCAGATTGTTCTGTGATTCTTCTTTATATGGTTGATTTTTATTTTTGAGGTTTTTCTAAATGGTTAAGTTTCTGTCGTTCAGGTGGTTTTTCCTACATTAAACTCATTCAAAACCAGCTAAGATAAATATCCATGGCAAGGCAAAAGCAGATAAATAAGCATAATAACACACCAATCCCACACGAGTTTAACAAGAAACAAAGAGGATGAAGGGCAGAAGGAAGGTAGAGAGAAAAGAGACAATTCAAAGCATTCCTTCCTTCCAGTTTTATTGTTAAAATATCGAACAAAATGAACAAGCTCAACCCGTCAGCGAGGACACAGAACGAATACAGAGTGCAGTCGTGTGTGTTTCACTGAGACGTGGCTGCAGGAACATATCCTAGACCCCCCCCCCCCATGTTTCCATGCTTTTAACCACAGGTGGTGTCATTCTGGACATGTCACTGGAAAGTAGTAGCTTTGCACACGGGACATTGGACTGTTCGCTGTGAGTTTTCGTCCATATCCACCCGGAGAGTTTGCATGTGTGTGTGTTGTGCTGGGTGCTGTTGCGTCATCAGCTCAGTCATTGCTTGGCTGCAAACACAACATGTTTATGACAATCTCAGATTTCAACATCTCTCCTACACTTTATTTTGCGTCCAGCTCCTCTGCCCTGCATCTAATAATGCTGAAGATGCTCTGAGAGGATGTTTTAAGGCACAGACTGGCCATTTTCCTCTCGATGATGAGTAATGATCATGTAATGATTTTGTTTATGTATAAAAACTGTAAATATTTTAATTTATTCATTAAATAAATCAATACATAAATGTGTGCATTAATTATTCAGTTAATATATTAATCTGCTAGTAATCTGAATATATTTAGTGTTTCAGTTGTTACTGTAAATTAAGGTTTGTTTTTTTGTTGCTTATATTGCATAAACCATGGCATAATACTAGAAGACAATAAAGTTTTTATTTGGCAATCCTTTTCTTTATCCTTCCTCTGAATGGAGAACTTGGGCTGGTGATGTCAGGGTCGTTCACAAAGCACTGGAAGATTTTCATTAAAGAACAAAGCTGCTCATTAAACTTCCTTTACTCACTCAGCCAGCGACTGGACAAAGTGGAAAACATGCAGATTTTTTATAAGGGCATTATTGGTTTGATAAAGTATCCAAAAAAAAAAAAGAGTAACAAAAAGCTGTAGTAATAAAGCTGGCTTTGACTGGACAATATTATACACTTATGAAGAAGTGTATAACCCCATCATACACTTATTCTCAATATAAATTTGAATTTCTTTGCATATTTTCTCTTTGTTTTATACCTACTTTGGTTATCTTATGTAGCTTGTGGACTAGTTAATAAATATATTATGGTAACTAGTCATGGTTTTGTGTGGCTCTAAAGCCATTTTAAACCCTCAAGGAGCATGTGAGACGGTTTTATTTTATTTATTAATTGATTATCTATATAAAATATAAATGTTTCTGCTCTAGAAAAGAAGTGGTGCCCTGATCATGGTTATTAATTATTGAATGACTGACGCTACACCAGGGGTGTCCAGCTCCAGTCCTGAAGGGCCACAATCCTGCAGGTTTTCTATGTCACCCTGCTTTAACACACCCGACTCAGATTAATGAGTCATTGTGCAGAACTTCATAGGCTTTTAGAGCCATTTCATCTCAGTCAGGTGTGTTGAAGCAGGAAGGGAAAGAAAACCTGCAGGACCGTGACTTTGTGCACCCATGCGCAACACCCTCTTCCTTTTAATAACTCTCTGTAAACGTCTGGGAAATTAGAAGACCAGTTTCTGGAGTGCCAGGAGAGAAATGTTGTCCTACTCTAGTCTGATGCAGGATTCTAGCTGCTCAAGAAGGGCCAGATGTTTTTATTGGTGAAAAGTTTGGACTGCAGGCAGACCAGTTCAGCAGCCGGACTCTGGACAGCAGGGAAGCCAGTTCAGCAGCTGGACTCTGGACAGCAGGCAGACCAGTTCAGCAGCCGGACTCTGGACAGCAGGGAAGCCAGTTCAGCAGCTGGACTCTGGACAGCAGGCAGACCAGTTCAGCAGCCGGACTCTGGACAGCAGGCAGACCAGTTCAGCTGGACTCTGGACTGCAGGCAGACCAGTTCAGCAGCAGGACTCTGGACTGCAGGCAGACCAGTTCAGCAGCCGGACTCTGGACTGCAGGCAGACCAGTTCAGCTGGACTCTGGACTGCAGGCAGACCAGTTCAGCATCTGGACTGTGGACTGCAGGTAGACCAGTTCAGCAGCAGGACTGTGGACTGCAGGCAGACCAGTTCAGCAGCTGGACTCTGGACTGCAGGCAGACCAGTTCAGCAGCTGGACTCTGGACTGCAGGCAGACCAGTTCAGCAGCTGGACTCTGGACTGCAGGCAGACCAGTTCAGCTGCCGAACTCTGGACTGCAGGCAGACCAGTTCAGCAGCTGGACTCTGGACTGCAGGCAGACCAGTTCAGCTGCCGAACTCTGGACAGCAGGCAGACCAGTTCAGCTGCCGAACTCTGGACTGCAGGCAGACCAGTTCAGCAGCTGGACTCTGGACAGCAGGCAGACCAGTTGCAGCTGGACTCTGGACAGCAGGCAGACCAAGACTTTCAATAAAATGGTAAAATGTCTCAGTTTTTCAGTGTTTGTTTATGTTCTGTTGGGAATAAAATGAGGGTTTATTAGATCATTACATTGTGTAGTTATTATATTTTCCGCAGCATCCCAACTTTTTGGGAATCTGGGTTGTATTATAAAGATGTATTAAATGTTTGTAAACTAAATACTATTAGTCTTCCAATTAAAACTTGTATTTGATAATACTAGTTTTGGTATCAGTGGTATCAATTAAGACAAAAAGGACAAATATTTCAACAAAATTACAGCTGAATTGGTTGGTATGTAGCTGTGGAGATTCTCATCTCTAAAGGACATCTGTTACTACTGGATCACAAGTTGTGAGAAGTTTTAAAAGGAAGGATTTTAGGATTGTAGACAGGGTGTGAACCACAGGGGAGCTGGGGGACCTATAGCTCCCCTTTAATGAAATATGAGCTCCCCAGACACCATTTGTGGATGAGCTCTATAATACTGACATAAAGCATGTTGATTTCTCTCAGATTCACCGTAGCCTTTATGATTCTGATGGTATCATAATGGCCACTGAAGCGTGGTGGAGCTGCAAGTTAAACTTCTTCTACATTACATAAGGGATGCCTGACGGGGTGTCCATTGACTTCGCGGTGGCAACGTCCCTCCGCTTCGTGTCAGATGGTTCACGCCTCCACATCGTCTAGCTGATAGGACACCTTAAAGGGCATATTATACCATGGTCACTCAGCCTACGAAAGAAATAAATATTGTTTTTACCATTAAAATGGCAAGTTTTTCCACAAGAAGTGGCTGAGTGGACTATTGTCTCTCGTTGTGACGCTGCCAGCTGTGGCCAGAGCACCTTCAGCTCTGTCCATCTGCAGCTGCAGAGGTTGTGGGTCAACCAATCATTGTTTATTCTATTGTGTTTATATTACGTATGGTTGTTAGTTATTATGCATCGGCATGCCTACAGTGTGTGTCAGGCAGGCTATAATATCAGTTGGCATCATATTTACAGTGCCCCCCCCCCCAAAAAAAGAAAGCGGCTCCCCCGAAGCCGACGGTATGGTTTGCACACTGATTGTAGAGTTGACTAGTTTGTAACACATTGCATTCAATCAAGTCTGCCAACTGGTGGAATAATATATTTATTGTTAAATTTATATTAATACAGATTATTATTTACATCCAGCTATACGCAAAGACACTACAGTCATGGAGTTCTTGGTTTATTTTGCCACGTTTGGGCAACCTACACTTCACATAGTTCGAGGATTAAGGTTTGGATCTTTGCTCAATCCTTTTCCAAACTCATCACAGTCAAACGGCATCTCTTCTGAATGCGCTCTTACATGTTTCTTAAAATGTGACTTATAATTAAATCTTTTCCCGCAGTCATTGCAGGCGAAAGGTTTCTCTCCGGTGTGGACTCTCATGTGACATGAAAGAGTTGCTCGCTCACTGTATCTTTTCCCACAAACCTCACACTCAAACGGCTTCTCTCCCGTGTGGCCTCTCATGTGAGTCTTAAGGTGAGCATTTCGGTTAAATATTTTACCACAAACGTTGCAGCTAAATGGTTTTTCTCCTGTGTGGACTCTCATGTGCATCTTAAGGTGTGCCTTTCGGTTAAAGCTTTTACCACACACATCGCAGCCAAACGGTTTTTCTCTTGTGTGGACTCTCATGTGTGTCTTAAGATTCGCGTTTTGATTAAATCTTTTCCCGCAGTCGTCACAGGCAAACGGTTTCTCCCCAGTGTGGACTCTCATGTGACTGGAAAGACTTCCTCGTTCGCTGAATGTTTTGCCACAAACATCGCAGCCGAACGGTTTCTCTCCTGTGTGGACTCTCATGTGACTTGAGAGACTCCCTCGCTCACTAAATCTTTTCCCGCAGATGTCGCAGCTAAACGGTTTTTCCCCTGTATGGACTCTCATGTGCGTTTTGAGATGTGAATTGTAAGTAAATCTTTTTCCACAGTAGACGCAGGCAAGCCGCTGCTCTCCTGTGTGGATTCTCATGTGCGACTTAAAAGACTGCTTGTTGACAAACAGTTTACTACATTCAGAGCAGCTAAAGGACTTTTTGGTGTTACAACCTTCATCGTGGTTTTCACTTGACTCAGGTGCAATTGATTGTTTCCTATTTTTGTCACTGGTTTGAGTTTCAGGTACAGAATCTGACCAAGATTCCTGCCAATCATCACCATCATCATCTATGCTGACTTCAGTCTCAGAGCAGTCCTTTTCACCAGTATTTTTTTGTAAATTATTTTTTGGATCAGGCTCCTCGGTTGGTTCTTGTCCCCCACAGTCTTCTCTACCAATTTCGACATGCACTTGTTTATCTGAGCCACTGGTTGGGGGTTCTGTCTTTCTGTTGCCTTCACTTATTATGTGATTAAGGTGTGAGGACCGAGGTTCCTCTTCATCATCTTCACTCTTCACAGTAACAACCATAAACGGGAACTTGCTGGTATCAGTCTCTTTTTGTCCATCAAGCCGTTCCCCCCCTGACTGGTCCAATGTTCCTCCTCTTCCTTGAAGTGAAGTGCTTCTGGGTCCTGCTGGTCCAGACTGGAACTCCAAGGAACCTCTTCTTTGATCACGATCACCTTCTGGACATCTGCAGGCAACACTGAAAGACAATAAAGGACAACTACATTTACATGGATTCACCTTGATCCTCATTTGTTTAAATATTGCTAAAAAAAAGAAAGAAAAAAAATTAATAAAAGTTTGTTTTTTTACAAAAAAAACAAAAAAGAACATGAACACCAGTGATAACCAGTAATCCCAGGGAGGGTCACAGCTGAGAAAGTCAGAAAATTTTTATTCTTTAAATTTGATGTCATTATTTCACCCTTTAAATATAAAAATACATAAAGATTTTTTTATTTTTTAGTGAATGAATAAAACTGCATTGATGTCTGGTTTATGTACTGTGTGATGTGTCAAAATTAGTATAGTGCAAAAAGTCTCCACCAGGGGGCTGAAGACAAGTAGCAGATTTTATACAACAGGGTCTTTCATTACTGGACAAATTGATTCATTCAGGACTGTGTCCGAATGTCCTTCCTACTCCCTAACCCCTCATTCACTACAACGGGCTGCATGAGAGTACGCTCATTCTGCTGGCGATTCTGACACAAAGCTGTCACCACGGCAACCACAGCCTGACCATGTGAGGTCTTCATGTGTTACCGGACACACCTGATTTAGTTTATCCAGTAATGAAACACAGGAAACAAAGAAGTAGAGGTGGGATAATCGGAAAGAAAAAAATTGAGTGGGGATCTTTTTTTTAAAATGATAATATTCAGGGACAAACATATTTATGAAAAAGTAAATGGATTTGACCTTTTTGTCAAATATATAAAGAAATCACTACTTCTATAGTACTTTAAGCAATTTATATAATATATATGAAAAAACTGCACAATCGTATACTTTTTTTATTAGAAATATAAAGCACTGCATGTCTAAAACCTATTCTGGGGACAGAGTGAAAACAGTGAAATAGCTCCATAAAAATGCTTATTTGCAGTGCAAAATTTTAGACAAATTTTGTACAATCACCACTGGTTGTCAAAACATATATTAACATTTATATTTTCCATTAAAATTAATTAGGGACACAACAAGCCCTGAAATCAAATTAACACAAATTTACATGGATTTACCACTGCTGTTCTCCTGAATGGCCACCAGAGGGCGCCACACATCTACACAACAACTGATGTAGGAATGGAAAGAGGCGGCGAAGGAGTGGAAAAAAGGAAGATCAACAGCAGTTGTTGTTGTTGGAAAGTTATTTATGATAAAACACAAAATAAAAAGTGTTCAACTGCTTTATACATTAGTGTTGCCATGGTGATTCATCAGAAGCCTGAGCAGAGAAATGATGCCAGGTTCTTGTGAGGTTTGTGGCTGTATGAAAAGTCAAAAATGACATCAGCAAGGAAGAAGAAATGAAAACATAGTAACAGCTGACTGATATTTAAAGAAAAATGATCTCCTCAGTTGTTTTATTCCACCCTACCCAGACTGATTTGCAGTTTCTGTCAGTGGGACGTCCACTCCTGGGAAGAGTGGCAGCTGTGTTGAGTCCAAATAGTTTTGGAAATGACCTGATAACTGCTGCCAGAATGATGGGCGGCAACAGTTGCCTCCCTGGGATCATTGCTGAGGCAGCAAACTGACAAAACCTCATATGAATTTCATATTTGTATGACACAGTAAGAGTTTTGGTTTAGTTTAAGTTACATAAACATTCAGATGAAGTATTCTGCCATGTGCTTATTCGTCTGATGATCCAGTGATGTGAAAAGGACTAAGAGAGTTTGACTTGACACATAAAAACTTATGTTGCAGCCTCTCTTTTGTTGGAGACCAGGCAGTATTTTAAGATGGTAGAAGTTTCTGTACTAGTATGCAAGATAAACTACTGGTGTAATGCACCTGTTGATGCGGCTTTTGGAAATTAAATCAGTCTGATCTATTTATCAGCAACAATTTTCAATGTATGCACAGTGATGTGAGAATGAGACAGAAAAACCTTTTAAATCCATTTCTAGATCCACTGAATTAAAAAGTATGAATTATAATAAGACAAAAAGATTTACACCCTAACTGAAAACAAATAAATTGCTCCATCTTAAACAGCAACATTAAAAATAAAACCAACTTGACTGTTTTCATTCATTAAAATGTGGTTTTAAGGAATCCTATGGGGGAAAACACCACAAGTTTTTAAAAATTCAACAAAGCTAACCCCGAAGTCAGAGAATGATCACATTTAAAATATCAAAATTCTTATAAATAATCCAGATTAAAGTTTTTACCATAAAAGGTAACAGACTTAACGCGGGACAGCAGACGGATGTGTGGGACTGACCGAGGTCTGCGTCGTCTTGTGTCGGCTCCAGTTCTGACGTGGACGCTGCAGATGTGGGGGGCACCGAACCCCGTCTGGCCTCATCTGGTTGAAGACTCCGCCTTTGAGGCATTTTAGCTCCACAACCTTGATGGCTCCTCAGAGACGTTTCTGCAGGTTTCAGGGCTTCTGTGCTGGATCTGCTCTTTCCATCAAAGGTGTCTGGAATTAGAGAAATACCAACCAGTCAGTTAAATATTTAAAAACCATTTGCAAACAAACTAGTGGTTGCAAAAAGGACAGGTTTTTGTCCTTGGAGCACAAATGTTTAACATAGTTCATGTTACATAAGTTTCACAATAAAACAAACCAAATGAATTAGGAAAATAAAACTGCAGACATGCAGAGGAAAGAAGTTCATCACGTCAGTTGAAAGGTTCTTGTTCAAGGCTTCATCTCTGTAAAGAACATCCTCAATCCATCATACTGTAGCTTACAGGTTATTTGGAAAGGACGGTGACTATTAATGAACATTTCATAAAAAGATGCTAAAAAAAATAGGCTAATTTCCATCTGTTGTCCCTGGAGGAGGGTAAAAGCAAAACTAATGACACAACAGTTGGATAAAATATCAACAGAGAAAGAAAATACTGTTTAATAGGGATGGGCGATATGGACTAAAAAATGTATCACGATAATTTCGCTTATTTATCACGGTAACGATAAGTGACGATAAAAACTATCAGCAAAATATTTTGTATTATAAATTTGTCACTAAATTCTGTCTTGAAAGCCCTACAAAATACTAGAAGCCACTAAACTGTCAATTAAGTTCAAGTAGTGCACCTGTACTGCAAAACTGTAGTGACACCAAGCAAACAAGTCTGAAATATGAGACCAAATTCCACATTTATTCAAACCATGCAAACAGAAAAACTAACTTGGCGTATTAAAAAAAAACAAAGTAGTGCAACTGCAAACACAACCTGATAAATTGTCATCTCACGATAAAAACGATAAGTTCAAATTGTTATTGTGGGGAAATTCTTTGACAATATATTGCACACGATAAAATATCGCCCATCCCTACTGTTTAATTTGTCACACAAGGAGCCAGATGTTGGTATGCACGTCAGATTCACACAAATCACTACATGCAGAATTCATAAACCTGCACAGCCAAATCTACATCATACATGTAAATCCATCATTATTATCGGTCATACCAATGACAAAATATCTGACTGCATACTTTTGTCTTAATCGTCTCAGACATGTCAAAATCATTCACATACTTGTATAAAGGCATAATATTCGTACCAGAGATGCACCAGTTCTACACTGGATCAGATATCAGCTCCGATATTGATTAATTAGCTGTATTGGACATCGGATGGATGAGGACGACTCAGCATTCTGATCCAGTCATTTCTTTTTTATTAAAGGCGCTATAGAAGATGTTTCGGTATTTCAGAAAGCAGAGACTGTTAGCGAGTTTTTGAATAATGCACATGCACAAGACCAGCCTGCTGGATTCACAGCTCCCTCCCCCGACCGCAGAATAAGGTGCACGAGCCGCTCCGGTGTTCAGCAGCTACAGATTCTCCATCATGTCACATGTCAGTAAAACAGATGTCGCTGTCTGAACGTCGCTAACCGCTTTCAGAATGATGTTAGCTACCTGCTGTAAACGTCAGACGAGAGTACGCCGCCAACAGCATGCAGTATTCTCACCAACCAATTACTCTCATTGATCAGTCTCGCCTATCACCTGTTGAACTGACCGTCAATCACTCTGGCAATGGTAGTAAAAGTGATTGACAAATGAAAATGAGAAGATCGGTGGATGTTTTTTCAGCCCCATTACTTTCACAGCTGATGTATAATAATATCTATATATTAGGGATGCACAATATTTGAAAACTCATGTGGCCGATAACCGATATAGATACCGATATTAAAGCTGGAAAAAATAAGCAGTCATTGCAAATAGCAGTTTTGTTATTCGTTTCTGACACTTAATATCGATACATTGAAATATCGCAATAGTTTCTTATGCCAAAATCAAATTGGTATTTAAAAACCTGGTATCGATCTATTTTACTTACAAAATCTTGCAAGATTTCATTGTTCTGTTAAAAAATCTGGTGATATTTTGTGAATTCTAGCATGAATTCGTAACAGAATAATGAAATATTGCGAGATTTTTTTTTAGTAAAATAGATCGATACCACATTTTTAAATGTCAATACGATACCAGCATATGTAAATATTGCAAAATGTTTTTGTGAATTCTTGCAAGATTTCATAATAGAATGATGAAATATCGGGAGATTTTGTTAGTACAATAGATCAATACCACATTTTTAAATGTCAATGTGATATCAGTATTTGAAAATATCACAAAATATTTGTGAATTCTCGCAAGATTCCATAACAGAGCAATGAAATACTGTGAGATTCTGTTATTAAAGTAGATCGATACTGTATTTTTAAATGTCAATATAATATCAGCATATGATCATGAAAATATTGTGATATTTCAGTATATCAATATTTTTCCCACCCCTAATTTTAGGGGTCCAACTGTCCAACATATTATTAAAAACTGCAAGAATACCATTTTCTTCCAGGAAGACAGTATCAATATTTGTATCCATCATATTGATACCAATGTTGGTATCGATATTATCTACATCCGTATCGGCCCACCAGCACCTGAATGTGGGAGGTTAATGGGAACAGCGGAGAAAATCGTGGACTTTTATCGTGTCCACCAGTTTGAACTGAACCTAGATTTATCGTGTGAGAAATGATGGATGATGCTGAATAATCTACATCTTTCTGTGAAACAGACACGGATTAAAATAAAGATTTAAAGCATCGATAACTCCGTTCATGTTTTAATACGATTAAACTAATTAGAGCCGAAAAAGGGAAAAGGTTTCTGGAGTTGGATTAACAGCCATGTTCTAACACTTTAAAATAACTATTACTTTTGCATTAACGACTTTTTTTACCTGTTAAATCAGCGTCGGTGTCTCTCTGGAGACATTTGTCCCCCATCAGCTGAGAAGGCCACTCCCATGTTTATCCTCCGCTATCTTCCTCTTCTGCTTTCGTTTTTTCCTCCTCAAACACAAAGTTTAGCTTTTTTAAACCTTCACGTGTCACCATTTCATTTCTAAACCTTCTCACGATTCCAACTTCTCATCCAGCAGCGACAAATGTCCTTTAGAGACATCGAGAATCCCAACAGCTACAAGCTAGCCGATTCATCTTTTATTTTGTTCCCCCCTGCAACACCACTTCGGACACTAAAGGTTCCTACCCCGCTGTCGTTTTACCTGATACTTTTGTGATTTATCCTGTTTTAATTAATCAGTACCTTATAGCTGATGACAGACATGTTTTTTTATTATTGAGAAGACCTTAACATTTAAAAACATACCTTCAATATGTCTTTATAACACTTCCCAAAGAGAAGGGACAGTGCAAAATGGAAATCCAAAGCAATAATTTCCAACTCTCAACTGTTTTATTTCCGATACAACATAAACAGACATTTTACAATTTCAAGGAAAATATTTACTGATTGTGAATCTGATGCAACACATCTGTAAAAAGTTGGAACAGGACCAAGAAAAGGCAACTGGAAGAGCTTCGATGACTAATCAGGTTTTTTTGGTAACAGGTCAGTAACATGACTGGTTTAACTGGGAACAGTAACATGACTGGTTTAAGTGGGAACAGTAACATGACTGGTTTAAGTGGGAACAGTAACATGACTGGTTTAACTGGGAACAGTAACATGACTGGTTTAAGTGGGAACAGTAACATGACTGGTTTAAGTGGGAACAGTAACATGACTGGTTTAACTGGGAACAGTAACATGACTGGTTTAACTGGGAACAGTAACATGACTGGTTTAACTGGGAACAGTAACATGACTGGTTTAACTGGGAACAGTAACATGACTGGTTTAACTGGGAACAGTAACATGACTGGTTTAACTGGGAACAGTAACATGACTGGTTTAACTGGGAACAGTAACATGACTGGTTTAACTGGGAACAGTAACATGACTGGTTTAACTGGGAACAGTAACATGACTGGTTTAAGTGGGAACAGTAACATGACTGGTTTAACTGGGAACAGTAACATGACTGGTTTAAGTGGGAACAGTAACATGACTGGTTTAACTGGGAACAGTAACATGACTGGTTTAACTGGGAACAGTAACATGACTGGTTTAAGTGGGAACAGTAACATGACTGGTTTAACTGGGAACAGTAACATGACTGGTTTAACTGGTAACAGTAACATGACTGGTTTAACTGGGAACAGTAACATGACTGGTTTAACTGGGAACAGTAACATGACTGGTTTAAGTGGGAACAGTAACATGACTGGTTTAACTGGTAACAGTAACATGACTGGTTTAACTGGGAACAGTAACATGACTGGTTTAACTGGGAACAGTAACATGACTGGTTTAACTGGGAACAGTAACATGACTGGTTTAACTGGGAACAGTAACATGACTGGTTTAACTGGGAACAGTAACATGACTGGCTATAAATGGAGCATTTCAGAGAGGCGGTTTCTCTTAGATGGAAAGATGGACGGAGGTTCACCAATCTGAGACAAACTGGCTCTAAAAGTTGAATTAAAGTAAAAATTTGTTCCTGAATGTGAAATTACAAAGACTTTGAAGATCCCGTCTACAGGAGGGATCCTCAGGCATCAGCATCATGCAGGTTTTTTTTTTTTTTTAATAGGACTTAACGACCGGTAATCAGACTTGTGCAGTCTGCTTTACAGAGAATCCATTTATTCATTCACTCCCTGTTCATGCTTGGTGTGCAGCCACAGCTGCTATGGGTCAAAGCCATGCCAGTGGCCTTTCAGACTGATATTTCATTTTTTGCCGGTATCGGCCAACTCCCGCCATAATCAGACGTTACAAATTTAATGTTAAGTGAACTGTTTTGTGAGGTGCTTCTTATATTAGCTGTAAAATTACTTTTGCTTCCATTACATTAATTTGTGAGTCAAATGCAGCATCAGCCCCAAATCAAATATGAAAATATTGATATCAGCCCTACCCCCCCACCCCAAAAGTCAAAGCCTCTCAGCCAACTTAGAATTCATACAGCTATTCTGATAGGAGGCAAGGGACAGGACTGGGGGGACTTAACCTCAGTTACTGGACAAGCTAAAGTGAAATGTCAGGAAATGTCTCCATTTTCTTCACACTGAAATCTGATGAGACATGAAAAGTTCCCAGTAAAACCTCAAATACCAGTGCTGATTCAAGTTTGACAAGACTGGAGTCCATGTTTGACATGGAGAGCAGATGAGTTTTCAGTAAGGAAACGGCATTTCAACTAGTGATGGAAGTTTGGTGACAAGCAGAATGACACGTGCATGGGAGAATTAGCCATTTGATTTGTGTTGGAGTGGGTTCTTTAAAAAAAATAAAGGCTTTCAACGTGCCAACTGAGACCCGTGCTTCAATTACAGGAAGATACGCCACCACTGGTCTTGTGGAAGACCAGGCCTCCATTTTCACGTGCAACTGCAAAGCTATGAAGCGAAAGTTTAAGAAAATCAGCTCTGAGCAAAACTCCATGAGGGGTAAAGCAACCTGACACCAGCTGTAAGAAAAGGATGTAGACAAGATCATTGATGAAGTTTTATTGTGCTACAGTTCATCCACGTTGGTGTCCGAGGGTTGATGAGCCGATCGGTTCATCCTGCAGGAGGAGGAGAAGAAGTCAGCCTCAAGGACAGCTTTGCATTACAGCAGATATTGTTGATCTGTACCTCAGAAGTAGAGCTTCTGTCCTGTTGGCATGGCCTTAGTCTTGGATGGTCCCTCTTGCTGCTGAGTTTCAGGTAGAGGAATGTGGCCAAAAGTATCCTTGACGTATTTGGAATCACGGCGGCTGCTCCGTTGGCGACCGTAGCCAGAGTTGTAGTGGACAACGTGGGAGGAAGGGTACACCGGTCGCTCAGCAACCGTGCCCATGGCCACATGGTTGGAGGTCCAGGCGAACCGTGGGATCTCACGGTCGGGCTTCATGTTCTGAATCTCAGTAATGACGTCACCAATGGCCAAACCCTGCAGGCCTGAACCAGAGGACCCAGAGCCACCACTCAGGAACCCAGAGGAGCCAGATCCAGAGCCCAGGAATCCTGACCCAGAACCAGATCCAGAGCCACCCATGAACCCAGAACCTCCTGTGTAGAACCCAGAGCCTCCAGACTGACCTAGATGAGTTCAGAAGGAGATACAGGCTAAAGTTAACTGCAGTGGGAATGTGGGGTCTCAGCAGGCATCATTGTCCTCCATCATTCATCCCCATGTCAGGACACAAGTCCAGATAGAACAGCTGCTACATCAGGAACCAGCAGTGTGACAGTCGTCTTCATATACTTGCTTTTTTTGGGAGGAAAACCAGCTGCAATGTTGAAGAGCAGGAAGCAGATACAGGAAACCCTGTTGGAAGCAGAAAGACCAGCTTCAGTATAGACACAGGAACAGAAACCTGAACCTTTAACCAAGCATGACAACTCACCTGAGAACCACCTGAAGCACCATGTTGAAGTCAGAAGAAGACAAAGCAGCAGAAAGCAGGTTACACAGCAGTCTGAGGAACACTGCAGAATGGTAGATGGTGCTGTAACTGCTCTGTGGCTGCACTCCACCTTATATTGCTGCTCCACCTGCTCTAATTACACTCATTAACATCAGCTGCTACCCAGCCATTCATGCTGGCTGCAGGAACTCAGGCTACATTCTCACAGCAGGTAATGATGCTCAAATCTGATTTGTTTGCTTGGTCGTTTACATCATTATTTACATGCGACCTCTGACTTCAATATGAACTGTTTTACGACTTTGAAGTGACCTGCATGCACAGAGGAAGCCATGATGTCATACACAGTAGTTATGGAGGTAAATGTGGACGCTACACTTGTTAGCATTTATGTTTCAGTTTCAAAGCTGACATGCAATCATTAACACCGTCTCTGGCCACCACCCTAAAATAAACGCCAAGAGTGAGTTCGGTTGAGCACCTACTGATTTAAGAGTGTAAAATAATAAAACAAAGGCCACACATGTATGCACACACACACACACACACGTTTTTGTTTCCCCTCTAAATACATATTTGTTGTGCTGGGGAACGTAGATCACATAAACTGAAATTGTATTTCATTTTCTACGTTGTTAATGTGCAGCCTGCACATTTACCACACGGTTACAACATCATCCACATGAACTTGACTCTCATTCCATCTCTAATGTAGCAGCGACCAGACTAGTTATAAATTAGACTAGTGTCAACCATAGTTATACTTTATTAGCAGGGGGGGGGAGTAACTATTTACATTTACTCAAGTTACTGTAATTGAGTAGTTTTTGTGACTGATTTGTAATTTTTTAAAATAGTTTTACATATAGTTTTTTTGACCCAAGCAATTTACTTCTTTAGAAACTTCCCCCACTACTGAGTAAAAAATGAAAGGGGAGAAAAATCTACGTCATGGATTATTAATCTACGCTGCCGATCTACTTTGTGACGTTCAGCGTATCATCCACTGAAAATAAATTTCGCTGATGATGGCTGGTGCTGAGAAAAAGATGGGGATGGGGAGGAGGAGGATGCCAAGCAGACATCGAACTGCTGCGGAAGAGACGAAGAAGAAGCGTAAAAGTTTCACAAAAACAGTGTTAAACTTGTCCTTTTTTACAGCTAATAACTGAAAGTAATGAACTTTAACTCAGAGTAAATTTGAAACTAAGTACTTTTTTAGATGGGTACTTTTACTTTTACTTGAGAATTAAAGAAAGGAAAGATGATTTTAATTAATTACAATTTTCATACTTTTTCCACATCTGTTTATTTTGTATAGAGTATGTGGTTCCTCTGCAGAATGACGTTAATAATCTACACTTGTAAAGTTAGTTGCATACGGATCATAATAAGTAAAGCATAAATGAATCTGAAGGCATCAGCTGCAATTTTGGTTTGTTCTTAAATAGTACCTGAAGGTTCCTGCTCTGATTCCTCTCTGCTGCTGTGACTGCAGGAGTCCTGCTGACAATGCAGACACCTTCTTCATCTTTGTAAAGAAAAATCCAAAAGCGCCTGTAATTTCCAGCTAATCACATTCAGTAATGAACTATTTTCATGGCTTTGTTCATATAGCAGCAAATGTTCTTAATCCTATTAGGATTTCACATAAAATGATTCATGATGTGGCTAATATCTTTCCAAAAAACAAAAACTTTCCCCGCCACTCTTGCAGGACGTGACGTTCCTGATTTGTTAAACTTGGTTTCAGAACTGAAGCAAAACGGATGTCTTGACTTAGAAGCTTACAGGATGCTTGGAAATCGCCTTAAAGCCGCTCATCCACCTGTGATGTGATTCTGCATGAAATAATCTACAAAAAGGCTTTATATATTTGATCTAATGCAATCTTATCACACTGTTACATACGCAAATATAAAAAGTCATCGTGGTTGATGACAAAAAAGGCACAAAAGTTAAACATGTTGCTGCAGGCTGCTCACATTCACCCCTTATATTTATTCTCATGAATCATATGAATAAATGGAATCACTTTTCATTTCAAAAGTTGCTGTTTGTTTTCATAATGAGTGCTGCTATATTTCCTATATCAATGAACTAAACGAAGGAAGCACCCCTTTGTTTTTATTTAACAATTAGTAAAATGACCTTTTGACCAGAAACTCTGCATGTGACATTAACGATGAAGGAAAACTTTTCTAAAATAAGAACAGAAGCTAAAAAACAAACACAAGGAAGACAAATAATAATAAATATCCCCAGCAACAAAATTAAATAAAGCTTTTCTTTATTACTTTAAAAAAATCAAACAGAAACAGGAAGAGAATATGGATCAAAGATCAAGGCACATGCGGAAAATGACCCAAATGATGAACTTCTAAAGCCACATAATCTAACGTGGCCTCCATCAAACACCAGTATGAACGGCGCACGGCCCCGAAGCAACCTGCATGCACGAAAGACATGATGTCACATGCAGTACGCCGCTTATGCTGTGTAATCATGATCACAAAGTTATAAAATAACAGGATCGTGGCTGTTTACAATCAAGCTTGCAACATCTGGCACAGAATTGTGACAGCTGTCTTACCTCAGAGACGTAAAAGTGATGAAATGTAACATGAAAGCAGTCTGGGTTAGATTCTTTTAAAGAAAAGAAATCTGCTTTATGCTGTTCAGACTGTCATAAAAAGAAAAAAAAATCAGACATGGGTCACATTTACTGATAAAAGTCAGATTCTCAGGCAGCTGAAAGCAGAGAGAGAGCAGGTTACACGCAGCCAGGAAAGTCAAATATGGCTGCTTGATTATTGTAGAAATCATAATCATGTTTAATGTTGTCAATATTGATTATTTGCCCACAATTATTCATTGCGGTCAGGTGGGAAACAAGCCAGAGCCGCCCCCGCCTCAAGAGTTTTGCTTATGTTTACAATGACTTATGAAATTTACATACACTCGTATTAAAGATGGAAAAAAAAATCAGCTGCCAGTGAAATAAGTTGAAATGGACAAAATTGACAAAAAAAAAAAAAAAAAGATTAACATCATGACATTGATTTTCAATTGTGATTCAACAGGAATATTAAAAACAAACAATAAAACAAGCAAACAAGCATGATGGGGCTCCTGAACTAAATGTGAGCCAATCACTGCAGTCATGTGTTTTCTGCAACATCCAATCAGACGTCTGCACCTGTTAACAGGTATCTCATTTGTCTGGGAGAGTTTTGTTAGTTTTTTAAAACCACAATTAAAAAAATGAATGATTCATTTTAATAAATTATGATTTAGCAATTTTTTTTTATTTTCACTTTTATAATTTTTTATTATTAGCAGTTTCTTGATATTTGAATTACTACAGTGAATTAATCCTTTTCTTCTTTTGCGACTGTATACTGTTACAGTCGTCCTCAAAATTACTCATACCCTCCGGTTAAAGAAGCAAAATTAAAATAAATAAATAAATCAGCTGAAATTGAAAAAAGTGTTAATAAATAAAAATTCTATGAAAATCATGACACTGATTTTGAATTGGGATTCAACAGAAATATCAAAAATGAACAGAAAAATTAAAACAAGTTAATTAGAGTGTATGAATAATTTTGAGGATGATATTTATGTACATACACACACATATCTCAATAATTTTATTTCATACTTTCATTAAAAAAACAAATTAAAGCAGAACTCAGTGACTTCAGCTCGGGGCTCCCCCTATGGTAAAGTTCGTACCCTACCCCCCCACAGCACACAGACGTCTTCTCTACTGTCTTTCCTCTATTCTGATCCCTGTTTATCTCTCTAAGCGTTTGCTAGCTTGTTGATGCTACGTTGCTGCGTTGGGAGCAGCAGCTCGTCCTGCGTCTCCTGCACGACGTTTGACCCTCGTTTTCCGGGTAAATATGCAGCATATTTTTCTCTGGTGTTGGCAAAACAAACTTTTATTTACTTTTTGTGGACATGAGAAGTGATTATTGAGCCGTGAGGCTCGGTGCTGCTTCACCCGGCGCCCAGGCAGCGCGAGCTGCGTGAACCGGATCTTCACTCTGGTCCAGCAAAGAGTTGGTTATGAGAGCCAGGAGTCGGTGTTTAGGTGGTGGGAGGCTAAAGAACAAGTTTTTTAGTCTGGTTCTGGTGCAAACCAGCGCTGGAAGCAGCTCGGTGGACAGGGGACGTGAGTGCCCCACAGCGGTTTCTGTTGCCGCGAGATCCGTGTCGGGTCGGCTCAGGCAGACTTGCAGATGCTGCTTACAGACCAGAGAACCGGGGGGAGGCCAGGAAACATCTAATCGCTCCGTAAACACTTTGTTTAGCCCCACAGGGATTCTGAAAAGCCCTTGAGGTGAAAACGTTACTTAGTTCTGCTTTAAGAGGAAATATATATATATTTGAAACTTCTTTTTACATGTTTTGTCCAGTCTACATGGACATTATTGATATCTGACTGGAAGCCAGAACAGAATCAGCCAACAACAGTTTTGCACGTACGTAATTCATTTTCAGTCTGCCTGCTGAGCAGAGGTGATCATGTCCAGCACGAACCGAAGCTGGGAGGGGCCGCAGCGTGACGACCCGGCCTCCTGCGACTACTTCAGGATGGGGGCGGAGCCTACGGCACTAAGAACCATGCATGCTTTCACATCAGCCTCCATAAGTCTCCAACAGCACCTGAAAAAGATTTGCTGCTCGTCACTTTTTTAAACGTGACTAGTCTCTAAAAGGGTTTAAATCACTACTATACACAGCAACAAAGTTTAATATCTTAATAATGACTGTGCTTTGTCAGTATTGCTGCATTTGTGATGGTTTGGAGCCAAAATCTAAATTAAAATTTGACATATTGCACCGCCCTACCATAGATGATCCACAAATCACTGGCAGGTCAAATCAGCTGCATCTCAGTTATCAGTAGCTGCTTTCCACAGGAATAAAGGGACATGCTGCGTGTATTCAGCCTTTTCTCAGTGCTCTGCAGCTGTGTCTTTGGCTCTTTTCTGCACCATACCCGTCAAATAAGAATGAATGAATAGACAAGCCCAAGAAGGGTCACGTTGGTATGGAGCATAATCTTTACGGATTATTGAGCTTATATGAGCACGAGGATGGCATGCTGAGGATATTTACACATCATGTGATGTATTCTTCTTCAACAGGCCATCATCATCTACATGTTCAAGATTTGTGTCTTTGTAAAATAATTTTTCACAGCCATGCAGGCGAAACATTTTCTCCGCTGAATGTTCGGTCATGTGCGAGTTAAGAAGCGTCTTTTTGTTGAACTGTTTCCTACAGACATCACAGGCATAATCTTTCTGTCCCGCATGGACTCTAATGTGCTTCTTAAGTGTTGCGTTTTGGTTAAATCTTTTCCCACAAACATCACAGCCGTAAGGTTTCTCCCCCGTGTGAACCCGTACGTGCGCCTTCAGATTCGTGTTTGTGTTGAATCTTTTCCCACATTCATCGCAGGCGTACGGCTTCTCGCCGGTGTGGACTCTCGCGTGACTTGAAAGAGTTCCTCGCTCGCTAAATCTTTTACCGCAAACGTCACAGCCGAACGGTTTCTCACCTGTGTGGACCCTCCGGTGGGTCTTAAGAGTGGCCTTTTGTTTAAATCTTTTACCACAAACGTTACAGCCGAATGGTTTTTCTCCCGTGTGAACCCTCACATGCGCCTTTAGATTCATGTTTGTGTTAAATCTTTTCCCGCAGTCATTGCAGGCGAACGGTTTCTCGCCGGTGTGGTATCTAGTGTGGTTTAAAAGAGTTCGTCTCTCGCTAAATCTTTTGCCACAAACGTCGCAGCCGAACGGCTTCTCTCCCGTGTGGACCCTCAGGTGCGCCTTCAGGTGAGTTTTTCGGTTAAATCTTTTGCTGCAAACGTCGCAGCTGAACGGCCGCTCTCCGGTGTGGACTCGTATGTGGGATTTCAGGGACTGCTTGTAGACAAACTGTTTACCGCAGTCGAAGCAGATGAAGGAGCGTTTAGCGGAGTTGCGACCTACGTCGTGATTTAGACCTGACGCGGGTGCAACGGTCTGGTTCAGTTCTGTGTCACCATCGGTATCAGGTCCAGGATCTGAGGATTTCTGCCAGTAATCATTGTCACTGACGTCAGTCTCTGAGGACTCTGAGACTTTCTCATCTGGTTGTGAAAGACTACTTGGATCTGGTTCTGGACCTCCATCTCTTTTTATCCAACCGCTGGTTGGAGGTTTTGTCTCTTTGTTTTCCTTTTTTATCAGATGAAGCTGTGAGGACTGAGCTTCCTCTTCATCATCTTCAGTCTTTACAGTGACAATGTTTAATGAGAACCTGCTGATATCGGTCTCCTGTCTTTGATGCTGCTCTTCCTCCTGACTGGTCCAGAGATCCTCCTCTTCTTCCTTTATGTGGAGGGACTCGGGGTCCTGCTCGTCCAGACTGGGGCTCCAGAGAACCTCCTCTTTAATCACCAAAACTTGCTGGACATCTGCAGGTGACACTGAAACACACATGAACACTGAGAACTCAGTTTCCACAAATATTTCCTTATAAGAAATGTCACAATTAAAGATTTTCTTGGTACAATGTCGGAGAAATAACCATTATTTTATGATTATCACTATTTTTATGTGTTGATTTATTTCAGAGCATAAATGGTTAATGTGCCAGTCTTTAACTTTATTTATTTCTATCTTTTGATAATAGAGCAACCAAGAAGTCTCAGTCTAACTAAATTCCTTCTGCTGTGTAAAGTAGGGCTGCCACAAACGATTATTTAGGGCTGTGCACTTCATTGAAATCTGCTCGTGATTTCAATTTTAATGTCAAACGATCTCCAAACTAATATAATCAAGTTGAAACAATTTATGATAGAGATGCGCATGGGCAGCATTCCCTTCCATGCAGTCCTGCTACAACCTACACTCACGCAGCTGAAGCATTGCACTAAAGTTTAACAAAGTTTATTTTGGGATGTTTATATATATATATATATATATACATATATATGTATATATATGTGTGTGTAAGTAAATTTATTTCATTCTTCAAATACAGAGAAATTGCAGAACAGCTGGATACATCGTTTATTTTGGATACATTTGTGATTTTCTATGCCTTATATTTACTTTACTCAGTCAAAAGGATTTATTCAGGAGGATTAGGGCCACTGAAAAAAAAAATCAAATTCTGAGAAAAAGTCAGAATTCTGACGTTTTAAGAAATTGAAAAAAAAAATCTCCTGAATTTTTTTCTCAGAATTCTGAGATTAAATTCAGAATTTTAACCTTTTTTTCTCAGAATTATGACTTTTTCCGAAATTGGGAAAAAAAAAAAATCTCCTGAAAAAAAATTGTTTTTTTAAATGCTCTGGAAAAACGGAAATTGAAAAAAAGCATCTTTCTGAAAAAAATTTTAAATGTTCAGAAAAAAAAATCAGAATTCTGCGTACATATAAACTCTGTGGTTCTCTCAGGAAAAACAGATGAAAGAGGCTACAGGACCTCCACTTGGACCTGGGAGGCTTCTGTCTGGAATCTACATTTAAAAAATAGTTTTGAATATTTCTTTTTCAACCCGAGTAGAAAATTTAGAAACCCAGGAAAAACATCTACGTAGCTTTGACTTACAGCTCGGGATGGAAAAACTGAATCCTCATGAAACGAGTCAAAGACGACACGTCTGCTGTGTCACCAGATCGACTCCCTGCTCGAAGCGTTCAATCCGACAAGAGCTCCGACTACTGGCTGTTCATATGTGACGCGTTTGAGGGGAAGCGTCACGGCTTCGTGGCTTTTACTGTTCCTTGCATCATCTTTGACCCCGAGTTTAATTATTATGTTCTCAACTATGAGTTACTGTTTTTATTTATCAGCTTAAAAGTTTCGAACTTAGTGTTTTAAACGGAAAAAGTAAAAGAGTTTGTTCAGCCGTCTGATGACATCAACACATAAGTTGTGGCCTCACATTTCTAATGGTGGTTTTAAATATCTTGTATAAAGTCGTGGCCACGTGTTATTTGCAGGCAAGCCCCTTTATGGTTATAGTATATTTAATAGAGATGCACCGATACCTGGATCGGATATCGGCTCCGATATTGACTAATTAGGTGGATGGGATATGGGATGAATGAGGCCGACACAGTCACAGCCACTTCAGTTCTATGTTTGCTGTGTCAGTTTCGTCACCACGCAGAGCACAGAAGTATCATTTCTTTTTGGTGCTAATTTACACTTTATTTGTAATATAAATAATATTAAGTTAATATATATCTGTGTAAATTTGTTACCTTTTATAAACAAGGCGAAATGTTTATGTCAAGCCTGATTCCTTCACTCACATGGCAAAGTGCACGGTTCAGTCATTCAACGGTAGTATCGGATTGACACACTCAGCCCAGGTAACGCATCGGATTGGATCGGAAAAAAACTGTATTGGTGCATCTTTGATATTTAACAAGCATGAAACAAGGATTTTTACATTTAATTTTATTCAAACCTCAAAATAAAGAACAATAATATCCTGCAGTCTTTTGTAATTAAACAGTGTGTGCGGTGTTGCATGATATTCTGCCATCTTTGGTCCTTATTGATGATATTTATGATCATTTACAAGCATTAACTTTGGAATCAAAGTGATCGGGAAGGTTTTTCCAAACCACCATGAAAAATCTGAAAATAGCCGTATTTCATCGTGAGGTGTTCATGTGCGGACATGATGCAATGTGTCGCTTTCCTTCAGCCTGAAATGATGAATGATCGCTGACAAAGCCTCAGAAAAACATCGGTTTATGACGCGATTGGAAATTCCTGGGAGCAGCTTGATCCGCGCTCATGACGTCACGAAGCCGCGGTTGCCGTGGTCACATGCTGGAAACAATGCTGACAAAACCTCAGAAAAACATCGGTTTATGACGCGATTGGAACTTCCTGGAGCAGCCTGATCCGCGCTCATGACGTAACGAAGCCGCGGTTGCCGTGGTCACATGCTGGAAACAATGCTGACAAAACCTCGGAGGCGGAGTCGAGCTGACAGCAGCACTTACAGCCGTCGCTGAGCAGATTAACTCATGCAAGCGTGTGCGACTTACCGAGATCTTTGCAGACGTGTGTCTCCTCCAGTTCTGATGAGGGGGCTGCAGGAAGGGGGGGCAGCAAACCAAACCCTCCCAGGTCATCTGGTTGTAAGCTCCTCCTCTGAGGCATTCCTGCTCCACCGCTGAGTCTCCTCTTCCACTTGTTTGCAGCTCAGAGATGTTTTAGTGAGTTTTCTCACATTTTTGTCCTTGTCAAAACAAAAGCACAGCGAGTTTTATCCATCAGACCTCCAGAGACGCACAAGTAAGGTTTTTTATATTGTGCTTTTCATAAGAACTTGGAGAGAAATACAAACAGTATTAAATTCACAACCAGACATAATTAGAAGTGTGTGCATCATATAATAACAATCATATAAAATAACTAAATATTAAAATATTAAAAGCAGAAAAATCTGCTTTTTAACTCATTAAATGTTTTCTTTAGCATGTCAGAGGATTTTCTGATTCGTGTCTGCAGAGAACCTTTTACATCCTTGTTAGTAAAATAAAAGCTAAATGCTGTTTGTCCCCAGTTGATAAAACTGGGGAGGTGGAGGGAGAACAGTGGTAACTCTTTTATAACAGGAGTGAAACAGCTGGTTTTCCACACTGAGACGTGGCGGGTGGAGGATGTGTGGGCGGGGGTTACAGGGATGTCACAATTACTCAGTTTCACAATTAAGCACCACAATTACTCTTAAAGATCCCTCCATACGCCCACTTTCCAGAAAAGATGATGTCTGAACTGTCGATGCGCGATATTATCAGCCCCCTATCAGTATCAGCCTATATCAGGCTTAAATCTGAGTATCGGACATCGGCAGCCCCACCCATATTTAACCCATCAGCCCGCTGTTTCTAAAGTCTAAAAAAAACGAAACAAAATCATCTTCTACTTAAAAAACTTTTTTACAGACTTTAAAACTTAGACTAGAGACTGGGGGTGGGAAAAATCAATACACTGAAATATCGCAATATTTTTATATGCTGATAACATGTTGACATTTAAAAACGCAGTATTGATCTATTTTACAAACGAAATCCGTTCTGTTACGAAATCTCACGAGAATTCACAAAATTCTGCGATATTTTCATATGCTGATATCATATTGACATTTAAAAACGCGGTATCGGTGTATTTTACTAATGAAAACTCGTGATATTTCATCGTTCTGTTATGAAATCTCGCGAGAATGCACAAAATATTGTGAAATTTTCTAACAGAATGACGAACGCTCACGGGATTTTGTAAGTAAAATAGATTGATACCGCATTTTAGCATATTGATTTGATATAGGCATATGAAAATATCACAATATTTCAGTGTATCGATATTTTTTCCCATCCCTATATTTCAAAGTGTCGGAAACTGATAATAAAACTGCTATTTGCAATGACTGCTTATTATTTCAGCTTTAATATTGGTATCGGTTATCGGTCACATGAGTTTTAAAATATCGGCATATCGGCCAAAATTCCAATATTGTGCATCCCGAGTCTGAACTGTATTGCTGATCATTGCAACTTGTGAAGTGGAAAAGTACGGCGGAGGAAGAATCATTCCCTCCAAATAGATTCAGTCATCGATAATGTTCATTTATCTTCAATGTAACAATCCAGGTGTTTTTTCCTTTTGTGTGACAAACTTAGAACCTGAGCTTAACCCCCCCAGGCAGTTTCAGCTGTCACTTCAGCCTTCAGGAAATCCCGATGCAACGTGTAACGGGAACAGCTGATTGGGCACGGCAACTTACAACCACAGGAGCAACACCGTCAACAGGGATGGGAGGGGGCAACATGCTCCCTCACACCTGGGATTCCACCCTCCATCACCAGCAGGGGGGTGGAGGGCAAGGTTATAATAGCTAACTAAAACTAACAAAAAAAACAAAAACTAAAATTGAAAAAATATTTTCGTTAACTGAAATAAAAATAAAAATGGCAGTTTTTCAAAAAACGATGACTAACTGGAACTGTACTGTGTCTTTAAAAAACGAACTAAAACTAACCAAAATTATTGGTAAAAAAATCCTTAATTTTAGCTTTTGTAAATTTATTTAATACATAAGCTTTTTGGATTGATATGGAATCTATTTCTATTGAATCTCTTTACTTTGCTTTTATTTCGAGTGACTTTCTGATGATTTTGAATGTCACGCCAGACAAATACCTATAACTTATGAAAAAAAAATCCCCAAAAACTAAAACTAAGACTGAAACTAATAAAAACTAAACTAAAACTAAGCATTTTCCAAAAAATAAAAACTAGTAAAAACTAGCAAACCTGCTCAAAAAACTAACTAAAACTAACTGAATTAAAACACTTCTTTAAATACCTACAAGTTAGAGACTACATTCGAACAGCATCTAAACAATTCCCTCATATACCCCCTCTGTCTAGTCTTGAAAAGGCCATTCTAGATCATCTTAAAGGCAGAGGCCAGTTATCCTTCTTGTACAAAATGATTTTAGATGCATCTAAAGAATCCTCGGACAGTAAAAGATTGGCTTGGTCTAGTGATTTAGGTAAAGAAATCTCTCAAGCTGACTGGAAGACAGTTTGTCAGGATGCACAATGCCAGACTATTAACACAAGTCTGAAATTGTTACAATTTAAATGGATCATGCGTACATACATAACTCCCACCCTGTTACATCGCTTCGATAACAATAATTCTGATTTCTGCATTAAATGCAGCGAAGAAGAAGGAACCTTATTTCACTGTATGTGGAGCTGCCCCAAAATTAAAACATTCTGGGAAAAAGTCATTCATACTATATCTGATATCATATCTGTCAAATTACCTGTCTGCCCTCAGGTATTTATCATGGGACTAGTTCCAACTGAACTAGGAGTGTCAAGTACAAATAAAAAGATGGTTATTTTGTGTTCACTCCAGGCTAAACACTGTATAGCAACTTCCTGGAGGAGCACTGAACCTCCCTCACTCGAACACTGGTTTAAAAGCCTATCCAACGTTCTGGCCATGGAAAAATTGACATACGCCACCAAGGGAAAAATACAGACATTTTTTAAGTTATGGGGACAATTCATCAAATTTCTTGAAAGTCACCAATTAAGAAGCTGAATACTTGTAATTCACAGTGAAGGAAATGTGATAATCAACACAACAGCTAGCTACTTAGGAATATAGGGTAATAACTTGACTTTACTTATTTACTTACTTTTTAATTTATTTATTTTTATTTATTTATTTTATATATATATATATATATATATATATATATATATATATATATATTATTTTATTTTGTCCTTCTTTCAACTTTATGTTTATTTTGGTACTGTTCATCCTTCTTTATATGAATATGGGCATGTAATCACTCAATGTATCTGTAAAATTTATTTGTGAAAACCCAATAAATATAATTATTAAAAAAAAAAAAAAAACTAACTGAATTGAAAAACAAAAAGTCTAAACTAAATAAAAACTGAAACTAATGAAAAATCCAAAACTTTTATAACCTTGGTGGAGGGCAGACGTGACCGAGCACAGGCGCTTCAGAGTAAATTACCGTGCTTCGTCAGCTGTTCCTACGACACATCACGTCGGGGTTTCCCGAACTGGACCGGACGGCTCTGAAGAACACTGCACGGACAACCCAAACGGTCAGCGAGGTGAGATCCGGTTTACAGTTTGTCTTACAAAAAGAAAAAAACTACCTGGATGAAGTCATTCTTGTTGGATTTTCTTCTTTGCTTTTGGTTATAGGGGAATAAGAGACCTGGGTGTCATCGTGGGGGACGGCTCACCGGCCTGTAAAGCATGATACGATAAAACAGACAGTTTTATTCTCTGTTCTACAACAGAAAGTGGTTCTGGTTCTTACCAGCCAGATTTATTACGTTGCAAAGTTTGGTTTTTGTTGTAGTGGTGAGAAATTTAAACCAGGATAATGTCTTACATCAATCTGTACTTCAATCATTTTTTAAATGTAAAAACTCTTCTTTTTAATCTTTTTTGTGCAGAATTTACTCAGCAATATAATTCCTGTTGTTTTAAAAGTGTTTCTTTTACATATATTTAACATTTCCCTTGGCTTGCAGTAAAGATATGAATACATAGAGGACAATCATATGACTTTTTTTAATGCAGGAGTCTGCAACCTGCTGTTCTTTTGACCTTCCACAACAGCTCTCACTACTGTAACACTGGCTGCAAATGATGACGAACCAGCTGAAGTTTTAACGCATAAATACAGAAACAAATCCACCTTTCAGCAGTTTTTTCACAAATATTTGCACTGAATGACACCAAAAGTACCGTTAACATTTCTAGATGTATTTTTCTGTCATCAGCTTGGAAATTATGGGCTTTTGTTTTTTTTTAACATACACGCATCTATATCATGGAAACAAATCAATCTGTTCTCGTTTTGCTAAGTGTTGTTTTTTTTATTTTAAAAACTAAAATAGATCCAAATTTTGGCTCTTCAAAAATGACAGTAAATGTACAAGAGTAGATATTTGTCAAATAAATAAATAAAAATGATATGTTGTCTCTTAAAAGGTCCTGTAACATCTGCAGCTCTTAACAACTTTTAGTTAGCTGAGGGCAAAAATGGGTCTTTGTATAGTAAAGGTTATTTTATGGGGTTAAAAGTATTGATATCGATTAACAAGTAGCATACCATGAACAACTAGTACAGTATCGACAGCAAACGTTCTGGTATCGTCCATCGCTGATCAGTAACGTCATCAGGTCCAAGAGAAAAGCACAGAAATGTAAAATTAGCTTCCTGCTCGCAATCACACACAGAAAACCAGCGAAACACATTTACATTGGTGGATTTTATTACCTGTCTGGTAGAAAACAACTTTGTTTTCTCTCTGTAAACATCTGATTTCCGATTTTAAAAAGGCCACATCGACGTTTTTTCCTGTTTTCTACCGTTTTCTTTGCTTTCTTCGTTCAGCGTCTTTAACGGCGACAATTCACCGTCTGCTGCTGTTTGTTCCGCCAAAATAATCCTCTATTTGTCACAAAACTTCTCACATCAGCTGCTTGATGTGAGATCAAAACATTTAGCTAATGCTCACCAGTTCGACCTCTATTTCCCTCCCCGGAACACAGTAGCACAAACAAAAGTTCCTACACTCGCAGTACGCTTTTTCTTTGATTCCCCCCAAAACACGAAGATACAAAAGGGAGAATTTTGAAAATGAAAAATATTTGTTTATAACAAATCCTTAAACGTATCTTGATGTCTGAAAATGATGGAGTCACATTCTTGGTAGGAGAGGAGGCTTTTTACTAAGTTTACTTGAAAGACTTTAGTTGGAAAAATACCAAAACATCTCATTACAAAGGGCTAGAAACCCTTCTAAGTTGATGATTATGGAATTACACAATAATAACAAAATAACGGTAATGATGAAAAATAGAACAATGCAACCTATGAAATGAAAAATATATATAAAATCAAGCTTTATTTATAAAGCACTTTTCATACCATTAAAAAAGGCAACAGAAAGTGCTTGACAAAATAAAAACAAATGCCTCCCGTATGGAGAAACCAGTGAAACGTTGCTCCGGTGGGATTTTGGCCCATTCTTCACACAAACTACCTTCAAATCTTCAGGGTTCCGGGTCTCATTTGTCAACTTGGATCTTTAGTTCTTTCCAAAGATTTTCAGTTGGATTCAATTGACTGGGCCGTTCTAGCAGCTTTTTTTTTTTTTTTTTCTTAAAGCAGGTGAGTGTTTCTTGGCTGTGTGGTGGGACGGTCGTCTTGCAGAAAGATCCAGCCTCTTTTAATTTTCAGCAGCTGCAGATGCAGCAGATTCTGGTCCAAAATGTCTCTCTACTTTTTTCCATTTGTGACAGTGTGACAGGAGCACTTGCTGAAAAACAGACCCCACCATGATGCTCCCACCTCCAAACTTCACTGTTGCTATGGTGATTTTGGTGCCATTTCTCCTCCAAACATGTTGCGTCTTATGACATCTGCAGAGTTCCGTTCTGGTCTCATCTGACCAGACTATGTTTTCCAGAATGTCACGGGTTTGTCCAGATGTTGTGTTGCAAACTTCAAACCAGCATCAACCTGCTTTTTAATAAGGTTGCGTAGATCTTTAGACAGCTCTTTGCTTTTACCCATCATGCAATGCTTCTTGTCTGACACCTTGGTGATGAGAAACCTTTTTAAAGGCATCAATCAGGACTAAAGCAGCTGATTTTACTTTGCTCTGATAGAGGACAGGATTACTTTCTAAATACTGACAGACTCCAGCTGCTTTCTTGGCTTTTTATATCTTTTTGTCTCCATTTCTTCATGTATTCAATACTTATTCCCTGTGTCATTTCACTATTTTCCACATAACTTAATTTATGGACATAAATGTTAGGATTTCTTTGTATGTGTACATTACTTGGGTTGTTGCCGACATCTGGTGAAAATTTCACATCAATAGCTCTACTAGAAATATATTTTCTGAGAAAAATGTTAACATTTTCAATACTTTTTTCCCCGCTGTAACACAAAACACACACATGCACACACATACACACACCCAACCCCCCTCCCAATTCGACATGTGACTACAAACCCCTATTTTCTGTCTCTTACTGTAAGTGAACAGGTAAAAAAAACCCAAAAAAACAATAATAATCATCTGGCATGACACTGCTGTGAGGAAATGATATCTTGGGGATCTATTCACCCTTGGAGCCAGCCCACCCTCGCCACATAGGGCCCAATTGCAACATACACTAGATTTAGATCCTATCACACAGCATACATAGATAGATAGATATCTCGATAGATACTGTAGGCAGTTAGGTAAGTAAGAAAGGCATTCAATAGTTCCTCTATCGAATGCTGCCCAGACAGTCCTTTGATGTGAAATCGGCTTCTCGTTTGTACTTTATCAGAATGTGCGGGTCACGAAATGTAATTGGAAAAAATCTTGAGTTAATAAGTTAACTTTCGACTTTTCTAACCTCTAACCCTAAGTGGTGCTGGTTGGATATGGCAGATTACAGCAACTACGCTAAGCTAAGCTAAGGCTAAAGCTAAGCTAAAGTCAGTGCTGCCAGATTCAGAGAATGCCTGGGTCGGCCAGAAAACGCTTCTGCCCACTTGTTCAACTCAGGGGACTGTGGGGGGAGGCTCAATTTCACCCAGGAGTGGCTTATGCCTTTAAACCTTCATGCAGTTTTAAGATGCCCAGTATGAGCAGGACGAGTGGCAGTTAGATTAAAAATATGGTATCAAGTCAATTATACACACATTATAGCTTTATCAGTTTATAATACATGTCCCATACATTTATAAAACATTTATTGTTGTGGAAGGAATCAGCTCTCAATGTGACAAAAGACAGTTTGAACAAACCTGGTTTCCAGTTACTTATGAGAAGTTTAAGAATATTCATAAGAAGAAACTAGTAAATAAGGCAACAGGATTCCAATTTCTAACACAGCAGCAAGTTGATAACAGTGAGCCAAAACTCCTATAGCATGTAAGGATCCTCTGTCCTGCACACATACCATTAGCATGTTAACACCGGCTTTAAAAGTATTCATAAATTCTTGTTTAACACTAGAGATAGTTAAAATGCTGAGCCTAATTTCTCTACTGGAATGAATAAAATAGAAATGTACTAATAGTTGTATTATTTTATAATAACTCAAACACCATGGTTTGATCCAGATGACTTCTTGGCAGAAACCCCTGAGCATAAATTTCCCCAATTACCAACACACACCTGGTTTAACTGGTCTGTCCGCACACAGTTTATTACAATAATTCATTTACAAACAACAAAATAAACATATTTTCACCGCATGCAAAATTATAAGGCAACTTTCATCAAGCATGATTAATGTAATCATTGAACAAATACAATTCTCACAGTCTGTGCAAAGATTTGACGGGGAAAAGCATAAATGTGAGTGCTACTCGGGTAAAATAAACCAATCTACATTACAGGAAGAATCCTCAGCTCATGGAATCATTTTTACTTTTAATATTAAGTGCATAAAAAAACAACACAAAATTCTCATTATTTATGGCTTAAAATATTTCTTAAATATTACAGATACTTATAAGTTAAACTCATAGACGAGAGTTCACTGATCAACCAACTGCAAGTTTGGTTTTAGAGAAAAATTGTAACACAAGGAAGAGCAACATAGCTTCAAATTTCAATTTCCCCTCCTGCTATTATCAAGAAACATTAATAAATATATAAAAATCTTAATTCAGATTTGAGGATGCTTCTTTACTTGACAAAGACTTTGAGGCATTCCAACAATATTGATCTACTCAGATTTGCTGTTTTTTTGTGAATATTTTTCACTGTTAAGTGCCTGTTAGCTGCAGAATAACTGCAGAAAGTCATTTATTTTCATCCAACATAAGCTCAGTTTGATTTTTTTCAGTAAAAGGAAATTATATCATATTTCTATACAATGTTACACATTTTTAACACAAATTTAAACCAAATGGCTTTTTGCTTTTCTTTTACAGCACTAAAGTCATTTTGCTTACATGGACATTCATGTGTGCATTAAGGTTTGACTTCTGATTAAATCTTTTACCACAAACATCGCAACCAAACGGTTTCTCCCCTGTGTGGATTCTCATGTGTTTCTTCAGCGTGGCGTTCTGGCTAAACTTTTGTTCACAAACATCACAACTAAACGGTCTCTCTCCAGTGTGAACAAGCATGTGCTTCCGCAGATTTGTTTTCCAGTTAAACTTTTGTTCACATACGTCACAACCAAACGGTTTCTCTCCGGTGTGGATTCTCTTGTGTTTTGTTAGATTTGTCTTTACATTAAATCGCTGTCCACAAAACTCACAACTAAACGGTTTTTCTCCGGTGTGAGTGATCATGTGTGTTTTCAGGTTTATTTTGTGTTTAAATCTACTGCCACAAACATCACACTCAAATGGTTTCTCTCCCGTGTGGATTCTCATGTGTGACTTTAGATTTGTGTCTTGCATAAAGTTTTGTCCACATACGCAACAGGAAAATGGTCTTTCACCTGTGTGGATCCTCATGTGTCTCTTAAGATTCGTGCTCCTGTTGAATCTTTGTCCACAGATATCGCAGCCAAACGGTTTCTCTCCGGTGTGGATTCGTATGTGTTTCGTCAGATTTGTCTTTTCATTAAATCTTTGTCCACAAATTTCACAGCCAAACGGTTTTTCCCCTGTGTGAGTGGTCATGTGTTTTTTAAGAATGACCTTTTGTTTGAATCTACTGCCGCAAACTTCACACTCAAACGGTTTCTCTCCCGTGTGGATTCTCATGTGCTCCTTCAAATTTGTCTCTTGAATAAATTTTTGTCCGCAAACATCACAACAAAAAGGTTTTTCACCTGTGTGGATTCTCATGTGTCTCTTCAGATTGGTCTTATGCTTAAATTTTTTCCCACATACTTCACATGAAAATGGCTCCTCTCCTGTGTGGACACTCATGTGTCCCTTAAGAGTCGTCTTTTTTTTAAACTTTTGTCCACAAACATCACAACCAAATGGTTCCTCTCCTGTGTGGACAATCATATGCGTCTTAAGATGTGTCCCTTGTTTAAATCTTTTACCACAGACATCGCAGCCGTATGGTTTCTCTCCTGTGTGGACCCTCATGTGTTTCTTTAGGGGTCCACTTTGGTTAAACCTTTTGCCACAAACCTCACAACCAAACGGTTTTTCCCCGGTGTGAACTCTCAAGTGAATCTTAAGATCTGTCTTTCGGGTAAATTGTTTATCACAAAAGTAACAATTTAACGATTTCTCTTCTGAGTGGATGATAACTTGAGAATCTGCATCGTGTTTGTCATTAACCACACAGCTGGAAGAACTTTTTCCTAAGGTACACGAGTTCACGTGTCTCTGCAGAGACAGCTTACTGAGAAACCGATTACCGCAATCAGAACATCGGAAAGACTTTTTGGGAGTTTTAGATCGTACATTTGATGCCGTTGTCTCCTTCCAACTGGTGTCGCTGTCCTCAGCATCAGAGCCAGAATTTGACAAAGGTTCTTGCCAGACCTCCTCCTCTTCATCATCCTCATTGCTGTCATTATTATGATTTTCATCAATGCTGACTTCGGTCTCAAAAAAGTCTGAAGCCTTCTCATTTGTATTTGTTAGTATCCAGCGATTTAGGCCAACGGCTGGTTTTGGTCCTCCACAGTCCTCTTCATCAGTTTCTGGTTTCACCTCTTTAGCTGAGCTGCAGCTTGGAGGTTCTGTCTCTTTGCCGTCTTCAGCTTTGAGCTGATGAAGGTATGAGAACTGAGGCTCCTCTTCATCATCTTCACTCTTCACAGTAACCACGTTTAAGGAGAACCTGCTGATATCAGTCTCCTGACCATCAAGCTGCTCCTCCTCCTGACTGATCCAGGATTCCTCCTCTTCCGCCTTTATCTGGAGCGGTTCTGGGTCCTGCTGGTCCAGACTGGAGCTCCAAGGAACCTCTTCTTTAACCACCACCAGCTGCTGAACATCTTCTGGTAACACTGAAAAACACAAGGAACAACTGTGGGTTTACAATTTTAATGCAACTAAAAATAAAAAAATTTGTGACGTCTTTCTTGGAATATAAAGACAAAAGTAAAAAAGAGTTACGGGAACAGAACAGTTATAAGCTTGAAATTGAAGTTGTGTTTTTCAGCTGATCTTTGTGGTTAGATTACATACTCAGTTTTTGAAACCATTGTCACATGCAATGAATGCCATGAGAGGAGAATATGAAGGAGAAAAACCCCTCACAGTATCTAACGCAGGGGTGTCCAGCTCTGTTCCTCAAGGGCCACAATTCTGCAGGTTTTCTTTCCCTCCCTGCTCCAACACACCTGACTAAAATTAAGAGTCAACTTAATAGGCATTTAAAATCATTAAATTTGAGTCAGGTGTGATGGTGCAGGGAGGGAAAGAAAATCTCCAGGACAGCAGCCCTCGAGGACCGACTATGGACACCTCTAACACATCTGTCCCTACACATTTTTTACACAAAATAATAAAAACATTACTTTGACTTAATGATACACAGCTAGAGCTGCACTTATCAATTATTTTTTCTAGATTAATCTAGTGATTCTTTCTTTTGATTAATCAGTGTATTATTACCTCCAACAAAATGAAAATGCAGTACACTAAAGAAAGAATCAATCAATATCAACCTTTTCTCAAAATGAAAGACAAAAAGCGGCTTATGGATCTGCTTTATGTAAAAAAAAAAAAACTTTTTAAGGTGTTTTTAAAAAAAAACAGTGAAAATATTAAGAAATAATACAAAAAAGTAATGTGGCAGCATCAAATCTCTGAGATAAACTTACTGAATGTGAAATAGCAACATTTTGGAAAAAGACTAATTTGAATTAACGTTTGTGTTTGCATTGTTGATTTTTAAACTCACAGTTATTGAATCTTGTTTTCAAACCTATAAGTAGAGATAAAAAAAAGGGGGAAATACAGTAAAAGATAAAAATTCCTTCTGTCATTTGGTGGGTTAAGTTAGGAATGTTGTTGTGGGACAGGCAATATAAGCTAATGCTTCAGCTTTTACCTTTTCAGTTTTTGTGATCGTAAATGTGAAGACTGATGTATCTTTATGTGTTGTTGTATGATGACTGAATAAAATTAAAGAACTTCTTCTACTATTACTAAATATCTGTATAAATAGCTAATGTAATGTAAGTTCAACATAAAATACAATCAAGTAATATTGTCTGTCTCTGTTTCTTCAAAAATAACATGAAAAGTACTTACCATATTTTCTGAACTACAACTCGCACTTTTTTTTTCATATTTTGGCCATTCCTGCGACTTTATACAATTTAACATATTTTTAAATGTTAATTCATATTGACTGACATGAGGCAAGGAGTAAACATAACCGTCTAATATGACATGAGGGCGCTCTCGGCTTGTGACAACTATACTCAGCTCTGAGGGCAAAAATCCCAGAACGGCCTCACCTCAGTGGAACGAGTTCATTTTGGACATCTGGCTGTTCTGTCTGTGGGGTTTAATCCTTAAAAAACTTGTTTATCCTTCTTAGTTATGATGCTTATGATCATTTACAGGCATTCACTTTGGAATCGAAGTGATTGGGGAATTCTAGCAGCAAAAAAATGGGACATGAAAAATCCCAAAATTGCCCCATTTTAAATAAATAATATGACTTATAGTCCAGCGACTTGTGTATGTCTTTTTTTTCTCTTCATGACGCATTTATTGACTGATGCGACTTATACTCTGGAGCAACTTATAGTCCAGAAAATACGGTAAGTGAAATGTACTAACCACAAAATGAATCCTGAACTAAAAACAAAATGCAAGGCCATTTCTGAATGATGAACCATAATGCTGCAAATAAGAACAGTCACTGTCAAACACACAAGACTATTAATCTGGGAAATTTATGTTAATTTTCTAAACAACTAAACTGCCAAATTAAAAAAACTAATTTAGCATTTTCTCTTTGAAAGAAGCAGATTTTAGATTGTAGTTTAAGAGATTCAATAATGACCATAATTCACTAAAAACACCTTTTTATCTATAAAGTTTGTGGTATTTTTGCAGCCTTATGGCCACGTCACATTCACTACAGGTGACATTATATACGCATTACTTACGCTGGTGAATAGAGGCGGGGAAAGCATTATTTTTGTTTTTAGATGCGTCACGTTAAGGATGTTTTGGAATCAATGCACAAATGAAAAGAAATCTATTCTTAAACTGTTAATTAATAAAACAATGCATTAATGTGGAAACAATTCAGTTAAGGAGAAAGACGTGAACTCTGGTCCTCCTACAAACAGAGCTTTAGGTTTACAGCACAGGGCATTGTGGGTAAACATAACCGAAACATACTGGTGTGTAGGATGATGGGCGGCTCTGGCCAGGAGAAAACGTCTCGTGGTCAGACGTGGAGGAACATTGTAAAAGTTCTGATAGAAATACGATGAACCGCGAGGATGCGATGCAGCTCCGTGTTTCGCTCTGATGGAAACAAAAGTCGTCCTGCATTAGCCAACAGATGAACCAGTTTTCTTCTTTGTTGGTTGTTGTGACAAATATGAAAAACTAAGTTGCATGTTTCCACTCAGAAAGCAAAAGGATGCATCAATAATGATTTTATAAAATCTAGGGGTGCACCGATCCATCGGCTCCGATTTCCATAATTTTGGGGGATCGGCCGATCCATAAATGTAAAACCGATCTTATCTACCGATCGTATTTACTTCCGCTAAAGTCATAATTGGTGGTTTAAGTTTGTTAGTTTGTCTTGTAGATTATTTTATTTATTACTTAAACCTTATTATATGCATTGCAAAATAAGCAAAATATTGTTGTGAACTTTATTTTTAGTAAGATGCTCAAAGCCAGTTTGAAATGCAACCAGTTGAGCTAGTTTTGTGTTTAATAATGTGAAAAATGAGACTGAAGGAATGGAAATTATATTTTTGTAGTTTGGACAGCAATGCTTGCAACTTTTCATTTATATTTAAGAACAGCAGCTTGTGCAGTTAAAACTAGTTTGCATTGTACTAAAGGTATTGTTTGTTAATAAAACAAAATTGGTACATTGAAGATGTTTGCTGTCAATTTTCAAGAAAAATTGGTATCGGCAAAAATCGGTATCGGCGGGTCAGATTTCTTAAAGATTGGTGATCGGCCAGAAAACTGCAATCGGTGCACCCCTAATAAAATCATGATTCCCCCTCCCCAACACAGATTTCTCAAGAAACTTAAAGACAAAGATGACTCTCACTGCATGTCACCTGCAGCTGATGTTTATCAGAATTAGCCTCTTTATCAGAAACTGAAACACCAACATGTAACCTCATTTCTTCTCACTGATGAAACATTAGTTAGTTAACATTAGTGATTGACTGATTATCACATCAGTCAAACTAACAGAAGTTTCGCTCATGCCGAATGTTCAAGTTCAGGTTTATTTCTATAGCGCGCTTACAGCAACCAGTCGCACAAAGTCCTGCACAAAAATCGAAAAATACCTAAAATACAGTTTAATGCTGTGATTTTGAGACTGCAGTTCTCTTAAAAGTGACCTTTTCTGCTAAATTAGGAGAAACCACTTGTTATATTAGTTGTGTTGAGCTATTTAAAATATTCTTGTCTGATCTGTATAGCAAACAGATGCTACTTTGTACATTTTGGCAATAAACCTTTTTTGCAGTGGGGGTTGAATAATTTTGGTTACATCTGTAGATATAAAAGTATAAATGAACACACAAACACTCATGTATGCACATAAACACATATGCAACTTATAGAAATGCTTTACTTTGAACAAATTTCAGTCAAAGTCTTGGAAATTTGTCTTTAAAATGTTCTCTGCTTTAACTGCATGACGCAGTAGTGATGATAGTAGTTAGAGTATTAGCGTAGTATCATGATTAAACTATATTATGTTATATATTAGATACTATATTAAGCATTATTATTATTATTAGCAGCAGTGGTAGTAGCAATAGTATTAACAGTAATTGGCTATTTATTAGTATTAATGTATAGATCAGAAGCTAACTAATTAATTAAATAGTATTGACTGCTTAGAAGGGGTGGGATGCAATACGTTTAGTTCTTCTTCCCACATGTGTCAATGTTCTTAGTTCATGTTTATGAATTTTGTTTTTCTTTCTTTCATTGTTTATGTCAATCCATTGGTGTAGGATTTTTTTTTTTGTGTGTGTGTTTTTTGTTGCTGTTTTGTTTTACAGGTAAAATGCTGAATGCTCAATAAATAGATAAATAAATAAATAACACTAATGTGTTTCATGTGAATTAAGTTGCACGAGTATCAATTTTGCACGTTTACTACATTAAATGTTATTATGAATTGATAATGGCAGAAAGTACCAAGCAAAGCGGGAACATTTAACTCTTGCTTTGTGCGCTTGTTATAAATATATTATAAAATATGCCTTTTTATCACTGTTGGGTCCTGTAATGCTACTGAACCTAATTTCTCCATGTTTTAGGCTGGATTGTTGCTTTCAAATTCAAAATGAGCCTAAATTTTCCATGAAATAGAAAATGTCTCTGTTCTATGGGTTGATTAGATTTACAGATTATTGTATTCTGTTTTAATAACATTTTACAAAGCCTGCAAACTTCCTTAGAACAAGTTTGATAACAACCTGTACTTATACCAGACACTAATGTTCATAAACAGGTTAATTCATTAGTCTCAACCTAACCAATCATATCACCTGTAAATCTAACAACTAGCTGGTTAACTCAATTTGTAGAGCTTGAATTGTCTTAGACTGATTACAGTTGAGATGGAGAAGAGTTGAACTCATTTTGTAACGAGAATAGTTGAAACGAAGGCCAGCGTTGTCTCAGAGAATCAGAGTTTTGCTCGGTGTGGATAAAACAGCTGCGTTCACTGCCTGCTGACGTCGTTCAATCATCGTGCTGCAGCTGAAAAACTATTCTCAGTTGCCTCATTTTCCACTTTGCGGTTGCTGATCACTCACAGATCAGTTCAGCTACCGGAATGACCGGAAGCTTCTAACGGAGACAAATAAATGTGTCTTACTGAGGGCTTTGTTGTCCCGCATGTGCTCCAGCTCGGATGTGGACGCTGCAGGAGTGGAGCCCATAAACCCGAGTCCTCTGGGCTCATCTGGCTGAAAGCTCCACTTCTCAGGCATCGTCGCTCTGCTCGCGGTTCCTCTCGTCCCGATCCTGCTGTTCTTCCTCAGATTTCAGGGTGTTTATGTTGTGATGTCCGCTGTGCAACAGTCTGGAGATAATTACACAGATGAAAATAAAAATGATCTTGTGTGCCAACATTAAAAAAGATTTACATACTAACAGAGAAACAGAGTAGAGCTGCATGAAAGCAACAATTTACCTTCATCGCAATTTGACACATATCAGTAAGACGGCCTAAACTGCAGTGTCTTATCGTGTCTATGTTTTAAGGAAGTGACGTGATGTTCCAGTTGAAGCTGCATGATCTTCTGCTGTGTGACGATGGACAATCAAGCAGGCTTTTCTAATGAAACAGTGTTGTAATAAAAACAATCTTGTTCTGTCTCCTGTTACTGGATACCTGGTGTCTGAGACGCTGCCTGTCCAAGTATTTTATTTATTGTAAATCATATCGTCTTTGCACGTCTAAACATATTATCGCATATCAAAAGTTTTCTGAATATCATGCAGCCCTGACACAGATGCATACATTTCTAATATATAGAATAATCATTTCAAACAGAAACTAAGACTAACTCAGCACATCTCAACAGCAAAAAACCTGTACGTGCAATTCCCACAAACCAAAACAGGAGTCGGGACCACCCAGAGGACAGTAATTTTGGAAAGGAGACCTCATAAAGCTCTCATTTACTTCTTCTAGACAAACGTGAGAGCTAAATGAGACAAACCTGGTCTCACTTCCAGTTTCAAAGAAGATCTCGATCATTTCTCGAATAATTCTCAAAATGTCTCCATAAAGTCTCAAATAAGACTTTCTCCTGGTGAATGGGCTCTAAGCACGACTCCACTACTTCCTACATTACTGGACGAACCAATTAATCCAGGTGTGTCTGATCTCAGTAACTGGCCAGACACACCTGGGTTAATCAGCTCGTCCAGTAATGAGAGACAGCAAACAAAGGAGCTACTTTAAGTTCAGGAAGTAGTGGAGTCGTGCACAGAGCCCATTTTAGGTGAAACAAACGAGACATTCATGAGAACGATTTGAAACCTGAATAAGGCTGAGGTGAGATCTCCTTTTTGTCTCCAGCGATGCAAAAGAGAAAGCTTTGAGAAGTAAAATCTTCCTCTGGGCAGGGCTCCCTACCACTGGTCTAACTGATAAATTCTCAGATAAATTCTCAGATAATCCTCTGATAAAACAAGGTGGTGGTTTTGGTGGTCGATTAACTTTAATGCATAAAGTTATTGGGCGACTAAAAACAAATGGGTGATGCTCAAATGAATATATATGTGTGTATATATATATATATATATATACTGTATAATTGTCTAAATAGGTTTGTTTTCACTGTGACTGAGCTATGAGCTAAAAAAGCAGTTCCACCAGCAGTCGTCCTTCTTGTTTAAGAGGGCCATCTTTATTTTATTCATTTATTTTACCTGCATTTGACTGCAGTTTTGTTGATTTGGAGTTAGTGATGAGGACGTGTTTATAAGACATGGAGTAATTTGCCCAATTGCAGTGCTGTTATGCGAAGGCCAAACCCCCCCCAAAAGTTGAGGGTATTTTTGTCCAGGAAGGTTACATAAGCATGTTTAAAAAAAAAATAAATATTACTCACTGTTTCCTCACAATAAAAACAAAACTATGTCTGATTTCCATCCGTTCTTTTTCAGGTCATTGCAGGTTTTCTTTCTTAAATGGGAGGACAAACTCAGCTGTATCTACGTCTGTATGTGTTGCTGACCTCTTATTAACCACCCTGACCTGTGCAGGTTTGATTTCCATCATCGGTTGCCATGGTGACCTGGCTAACTGACGCTAACTGCGTCAGTGTATAGCCCCTGTTACTTCTGGGTTCACAAAGAGATGTTTTAAGTTTGTTGAAGAAAAGTGACGTTACAATCCTGCTAACAAGCAGATGACGAGGAGAAAAGTGTTTATTTTGTTCGTAACTAAACTCACGTTCTAACGAACTAAATAACGAACTTTAACAATGATATTGTCATTAACAAAGGTGGGTTAAATTACCTGTTCATCGGGAAACAACTTGGGAAAACACCAGCCCCCCATCAGTGATTTCCAGCTGGAAAAGGCCACATCCATGTTCATGCTTGTTTTGTAACGTCGTGCTCTCGGTTTCATTTTGCTTCTTCTTCCCCGCTTTTCTCTCCAGTTTCTGTAATTCTCCTTTCGCTGCTGTTCGGCTTGTTAAACGTCTCTCAGCACCAATTCATCCACCGACAATAATAAACTCAAACAAATGCTTGAAAACAAAGCAGCTACATGCTAGCCAGTTCTTCTTCTTGGCTTCTTTTCTTTCGGTTTCTTCTTCTGGTGTTTATCGGCGGGCGGCGAACAGTGTTGTGGTGCGTCATCGCCAGCTATGGTCCATTTATTTCCCCGAGTCTTTTAGTAATCTTTATTATTTCTGTCTCGTATTTCTTATATGTTCTCGTTTCCTCTTGATTAGTTTATTCTCATTTACCCGACTCATGTTTGGCCATTACACGCAGAGATCTGGTGTGTCACATCATCTTCATCATCATTTAGGCTATTTCCAGCTTTCCTCACTTCCCCCATTGTCCTTTGAATTCTTTAATACCATTAAAATTCTTCATTCATTCTACCCTGAATGATACTTTATATCTGTTTTTACTGTTTTGTTTACTTGTAATCCAGCGTGACCAAAGATCACATTTTTGCCCGTTTCCACTTAAATAAGCAGCGTCTCAGTTAGATTATTCATTTTCTTCACTGCTCATATTTTGTCTTTCTGATCGTGCAGAGAGGAGAATCCTCGGTCGGTGCATATCTAATTGAAATATGATTTTCGTGTTTATATCGGGGTGTGGACAGGTACTCCAACATGTCCCACGTTGATTGGGATGTAGGCAGATGTACGTGGAAGGATCCATATTCACGCATCTGTAATTTTTTGTGCATACGATGTTTGCAGGATTTGATCGTTTTCCGGGTTTCAGAAGGAAATCCACGCAACTCTTTGTACACGAAGCCCCATAGGCTTTAAACTTTAGCTCACAGCTGGCGGTGGACATAGGAAGAAAGTGCAGCAAAGAAGCGGCATTTCTGGGAATAAAGAATGAGATCCTGATAAAACCACGTTTCAAAACGGAAAAAAGGTTTTAGTCAGTGGCCACGGCTGGACATCATGCAGAGTGGTAGACGAGGTGTCATCAGAGGACCGGACGGTTCCAGTGGAGGCAGAAGGAGGCAGACTGGCACAGACACGTCAGAAACAAACGCTCAGAGGCTCCGCGTGACTCAGATCATTTATTCCTTTGTTTCACATCATAAAACCAACATGTAAAGACAAAGCTGAGATTTTTTTTATATCTGTTTGCTGTTAAATAACATTTTCTTAGTTCCTTGGTTGTTCCAGCTGGATTGGAGCGGGAAGTGATTCCACAGTAGCGCTATAAATAAATAAATGCCACCTGCCTCTTGTGTAAACATTGCATCTGTTCTAGGCGCTACAGCCGCAGCTATTTGGTTCAAACAGGAGAGGATGGTTGTAAGTCAGAGACAACAGAAGCCTGAGGTGGAATTGGGAGAGAAGTTTTGCTGGTCTCTGAAAATGCGTCACTCTGGAGCAAGCCCGGATTAAGGAAGCAGTGGCCCCTGGGCACAAAGTCTTGAAGGGCCCCTCCAATCACAACCAAAAGGACATCATATATAATGTCCATCATTCAGATTTCACACCGCATTATTGTAAAACAACATTTCTCAGCTGGGAGCAACAACATGAAAACACTACACTGCGATCAAACTATAGCGCATGTAAATATCTGGAGTTTCTTTGCGTCTTTTTTGTCTTCCTCCTGTCTCTTTCTTTCTCTGTCCTCCTCTTAGGTCTTTATAAACTATCAGAGCCAGATTACTACAGACCAGCTGTCCTCACATGTCACATCATGAAAGTCCTGCAGAAACTGTCATTGGTTCACCTCAATAAGCAGTCAACATCTCTCAGGATCCATTCCAGTTTGCATATCATAATGTTCTTGAGGTTGAAAGCACCATCATACCTGCTTCAGAGATCTCAACTCTCATCTGGACCAATCAGGCAGCACTTTGAGGGTCATGTTCTTTGATTTCTAAAGTGCTTTTAATACGATTCAGCTGCTTTGTTACAGTATGTGAGAAGCTCCATCAGTTCCAGGTGGATTCCTCCTCCACCACCTGGATCTCTGACCAGCTACCAAACAGTGTCTGAGATGGAGGTCAGCAGCACTGAAGCACCACAAGGCACTGTACTCTAACCATTTCTGGTTGGTCACTTGGTGAGATGGTGCAGAATCAGCTTATCTTCAACACAAACACAACATGAGAGATGATCTTGACTTCAGGAAGAACTTGGAGTCATTTATTTTCTATAAATTCTATAACTCAGTATTCCTAGTTTGATAGATAAGCTTTCACCTGATATAGTCAAAGTTCTATGTTTTATCTTCAACATCATGACAGCCACGAACTCACCAGACAGACTGAGCTGCTCAGAGCTGAATGAGCTTCTGTATGTGCACCATCAACCTGTCTCTGTTTAGTTTTTCCTGTTTTTTCTTGTCTTTTCTCATCAACATGCAGAAAACTTGTCCTCATTAGATAAACCTGCTCTTACAAGTTTAATAGTTACAGTCCACCAGGTCAATTTTCTCTTTTTAAATTAATAAAGCTCAATAATTAATTTAATGAATCTCCCACAAATATTTTTTGTGCGAATTCTTCTGCCCCCTTTTCAAGGAAAAATTGAAACTACTAAATCTCTCAAGATTATTTTTAGGTTTGATAACAAAATAAAAGTGATACATAAGACAGTAAAGTCATAAATAGAAAATTATACAGTAGTTTTAGTTAAAGCCAATAAAAAAATTGCCCCAGCTATTGAAAATAAATGGTGTTACATAATGTAAGAATGTAGATTGTCTCATCTTTTTTCCTTCCTTTATGATATAATATGTGCAAATGACACAACAAACTTCCAGAAAAACGCTATTATTTACCACTGATCGTTTTTCTCACCGCTGCACAACTGAACACAGAGCACACGCCGGTGTCTTTACCGTAATGTGCTGAAAATCAGCGCAAAGCTGCGTTTCTTAGCTTTCAGAATCTGCTGAAATTACGTCAATTGCGTAAGAGGTCGAAGAGTTACGGTCATTGTTAGAACGTTAGCTAACGTACCTTATGTTATTTCGCCAGCAGCATATCCAGTTAAAAAGGCGCTGCTACTGGAAGCCAGACCGAAAGGTAGCGGTGGGGCCGCTTTCATGAGTTCTCCACCAGTCTAGTTACAAACTCTCCACTGAGAGAGCTGCTGCTCTGTAGTATTCATTAGTGATGTGTCGTTCACGAACGATTCGTTCAATATGAACTAATCTTTTATATGACTCGGGAGTAATGAGTCCTCTCAGAGAGCGATTCGTTCATTTTCATGCACTGCGCTCTCTCGCCACACGGCAGCAGCTGTAAGCTCAGCCAGCCAGCAGGACGACAGGAAACAGAAATGATTAGTTCATGACTCAACCAACTGTGTCGGTCCACAGGTATCGTTCTTTTGTGACAGTCAGGCTGCTCAGGCTGTGTGGTGAGGAGGAGCAAGCACTTCAGTTCGTTCATAATCTTTCATACGGATCAGTACAGATCTTTCTTTCGTTATTTGTCACGTGAGGGCTGCGCTGCGGTTACGGGGCTGTGGAGAGGAGACCAACAAGGAATAATGTCTGATATCTTATGTTCATTAGTTTGTCCGTTGTCCACATCTGACATATACATTAATCATGAAATCAAAATGATTAGTGGGCTTGTAGATGTGCACAGTGTGACTGTGTATCTGATGACGTAAAGTGTGTTTGTTAATAAATGTTTTAATTTATATCAACACATTGATTGTGTTTTATTCTGCCATTTAAAAAATAAAATAATCAATAATAATAGTAATGATAATAATGATGATAATAATAATAATAATAATTTTGGACATAATAAATGTACCACGTAACATCTCATTAAACTTTTATTCTTTTGTTTTAATTGTTATTGCTAATTGTCTACATTTGTTTTAAATTCACTCTTCTCCTTCTCCCAGCTGTCATGTGACAGCAGCAGCTGGGCTGACGGGTCTTTCTCGTTCTCCGTTCACAGCTCAGACCAGTACGTCCTTCTCGGTTACCGTTCATTGCTCTTCGTTCACGACTCAGGCTGTACAACCAGTACGTCCTTCTCGTTCTCGTTCAACCAGTATGTCGGTCTTCGTTCACGGCTCAGACTGTGGGAGCAGTACACTGGCGGTGGCGGGTCGGCTCCTGAGTCCTTGTTCATTTGTCATGTGACAGCTGCCTGGTCACTGTCGCGCTGTTGTAAACAATAATATAGGGAGGAAACAGAACACAAATGACTTTACTGAGGCGTGTTTTGCTTTTCTGGGTTTTCACGCGTTTTGATTTGCTTGTGGTATTAGACAGCTCGAGCGCGCGGAGGGCCGAGAAGGAGAAAGGAGGGGTGTGTGGGGGGGGGGGGGGGGGGGGGGGGGGGGGGGGGCGGCGGCGGCGGCGTATTGCAACTACCTGTGAGCCGGAGCCCGGGAGGGGAGGGAGGAGGTGATTCGTGAGCTGACACTGTCACTGTGTGGTCCTCTGTGCAGCTGAGCCAGCAGGAAGGAGGTGAGTGGTTCATCCTTGGCTTGAGTCCGGCTGCTACACATATTGTGAGCTTCCACTGCACCAGTTATTTAGTTTGTGTGCTGCGAGTGACGCCGTTGCCGGGCAACAGAGTGAACTGAGTGATTCGGTCATGTTGTGAGATACGAGCAATGACTTGGAGCTCACTCAGGGCTACAGCACCACCTGCTGTAAAAATGAACGAAATGACTCGTTCAAGATTCGTTCTTTTTACTGTTCGAGAGTAGAAGATCCGAGTCAGCCAAAAGAATCGGTCTTCCCATCACTAGTATTCATAGTAGGTTAGTCCTCTGGGGCCCCCTACTGGCTGGAGTACCGATGCATTTCCATGTATTCCTGCCAAGCGGAGCCTGATTCTGTTCTTTTCCTCACAGTGGGCCCCACGTGGGTGTGGGCCTCTGGGCCTGTGCCCAGAATGCCCATTGGATAATCCGGCCTTGCTCTGGAGTTTCTCATGCGCCGTTTCCTCCAGCAGCCCCAGATTGTGCGTCTTTACGCACTGGGTTGCCTGCATAAAAAAACAAAACCCACAAATAGCCTAAATATATATTTGTATAATTAATTAGTTAATAATTCATTCATTCATTCATTAAGTTGAACATTGCAATGTCCAATGCAGGAGTCCAGCCACTTTTCAGCAGCAGAGCTTTACTGAGCATGCGTACTGTGAGCATCACCCGCTAGATTCTGTCGGAGCGATGAAGGTCCCTGAGTCTGCGCAGAAGTGTCCTCATAAAAGTCCCCAAGTCAGTGACGTCATTACAGCATAAGCAGCTACGGCTGCCGGGGAAACCGCGTGGGCGTGGCTTACAGAACTCCGTCCTTTGATGCGATGACGTCAAACAGGCTGCGTTCTGAAAGCTCTCATATGGGTTCTCTTCTCTCTTTCTTCAGTTTGGAAACCTTCAGACCAGAAGCAGGATCGCGATTTCATCCATCCTCATCGAGACATCGTCAGAGACAACCGAGAGACAGAACTCATCCATCCATCATGCAAGCACGCAAGACCACCATGCACAAGCTCAAGGCTCTCTTCGTGAAGAAGACCCCGGTGATCCCGGTTCATTATGGTCTCACAGAGACCTCCGGAGATCACCACCAAGCAGAGGAGACCACCAGAGACCAAGAGGACCTGAACGGTTTCATCCCAGGGAGGCCAAAGACCTGCTGGGATGCTGAACCAGCCGCTCCAGACACCAGCGCGCCCCCAAGACCCAAGACCACCATCAAGAAACTTAAAACTTACTTCAGAAAACGGTCATCAAAGGTGGTCCCAGGACTCTGCGGTCCCACAGAGACCTCCTCAGCTCACCATCAAACCCAGGAGGCCCCAAGAGTCCAGGAGGAAACCAGTTCAACCAGTTTCCCCACATGTAACAGTCTGCCATCAGAAAAGGAAGCCACTTCTGAAACCGGACAGGAGAATCTGGACCACCGTCCCTCTGTGGACCTGAAGGTGGATCCAGAACAGGCTGAGAATCCGGACCACTGTCCCTCTGTGGACCTGAAGGTGGATCCAGAACAGGCTGAGAATCTGGACCACCGTCCCTCTGTGGACCTGAAGGTGGATCCAGAACAGTCTGAGAATCTGGACCACCGTCCCTCTGTGGACCTGAAGGTGGATCCAGAACAGGCTGAGAATCTGGACCACCGTCCCTCTGTGGACCTGAAGGTGGATCCAGAACAGTCTGAGAATCTGGACCACCGTCCCTCTGTGGACCTGAAGGTGGATCCAGAACAGTCTGAGAATCTGGACCACCGTCCCTCTGTGGACCTGAAGGTGGATCCAGAACAGTCTGAGAATCTGGACCACCGTCCCTCTGTGGACCTGAAGGTGGATCCAGAACAGTCTGAGAATCTGGACCACCGTCCCTCTGTGGACCTGAAGGTGGATCCAGAACAGGCTGAGAATCTGGACCACCGTCCCTCTGTGGACCTGAAGGTGGATCCAGAACAGGACCGAAGTGGTCTCATGGCTCAGCTGGAGCCAGAAGACATCACCTCTGACTCTGAAGAAGACCAGATCGCCAGACTTTCTCCTGAGGACCACCATGAGCAGGACGCATCAGGAAAGGGGGACAGCTATAAAACCGCTGTAGGCCTGGTTCTGAAAAGACTCATTAACCAGGCCATTTGTGAGTCCGAGACCGGCTCAGCTCCAGGACAGCTCCACAACACCTACACCTGGCTTTTCCACAAAATCTGGACCCAAGTTGAAGGCCACCATTTTGACCTGTCCCCAGAAAAACTGGATGGACTCCACAAGACCATTTTCAAGGCCTTCTGCAAGAAAGTCGGGGATCCAGGTAAACACGTCCTGATTTTATTGAACTCAAAGCTCCAAGAAAGCGACAGATTAGTCGTCTCCTGCTTTAAAAAGGCCTTGCTGAAAACCCCGAAGCCACCTGCCATCACCTTATTTGGAAGCAAGTCCAAGATCAAGCCCTATGTGGACACAGAGGAGACGGTCCGGTCCAGCCAGACCTCCAGCAGCAGAGCTGGACCAGACGCCGACTTTGTGGACGCACAGACAGGTGAGGCGGTTTTTCTGGAGGAGCAGGACTTCTCTCCAGCAGAGAGAGAAGAAGGTAAAGAAGCGGTGCGTTGGCTGCTCCACACGCTGACGGAAATCCTGATCCGTCACCGTAACTACGTCCTCATGGAGCCTCAGTGGGTGGAGAGCCAGGTCAGCCAGCTGTATGAGCTCATCTGGGCTGAGCTGGAGGGTTACCACTTTAAGGTCACAGAGAAAGTGAACAAACTCCCCATGGACATTTTCCTCCACCTGTGCCAAAGCAACTCCATTTCCAGGTCTTCAGCCTTCCCTTTGATCTTTTCAGGCGGCGTAGCGGAAAAGGCCTGGTTGGTCCGCTCCGTCAGAGTCAAGCTGCTGGGAGCACTGGGAGGCCTTCCAGCCTCTAAGGTCCGTTTTAACGTGTAGTATCAGTTATCAGGACTGGTACTGGACACACATGCACAAATGTGCACACCACTGTTATTTAGTTAGTTTTAGTAGTTAATCTAGTTTGTTATGGTAGTTAATTAATTTAGTTTTAGGTAGTTAGTTAATTCATTTAGTTACCGTAGTTCATTATTCATTTAATTTCAGTTCATTTTGTTTGTTTATATATTACAATTTTTACATCCAGCTGGATTACTATTACTATTATCACTGTTGTTATTATTATTATTATTATTATTGTTATTGTTGTTGTTGTTATTATTATTGTTAGCATTAGCATGATTATTCGCATTGTTTTTGTGGTAGTTACTGATTTAATTTAGTTAGTTCATTATTCCTTTAATTTCATTTTGTTTTGTTGTAACATAATTTTTTTTATATCCAGCTGGATCATAATTATTATTATTGTTATTAGCATTGATTATTATTAGCATTTCCATTATTAGCATTATTATTGTCGTAGTTAGTTATTTTATTTAGTCAGTTCATTATTCATTTAATTACATCCAGCTGGATGCCCGTAGGGGTGTACAAAGCAGGACATCGAACACAATGTTTAAAACATCAGACATGATTAAACATGAATAAGAGCAACAAGAAGAAGAAAACAAAAGTTTAGAAGGAGAGGCCTGAAGTAAAAGACAGGATCTGAGCCCGACTTTAAAAGACATAAAAGACTGTGTTGACCCAAGTTCAAGGGGGAGAGTAGTCCAGAGGTAGGGCATCGATTGAGAAGCCCCCCCTCTGGATTTGCATTTGTGTCTTGGTATGTCCAAGAAGAATAAAGAAGATGATGTCAGAGACCTAGTAACATGGCGGGACAACAAGTCGGAGAAGTAACTGGGACCAGAACCATGCAAAGTTTTAAAGGCAGGAACAAGAGCTTGAATTGAGGCTCTAACAAGCGGAGCCAGTGAAGGTCGTATCTACGAACTGGATTTTACTTTGGCGAGCATCCTTCGTAAAAGTAAGTCAGATTTATTTATGTTGGGAGTGAGCCTCCAAAGACAGCCTGATCAAACACCAGCCCAAGGTTTCTGAGGCTGGCTCGGACAGATGAGTCCAGGGCACCAAGGAGCAACGGCCAACTTTTCTGTCTTTTGAATTTATTTGAAGGTAGTTCGAAGAGAACCAGTTTATGATGGGAGACGAACTGTATCCCAGGATCTCAGATAAAAAGAGAAATTCTGAATCATTAACTGAACAATACAACGGAATGTCATCATCGTAAAAGTAGCGAGACACATTTTTAACCCACGAATCAGCTGACCAAGAGGTTTCAAGAGGTTGCAGCCGTCATCACATCACTGGAAACCTTCATTAAAGCAGTCTCAGTGGTCGCATTTTACCCAAACCCGACTGAAAATGATGTAGAGATGGAGCTGCTCCATGAAGGACGTCAGCCGGCCAGACGCCACCATTTCCAAAATTCTGGAAATAAATGGAAGCTTTGACAGAGGCCAGTAGGTTTTAGGCTCAGAGGGGTCATGATTCTGCTTTTTGAGGACAGAGTTCACCGTGGCGTGTTTAAGATAACTGGGGACTGAGCCTGATTCAAGCCAGAGATTGATGAGTTTTACCACACAGGGCCCGACAGCATCAAAAGTTTTCAGAGAGACGATGTAGGAACCATCAAGAATCAAGAATCTTTGGAGTCACATGGGATCGCCGAGCAAGATGGCGACGCAAGATGACAGCCCAAGCATCTAAGAGGAAGAAGGACGAGACAAAAAGGAAAAAAAATATCTGGAATTAAAGATAAAAACTCAGGAAGTAGAATTATCAAAAGTTTCTCAGATAAACTGTACCAAGATATTTGTGGACTTAAATTTTAGTTGCAAGAAATTTATAATAAAAAAAATTGAATTCGCTTTATTTAGGCTTGGGGCAGCTCATTATGAAAAAGGAGAGAAAACTGGAAAACTCCTTGCCAGACAATTGAAGCAGCAGAGTTCTTATAATGTTATACCGGTAATCAGAAAAGGGGAGGCAATAGTTTCTTCAATAAGAGAAAAAAAAAATGACGTTTTTCAAGAGTTTGTTCAAGAATTATATACATCAGATATACAACCGAGTCAGGAGGAGATGACCGGGTTCTTTTCAGATTAATATGCCTAGCCTTCTACCTGAACCTGTGGGATTATTGGAGAAGCCAATAACTGAAGATGAAATTAGGAATACAGTGTCAAGTATGAAAACCGGAAAGGCACCGGGTTTGGACGGATTTCAAGCTGAGTGTTAAAAAGAATATATAGATGTCTTGGCGCCAATATTACAACAAGTATTTAATGAGGCTTTTACCTTAGGTTCCCTAACCCTGACATTTAATGAGGCATTACCTAATACATAAAAAAGACAGGGACGGGGCCTCCGGTGACGTCATGGCGATAGTCACAGCTAGAGTGCCTAGCCTAGCTCTCTAGGCACTCTAGTCACAGCCGACACCTGCTCCACAGAAAAAACCTACAAAACTAGCGATATTAACTAAAAACTAAAAGCAACTATGCTAAATGACAAACTATTGAATGTTATAATGCAGCCGTCGAAGAAAGATGGAGGTGGAGGGGGGAGAGGCTCCAAAAAAGATGAAACTAAACAAGGCAACGTGACTTCGCCATTCCCACCTGCTAACGATGTGGCATCAGCCCCGGAACAGTCAGCGGTACTCGCCGAACTACGCAAGTTCAGACAAGAACATGAAGAGGCTTCTGCAGACACGAAAAATACTCTGACCAGGCTGGAAACGACCATCAATGATGTTTTAAAGAGGACCACCGAGTGTGGAGCAGAGGCTCGGTGAAGCGGAAGACAGAGGAATGCGTCACGAGAGAGCCATCAGGGATTTACTACACAAAGCTATCCGCCAAGTGTGAAGATCTCGAGGCAAGAGCAAGATGCAATAACCTGCGGATTTACCGAGAAAGATCACATGATACATTTCATTTCGGAACTCTTGCGCACATCACTTGAGTTACCAGAGGACCTTGAACTCTGCATTGCATCGGGCGCTTACAATGAGACCAAAAGATGCCTCTGCCCCACCGAGATGGAGCATCGTCCGTTTCCAGGACTACAGGAAAAAAGACGCTGTACTTCAACAGGCATGGAGGAAAAGAGGAGTTACATTCGAGGGGGACAAAATCTTCTTCGACCAAGATTACACAGCGGATACACAGCAGAAGCGCCGGCAGGTGAGGGAAGTAATAAAGCAACTGAGGGAGAAGAAATTAAAAGCCCAGTATCCATTCCCTGCTCAGGTTAAGGTGTTCACTACACTCACTGATGCTGCACCTACGCTCGAAAAGTTGGGTATTCACGTCACGGCAGACGAGAGAGAGAAGCTGCAGAAGGAACTGTTACGAGACCGGTGGAGTGGAGTTTCGAAGAGGCAGGAGAAGGGACCATCTCCAATGACAGATGCAGACTTGCAGACCTTCTTCCAAGAAGAGGACTAAATGAAAGAATGAACATGTGTAACTGTAAGTTAACATAAAAATGTAAAGCGGCTTTATTTCTTTTGAGAGAAAGTAGGCTACTATATTTGAAGCTAGTTATCATTGGTGATATATCAGATGAGGGAAAACAGGTTTTTTTTGTGGAAACAGGCCAAGGGCTATCTCCTAATCAATACCTAAATAGGATAGGTTACATCCTTAGTAAGTTACTTGCAACCTTATCACAGCTTAGCTGTTGAATAGTTGTATTTGCACTATTTGTGTTCACTACTCTCCGCCCTTTTTAAGAGGGACAGGCTTTAGATGTTCTCGCAGCCTGTGGGCTTTTTGGAAGTTCTCTACTTAAGGTTTTATTGGTTTTATATTTTGGTTTTGTTGTTACTGTGTAAATGCAAGATCTTATGTAACATATATGTTCTCAAGAATTTTTTTAATGCATTGCTAAGACCACTCGATCCAAAAATGGGAAAAATGTTGCGTGTCAAACCCATCCTATTATAATACATGAATAGTTTGAATATAATTACTTATAGACCTGTAGAATATTATCCATGTTTTCATGCAAAATGACTTATACATCAGATGAAGATTGTAGAGTTCATTCTGAGGGTAGAACCAGGACCCCCCTTTTCCTGTGTTTTTCTGTGGCAGTTGCAAAAGCACACCAGAGGTGGTTTAGTGGGGCCATTTAGCAATTATTACCTTGCATAGCAAATCATTTAGGCAGTTTATGACCTGTAGGCCCTGAAAAGATCCTGTTTAAGAGGAAGATGTCTTTGCCATACGATTACTTACTGATTTTAGACAGACAGGGGACAAGCGCGAATGATTAGTAGTTTTGCATTGTTGTGCTCCCCCTTTTTCTGTATTTTTCCATCCTTTCAAGCTCACAGGGATCAAGGAGCCAGAAGATGCCAGGATGTCTGCTCAGCTGTCCTGTACGGGGGTGGAGCCCCTGACTCTTCAAGACTCTACCTACATTTGACATATATATAAAGGAAACAGGGACAGTTAGGAGGAGTCAGACTTCTGAACTGGCTTCAGCATTTCTGTTGGTGCAAGGGCAAGAATTCTGAACCCAGAGCTCTGTAATGTATTGCTTTTGATCTGTAATAAATTGTTAACTTTTATTCCGCATTGTTTGGTTTTCATTCCTGATGCAAAAGGTCCCGCTGAGAATGGGTAAAGAAGGTTACAGCAGGTTTAATGTTTAGAGGGTATCTTAAACAGCCATTTTTCTTACAAACCACCCAATTAAACGGAAGAAAATATTTAGTCAGCTAAAGAAGCTTCATTGCTCAATTGGTCTGTTACAAGAGACTCACTTAGTGGAAGAAGAACATAAGATGTTGAAAAGAGAATGGGCTGACCAAGTTTTCAATGCATCTTATGGCAAAAAAAGGGGAGTTGCAATTTTGATTAACAGAACAACTGCTTTTTCCCCAGAAAAAATTATGCGAGACAAAAAGGGACGGTATGTGATGGTGGTTGGTTCTATAGGAGAAACTGAGCTATCCATATTAAATCTTTATGCCCCAAGTGAGGATGACCATGGTTTTTTTAAAGACATTGCAAATGTTGTAGCCAGCAACGCAAAGGGGATGATAATAGTAGGCGGGGACTTTAATACTGTGCAAAATGGGATAAGAGACTACCATCAGAAAAGACACCACAATCTAGGAATTTAAAAACATTGAACAGCATGATCTCAGAACTGGGACTAGTTGATACTTGGAGAAGTTATAACCCAAATGGGAGGGACTTTAGTCTCTTTTCAAATGTCCATGGCAGTTACTCCCGAATCGACTTTATCCACCTTTCACAGCAATACACACATAAAATACTGTAGTTAACTGTCATATTGAGCCTATCACCCTGAGCGACCACGCACCAGTTGGTGAAAATTAATAATGAATGTATCAAAGTTACCTTGAAAGTGTGGTCAACAATACGGGAAAAATTTATGCTCCCCACCTCAATTTCAAGAGCAATGAAGATAGCACTGAATGTAGATTTTCTGCCATCCAAATTAGATGCTGGCTTCAAGAAATGGGCTGAAAGAGGACTAACAACAATAGATGAAGTATTTGAGGGAGGAGTTCTGACCATCTAAAAGAATTTGATCTTCACAAACATGATTTCTACAGATATTTGCATTTGAGGAACTATTTACAGACAAATAATAGGGCTAGAACTACCCCTTGACCCAACCCACTATATTTAAGGAGTGATACCAGATGATCTTGGAGATAAAAAACAAAGGTACTTATTGAAAGTACTCCTCCTTATAGCCAAGAAGATGATCACAATCTCCTGGCGAAAGCCACAACCACCACCATTGGACCAGTGGAGGGAGAGGGTTCTAAGTGTCTATCATATGGAAAGTATAACTGAGGTCCTAAACCATTCAGAGCTTTATAGACCAGCATCAGGACTTTAAAGTCTCTCTGATGGACAGGCAGCCAGCGTAAAGACCTCAGAACTGGACTGATGTGGTCCACGTTTCTGGTTTTAGTGGGAACTCAGGTAGCAAAGTTGTGAATGAGCTGCAGGTATCTAACTGGTTTTTAGGTAGACCAGTAAAGATACTTACAATAATCCAGCCAACTGAGGATGAATGATGGACTAAGTTTTTCCAGGACCTGCTGAGACATCAGATCTTTGATCCTTGAGATGTTCTTCAGGTGATACTCAGCAGATTGAGTGATCACCTCTGTGTGGTTTTCAAGGTATAGGTCTGAGTCCATCCCTTCATCCAGATTTCTGGTCTGGTTGGTGGTTTTTAGGTCTGAATCCATTGCTACACCTAGATTTCTGGTCTGGTTGGTGGTTTTAAGGTCCGAGTCCATTGCTACACCCAGATTTCGGGTCTGGTTGGTGGTTTTTAGGTCTGAGTCCATAGCTGTACCCAGATTTCTGGTCTGGTTGGTGGTTTTTAGGTCTGAATCCATTGCTACACCTAGATTTCTGGTCTGGTTGGTGGTTTTTAGGTCCGAGTCCATTGCTACACCCAGATTTCGGTCTGGTTGGTAGTTTTTAGATCTGAGTCCATCACTGTACCCAGATTTCTGGTCCGGTTGGTGGTTTTTAGGTCTGAGTCCATTGCTACACCCAGATTTCTGGTCTGGTTGGTGGTTTTTAGGTCGGAGTCAATCGCCACGCCCAGATTTCTGATCTGGTTGGTGGTTTTTAGGTCTGAGTCCATCACTGTACCCAGATTTCGGGTCTGGTTGATGGTTTTTAGGTCTGAATCCATCACTGTACCCAGATTTCGGGTCTGGTTGATGGTTTTTAGGTCTGAATCCATTGCTACACCCAGATTTCTGGTCTGGTTGGTGGTTTTTAGGTCTGAGTCCATTGCTACATCCAGATTTCGGGTCTGGTTGGTGGTTTTTAGATCTGAGTCCATCACTGTACCCAGATTTCGGGTCTCGTTGATGGTTTTTAGGTCTGAATCCATCACTGTACCCAGATTTCGGGTCTGGTTGATGGTTTTTAGGTCTGAATCCATTGCTACACCCAGATTTTTGGTCTGGTTGGTGGTTTTTAGGTCTGAGTCAATCGCTACGCCCAGATTTCTGGTCTGGTTGGTGGTTTTTAGGTCGGAGTCAATCGCTACGCCCAGATTTCTGATCTGGTTGGTGGTTTTTAGGTCTGAGTCCATCACTGTACCCAGATTTCGGGTCTGGTTGATGGTTTTTAGGTCTGAATCCATTGCTACATCCAGATTTCGGGTCTGGTTGGTGGTTTTTAGCTCTGAGTCCATCACCGTACCCAGATTTCGGGTCTGGTTGATGGTTTTTAGGTCTGAATCCATTGCTACATCCAGATTTCGGGTCTGGTTGGTGGTTTTTAGATCTGAGTCCATCACTGTACCCAGATTTCAGGTCTCGTTGGTGGTTTTTAGGTCTGAATCCATGGCTACACCCAGATTTCTGGCCTGGTTGGTTGTTTTTAGGTCTGAATCCATGGCTACACCCAGATTTCTGGCCTGGTTGGTTGTTTTTAGGTCTGAATCCATGGCTACACCCAGATTTCTGGCCTGGTTGGTTGTTTTTAGGTCTGAATCCATGGCTACACCCAGATTTCTGGCCTGGTTGGTTGTTTTTAGGTCTGAATCCATTGCTACACCCAGATTTCTGGCCTGGTTGGTTGTTTTTAGGTCTGAATCCATGGCTACACCCAGATTTCTGGCCTGGTTGGTTGTTTTTAGGTCTGAATCCATGGCTACACCCAAATTTTTGGCCTGGTTGGCTGTTTTTGTTCAGCTCAAGAACTGAGGCATATCCAGTCTTTAATCTCCTCAATGCATTGACCAAGAGCCTTTACAGGGCCTAAGTCCTCCTGGTGACATTGTAATATATCTGTGTGTCATCTGCGTTGCTATGGTAATTAATTTTGTTCACCTTTATAACATGGGCCAGTAGAAGACAGACAGACAGACAGAAGATGCCCCAGGATGGAGCCCTGGGAAACTCCACAGGTAATTCTTGTCTGTTCAGATTACCTACTGACACAAAGTACTTCCTGTTCTCCAAGTACGAGTTTAACCAGTTCAGTACAGAACCAAAGAGACTCACTTCTCCAGTCATTGGAGTTATAATGTGGTCAACTGTGTCAAATGCAGCACAAGTAAAACCAACACTGACATTTTCCCAGTCATCTTTTAGACCTTTAAAAAAAAGAAAAAACAGTGGGCAGGATGTCCAGACAGTAAGATGAGTTCAGATGACGTAAGAGCCACTGTAGTGGTTCTCATATCAAACAATGATGAGAGTAGATCCAGTACCTGGCAGGCTGGTGTTCAGACAGTAACCCTGTCCTGACTGAGCACCAGTTCCAGGGCTCAGGTGGTGAAAACGGCACAGAGGATTGTGGGAAGTCCTCTCCCATGCCTGGACACAGTGTCCGAGTCCAAAGGAGGGCTGGTGGTACGTCTGCAGACCCCACGGACCCAGGACACAAACTGTTTGTGTCTCTTCCTTCTGGAAGGAGGTACAGGAACATAAAATCCCACACCAACAGACTGAGACACAGCTTCTTCCCCAGAGCTGTGAAGTCCATCACCTCATCCCTGCAGACAATGTCTCTTTCAGGGAAGGCCTTGCAGATTTCATGCTGAACCACATACTGCATCCATCACAGCAGAAGAGTCCGGCTGCTGAACCAGCCTGCCTGCAGAGTAGAAAAGTCCTGTTATTTCAGCAGTATATTTCATGTGGAGCAGTATTTATTAGTTTAATGTGTCTTTGGACATTGTATAAACTGTATGCCAGGGTAGTGTCACCACATATAGTATCTAAGTTGATTTATCAGAACTAGTTGGCAGTAAAAGTAGAGTAAATAAATTGTGTTGGACTGCCATCTAGTGGCGATTTGAGGGAGCGTTCTTTATTTCATGTGATTGAAATGTGGCCATGTTATCCTTGTTGTTTCTGTGCATTAAGGTCAAATCTAATGATGCACTAGGAACGATTAAGGGGGACAATGGGGCCGTTGGGCTGATGTTTAAATACTCTAGTTGTAATTCAGCTGTCCTTGGTCCATCCAAAGCTCTGATTTCCCTGCTCTCCACTTCCCAACACGGTTGTGATGAGTGATCTTGACTGTGTTCCAGTAAAATAATCAAATATTTTAATCACAGCTGAATTCTTCTGATATCAGCATCAGATCCAGACAAGAATAATCACAATCAGCTGTTGACCTTATAAAACCAGTTTACATGGCTTTTAAATCTCATCTCTCTGATCCCCATTTTTTTTAACCAAACAGCATTTTATATGAATCACTCTCAATCCCAAAAACTTAGATCGCGTCACTCCTTCCATCTTTTTGTTATTCACTTTCATTTCACTCCAGTATATACTGCAAAATCTCAAAATCTTACTAAGTATATTTGTCCATAGTTTCGAGTCAACATATCTCATTATACTTAATATCAGACATAATCACCTAAAGAGGAACATTTTAGAGATATTGGAACTTGTTTTTAGATAATCTATCCTAAATATCTTAAATGAAATAGTCTTGAATAAATCTTGTTTTGAGTCATATCTAAGATGAAACAAACTTATTATGAGACACAAAATTTGACAATACTGGTAAAATATAGCTAAGACGGAGTTTAATAACAATAATTTCAAGATTTTCTAAGGCTAAAAACTTATTTTAAGAGTGGCCTTTTCCCAGCAATCAATAGGATGGTCTTTGTTTTATCAACCAAAAATGTAAAATAGAAACGTTTATTGTCATTGAACCAGTGTACCCATTCTCCCGACATGAACCAGACATTCTGGTCCAGACAACTGCTGCTTACTGGATATTTTCCTTAGAGATGGCTGTGGTGGAAATCCCAGTAAATACTCACACCAACAACCATTAACTCCCCTTTCTTCCTCATTCTGATGCTCAGTTTGAACTTTTGCAAGTCGTCTTCATCTTGTCGGAAGGGATCAACTAATACAGATTTTTTTTGGATCAGTACTGATATGTTCTCATCAGCCGATACAACCTGCCGACATTTGGGGCCAATACGCACTTGACTCCCACATTATTAGGGCTGGGAAAGAATATCGATACACTGAAATATTTTCATATGCTGATATCATATTGATATTTAAAAACAGAGTATCATCTATTTAACTAACGAAATCTTGTGAAATTTTGTTGCTTTGTTACAAAATCTTGCGGGTTTTTGTGAAATCTCGCGAGTTTTCGTAAGAGAATGATGAAATCTCCCAGGATTTCACTGGTAAAATAGATTAATGTTGCACTTTTAAAAATCAATATGAAATCTGAATATGAAAATATTGTGATATTTCAGCGTATCGATATCTTTTCCCAGCCTTAATAAATATAAAGAATGATACAATGTAAACTAATTATACAATTCTTTTAATAGAAAAAAGAACAAAGCATCTCATATAAATATGAGGTGGTATCAGCCGATACCAGCAAAAAACGCAAATATCGGCCAGCTGATGTATCGGCCCATCCTTACAGCTTGCTGATATTTGAAGCGATACTGCATTTGACTCCCAAATTAATATAATGAAGGGCACAATGAAAACAAATTATACAACTCTTTTAATATAAAAAGGAACAAAGCATTTCAAATAAATATATAAAAAAGAAACAGCACTTGTAAGGAAATATTAAATAGAAACATTAAACTTGTAATAATAAGGGAAAAATCAGCTGCTAGTGAAATAAGTTTATATTGACAAAAAGTAATAATGAAAAAAAGTTCTATGAAAATCATGACATTGTGGTTTAACAGAAATATTCAAAACAAACACACAAACAAGCATGATGGGGTTCAGACGCTAAAATTTAGTTGCGATCAGGTGCTTTCTCTGTTGTTTAAAAAGACGTCTGCACCTGTTGACAGGTATTTTGGTCCACTGTCCATGGAAAAGGTGCTCTAATGTGTCTGTGACAGTTTATTTATTTATTTTTTTTAAGATTATTATTTCTAACCACAATTCAAAAGCAATATTTTATTTCAGTAAATTATAATTTTGTATATTTTAATCTATTATTAGTTTCTTGTTATTTGAATTACTGTTATAAATTGAACCTTTTCTTTAATTGGAGGTTAGGAATAATTTTGAGGACGACTTTATATATAAAAGTATGTAAATTAGGGATGCACGATATAACTGGCCCCCTGTCGGTATCGGCCTATATTGGTCCTAAAACTGAGTATCGGACATTAGCCACCCCACCGATATTAAACCAATCAGCCGGCTGTTTCTAAAGTCTAACAAAAAAGAAGCTTCTGAGGAAGAAGTCTTTTTCTTTTTTAACAGACTTTAAAACTTCAAAAATGTAGGGGTGGGAAAAAAAATTGATACACTAAAATTTCCCGATATTTTCATGTGCTGATATCCTATTGACATTCAAAAACGCGGTATCGATCTATTTTTAGAAATGTAATCTCAGGATATTTCATCATTCTGTTACGAAATCTTGCAAGAATTCACGAAATATCGTGAGATTTTGTAAGTAAAATAGATTGATACCGCGTTTTCAAATATCGATTTGATATCGGCATATGAAAATATCGTGATATTTCAGTGTATCGATATTATTTTCCCACCCCTATTTTTCAAAGCATCGGAAACGGATAACAAAACTGCTATTTGCAATGACTGCTTTTTTTCAGCTTTAATATCAGTATCGATATCGGTTATCATCCACATGAGTTTTAAAATATCTGCATAACGGAGTTCGGACAAAATTCCAATACCGTGCATCCCTACTGTACATTATACTTAGTGGGGGTATGGCTAACACACCCGACGTATCAGCCGATGCGGATAAAACGCAAATATTGGCCAGCTGATTATCGGTCTATCGCTATTGCTAATTAAATTCAGCTGATTCAGTGACTGGTTGGAACAACTGCTGGACAGGATTTTTAATTCATGGCACCTGGATTCCTCACCTCTGCCACTCAAAATCTATTATATGGAAAATAACTTATTCTAAAGTGGTTTTAATTTCATTAGGGATGTTGAATGTGTCATAAAACTGGCATTTGAGCAAAGCTAACTGAAAAAAGTGAGTAAAAAAAAAAATCTGTAATATTTTCAAAGCAGGTTTTTGGAGAGGATGTTTTTGTCCTCTGATGACACACATCAATAAGTTATCATTAAATGAAAAAAACAAATGTTTTAAAGTCTGTTTGGTGGTGGGAAGGAAAATTGTGCTACAATTAAGCCCAAATGAAGTCAAAATTTAAAGAGTACAAGAAATAAAATTCTTTGGAGCGGTTTTGGATCATAAATTCAGCTTAAAGCCACACATAGCCTATAAAACAAAAAATATATAAAAACTAGTGGTATTATTTATAAAATTAGTGTTTTTCTGAACAAGAAATGTCTGCATATATTGTATTTCTCACTTGTATTGCAATCTATGTCATATTGTGTTGAGGTTTGGGGAAATACATACAGAGGATATGTAGACCCTATAATCAAACTCCAGAAAAGACTTATAAGAATAAAAAATAAGGCTTCATATAGTGAAACCACTAACAAACCATCTATCGAGTCCTTTACCTTAAAATTATTAGATATTGTACAGTTAAAAACAATATAATTTTAAGTACAGAATAAAGGTCTTCCCACCTGTATTCAAAATCTTTTTAATTGAGAGAAAGAAAATATAATTTAAAGTGGGCTGGTTTCTTTGAAAGAGGCAATAATTTTAAATCCAGATGTGCGTCATATTTTGGAGTTACATTGTGGAATGGACTTAGTGATGAACTGAAATTGCATACATGTTCAGTTTTAAAATAACCTTGAAAAGGTAAAATAATGATGAGCTACGATGGATTAAGAAATATAATCCAGAGTAAATTCTCCTACGTTGTTTATATTCTATTTTTTGCTTTGTTATTATTTCTTCTTCTCTTTTGTGTCACTAATTTCTTGGATAATTTCATGGCTTGTACAGGATCTTCGGCTTCAGTCTATTCCTTTTTCGGTTACAGAGTTTAGTAAAAAAAAAAATGTATTAGTGCAAGCATGTATGGAAAAATGCTTTTGTTAGTTGAATGCACAAGAATTTAAATGTGCATTTCTTAGAAATCTCATCTAGATTTAGACTGAAATTCACTCGACTATAATCAGTCTATATTTTAGCCTGAATCTATATGTTAGAATTTAATTAATTATTTATTAAATATTGAATTAAAAACAACTGTAAGCTGTACAGTAACTGTACGCACAGGAAAGGTGCTTTAATATATATATTTTTAAATTTCCTACCACAATTCAAAAGCAATAATTTATTATACTAAATTATAATTTTGTAAATTGCTATATATTATTAGTTTCTTGTTATTTGGATTATTACTGTGAATTTAGCCTGTTCTTTAATTGGAGGGTGTCAATAATTTTAAGCACGACTGTATAAATGATGGACAAATGTTTGATTAAAACATTTTTAACAGTCATTGATTAATGTACAGTGTAGTTTAGATATAGTCTAAGCTTAGATAGCTAAAAAACGTTCATTTTTAGACCAGCGCTAGACAGATTTTAGCCTACATGTCTAAGGACCATTAGACGAAACTACTTTGTTTGGCATCTGAAACCCGCAATGATAATGACAAAGGTAAAAGAAATTCACTTTAAGCCACTTTTTAAATTGAAATACAACCTTCTCTCAAACCTTAAACTGCATGGATCATCTGTGTGTGATTTCTCACCTGTGCTTCATCAGTCATCAGCGCTACATGGCTCCCCCCCAATGTGGACGTTCATGTGCTTTTTAAGATGCGCCTTTTGTTTAAATCCGTTACCACAAACATTACAAATAAACGGCTTCTCTCCTGTGTGGATTCTCATGTGTTTCTTAAGATTCGTCTTCCAGTTAAAACTTTGTCCGCACGCATCACATCTGAACGGTTTCTCTCCCGTGTGGATCCTCACATGTTTCTGAAGGTTTGTCTGACGGTTAAACCGCTGTCCACAGAAGTCGCAGCCAAACGCTTTTTCTCTTGTGTGAGTGGTCATGTGCGTTTTAAGATTGATCTTCTGTTTAAATCTGCTGCCACAAACATCGCAGCCAAACGGTTTCTCTCCCGTGTGGACTCTCATGTGCCCCTTCAGAGTTGTCTCTTGCTTAAATTTTTTTCCACAAACGTCGCAGCCGAACGGTTTCTCGCCGGTGTGCACTCTCAGGTGTCCCTTCAGATTGGTCTCATGCTTGAATCTTTTTCCACAAACCTCGCAGCTGAATGGTTTCTCACCCGTGTGGACTCTCATATGACCCTTGAGGTTGGTCTTTCGCTTGAACTTTTGTCCACAAACGTCGCAACCGAACGGCTCCTCTCCTGTGTGGACAATCATATGCGTGTTTAGATGCCCCCTTTGTTTGAATCTTTTACCACAAACGTCACATCCGAACGGTTTCTCTCCTGTGTGAACTCTCAGGTGTATCTTCAGATCCGTCTTTCGGCTGAATAGTTTCCCACACATACAGCAGCTCAGTGGTTTCTCTCCTGGGGGGGTCAGGGCCTGTGCATTTGCATTTTGCTTCCCCAGACAGCTGGAAGAACCTGTGCTTGAGTTGCATTTTAAGTGTCTCAGCAGCGACTGCTTATAAAGAAACCGTTTTCCACAGTCTGCACAATGGAAGGACTTTTTGGGGGTTCTCACCTCCCTCATGACTGTGCACACCCGACTCACGTGTGGTGGTCTTCTTCCAACTGGTGTCGCCGTCCTCTGTCTCAGGTCCAGAGCTTGACAAAGGCTCCTGCCAAACTTCATCATCATTGTTACAGTTTCTTAAACGGACTTCAGTTTTAAAAACCTCTGAAGGCTTCTCGTCAGTTTTTGGCTGTAAATTACGATCAGAGCCCGAGTTCCTGGTTGGGTTTGTTTTATTTGGTTCATCTGAGCCGCTGGTTGGAGGCTCCGCCTCTCTGTCGGGCTCACATTTAGTTTGATGAAGCTGTGAGGACTGAGGCTCCTCTTCCTCATATTCACTCTTCACAATAACAGCAGTGATATCGGCCTCCCTCAGTCCATCGAGCTGCTCTTCCTCCTGACTGATCCAGAGCTCCTCCTCTTCCTCCTTTACGTGTAGGGGTTCTGGGTCCTGCTGGTCCGGACTGGAGCTCCAGGGAACTTCTTCTTTAACCACCAGCTGCTGAACATCTTCTGGTAACACTGAAAACATGATGAACAACTGTGGGTTTATCTGAATTCAGGCTACAAGCATCAATGTGGAGGAAACACAACCGAGTTTGTTCATTTGCTTCATGTGAATTAGAAATAAATCCTGTGTAAACTAGTTTTTCTTTAAACAGATTAAAAGATAGAAAGAATAAATTCTGAAATAATCTATGAAGTTTAGCTGCATGTAGCTTACATGTCTCCAAAGTGCTGCACATATAAAATAATCAGCAATAAAAATAAAAGAAAAGGAAAGAAAAACAAGTGTTGTTCTGTAAAGCTCCACAAGCTTTTATTAAAACAGTAAAATAAGTTAAAAAGTATAAATAAAAGTAGAATAAAATAAAACACACTAAAATAAATTCAATCAAGTCAGTTAAAACCATGAAAAATAAAAAAAGGACACAGAAGACCAAACAACTAGGGCTGTGCAATTAATCGAAATTCAATAGTGATTTAAATTTTGGTGTCAAACAATCTCCAAACTCATATAATTGAGTTAAAACAATTATTATTATCATAATTTTTTATTATTTTTCCATTTTTCTTGGCACAGTTTCTAAAAGTTATTCTGAGGTTATCCCTAGGTGGTTTGTTGGGTGTCGTTAACAAAAATGTTCGATTTGGAAGGTTCTAGCATTGCACTTAAGCTTAACAAAGTTTATTTTGGGATGTTTTTATATAAATGAGTATATAAATTTTTCTCAAATATAGAGAAATTGCAGAACATCTGGAAACATTGTTTATTTTGGATATATTTCGATACAGCTGTAAGGTTCATATTTGTAGCTTATATTTATTTTCAGTGCTAGAAACCTTAGAAAGAAATGCTAAATTAATGCAACTAGAACAAGAAAATAATCGATTGAATAATCGTGATTTCAATAGTGGCCAAAATAATCGTGATAATGATTTTTTCCATAATCGGGCAGCCACCGCACATAAATTAGTTTGATAATTCATGTATTCATTAAAAATGTGTTGATTTTATAACAGATATTTTACAAGAACAGATGAAATGACTCAACTTCACTGAGTTTAGGTCTGAAAATGACGTTTCTTCAGCGGGCACAGAGATGAGGTTGAGTTTTTTATGACGTTGTGGTGCAAGTTGATGGTGGAACCATCACTGACCCAATTCTGCTGTTTTCCAACACTTGTAACCTGCACACGAACTTTTGTGTCCACGTCTACCAACCGCACACTTCATACAGGGCCGTGGACATACAGGATACATACGAGTATCCATGAAATCAAAGGTATTATGGGATGAAACAAACAAAAACAAACAGACGACTCACTGAGATCTTTGCTGTCTCGTGTCTCCTCCAGTTCTGATGTGGATGCTGCAGGTGTGGGGGGCACCAAGCCGAGCCCTTTGGGGTCATCTGGTCGTCGGCTCCTCTTTTCAGGCATCACTGCTCTGCTTGAGATCGTCTTTGTCACAGTTCCTGCTTGCATCTCACAGACCTTCATGGGTTTTTCTTCATATTTCAGGACGTACACTCTGGATCTGCGGGTCTACCGATGAAAACAAATACACAAACGTAAGCATGGTAACACATGATAAGGTGGGGCAACACGCAACAAATCACAGCTCCTCTGCTAAAATATTTATTTTTATCTCTTTTATCCCAGTCAGCATCCAGACATCATGTTCCAGTTCAGCCTCAGTTGTCAAATTATGAGGCTACAATGATGTAAAATGAATGTATCAATAGAATAGCACCATAAAAACCAACCAGAACATAATTTATTGCTGACAGTACTGACAGAAGCATGATGGAAGAAAAATGCTGCCGGAATCAATGTGGAAGTCTGAATCTGACTGAATATTTAACTTGATTAAAGCTGTAGCATGTGGGCTAAATGCTAGTGGAAACAGTAAAATCTTAATTTCATTTCGTTTCAGTCCCGTTGGGAAAAAACATACACGTAGAAAACGGAAACATGTTAACACATCTAGAGAGATTTTTGTACAAAACCATTATTATACATCTTTTCATCTTTAAATTTTTATCTCACACTGGCTGATAAACAAATTTAATATTAATTGGTTATTTCTACATCAGTGATTTAAACCCACACAAATGCTGTATGTGTGTATAAAGAAGAAGAAGGATTCGAAGAAGGGAAAAATGTAATAAATAAAAATTCATTGTGGTTCAAAAGAAATATTCAAGACAAACATGCAAAAAATAAAATAATAAACAAACAAGCGTGACGGGGCTCCGTAGCTGAAATTTTGTTGGGCAACATTTTGAGTCAATCACTGCAATCAGGTGTTTTCGCTGATGTTCAAAAAGACGTCTACACCTGTTGACAGGTATTTTGGGCCACTGTTCATGGGGAAGGTGCTCTAATGTGTCCAGGACAGTTTTGTTCAGTTGTTTTTTAAAAATGATTATTTTCAACCACAATTCAAAAGCAATAATTTATTCAACTAAATTATAATTTTGTATTTTTATTCATTTTTTATTCGTTTCTTGTTATTTGAATTACCATTGTCAATTTAGCCTTTTCTTTAATTGGAGGGTATGAATCATTTTGAGGACGACTGTGTAAATATATATGTATATATTAGGGATGCAGGATATTGGAATTTTGGCCGATATCTGATATGCCGATATTTCAAAACTCATGTGGCCTCTAACCGATATAGATACCGATATTGAAGCTGAAAAATAAACTATGTAATATTTATTCCTTGTGAAAAATTAGAAAAATACCTCAACTTGTGTTTATGTAGAACAAGTCAAACTTAATGACGGTTGTTCAAGCAAAACTAACAGGAAATGTGCGTTAAATCCTGGACCTAGAACAACCTGGAGTTTCTTGTCCCTGAGAAAAAAAAAAAACTGTACCCCAAAACAGGGGGTATTTGGTTATTTACACAAATGACAGAACATCCTAAACAAAACTGTCTTTAGAAGTTTTAAAATCTGTAATAAATAAATAAAGTTTTTGAAGAAGAAGGTTGTTGTTGTTGTTTTTTTTTTTTTGCTTTTTAACAGCCTGCTCGGTTAAATATCGGTGGGGTCTGGCCCCATATGGTAGTTTAAAGTATTACTGTAGTACTGATGTGATGGAGTACTTCTCTCTACGTAAATCATGATGAATTAATTCTGCTTCCAAATCTCCGGGATGGCGTTGTCATGACAACGTTCGGATGGAGACAGGTAGAAACTCGGGGTTTCTTTCTGGTGAACCTGCCAGGAGGTGGTTCACTTCTCGGAGTCAGTTGCCATGGTAACAGACTCCGGGTCCCCTTAAAACCCAGAGTTTTCCCCAATTTCGCTTTCTGGACCAGAGACCCCTGGTGTGGAGTGATCAGTAAAACTGAACCTGAAGTAATCTCGCTCAAATAAGTGCCCCCCCACCCCCAGAAATGTAACATTCCTGCTAACAATCAGATTGACACGTGGAAAATATCTCTCGTGTCAGTAATTCTGCTCGTTGCTATTTTCTAACGCTGCCAAACTGAATGTGTTTCCAGTGGAGGGTGAAAAGGTGAAAAACTGTCCATCAGAAAACAACTTCGGTGTCTCATCAGAGGAGGTCCTCTTGGAAAAGGCCACATCGATAAATCACCTGTTTTCTGCCGTTTTTGACGACAATTCGCGGCTCCTTACGTCTTCTCTTCAGCTTTCTTTCCCTAAATTTGTCACGATTTGACTCCTCAAACTTCTAACAAAAAAATGTGCTTTTCCAATTTCAAGTTTAACAAACAAAAATCCTTCAAATACTCGAAAACAAAATCATCTTATCACTTCCAGCTACCCGATCCGACAGTTATTTTGATCCCACTGGAAACATCGACCCAACCGGAGAATCCGAGCTCCATCTTTTAGCTTTTAATTTTCTATTCTGAACAAATGCAGATTTACCCGGAGCGACAGTCCCGATGGTCTGGAGTCTAACAGTTGTAATCTGTACTGTACATTTACCGTTAAACCACCTTTTCCTGAAGAAAATGCGATGAAAATTCAATGACCCAGCTTTCCTTCGACACTTAAACGCACCATGAATACGCGAGAAAAAGATCCAAAGAAGGGAGGGACAGAGGTGCAGCCTCTTGGTGCGTAAACGGGGCGGATTGTGGGTTAAATATCGACGGGTCGAGTCAGGTTCGGTTCTGTTCCATTAGGACAAGAAAACAAGTCTAAACAAATCTAAGCAGCTATTTGACTCTGAAATGTGATGAAAGAAAAACAACTGATCATTTCTCAAATGTTAAAATGTAAAAGAGGAACTTGTGACAGAATAAAGAGTTTAAAACCAGCTATGGTGCGTTCAGGTGATGCTATATACAGAAACCCCTGCAGACTGAGCGCAGCGCAGCTTTCTGCAGCGCCAGCGACTGCAAGGAGTCCAGACCGCGTGTGCGTTTGATTCCTGTCTCCGTCGCGCACGACTGGGCGGGGCTTCCCACAACAGAAAAATAAACTCTTATCACATTATGCACTGTATGTTACACTGGTAGCTGACTTGTATTATTATGTGTTTAGTTGATCAACTTCCACGTTTTTCTGTGCAAAATAAATGTTTTTAAAATTCTATTAAAGAGGATTATTTCAATTTATTAACTTCCTGTGTGAGGGCAGGACACATTTTCTACAGGATGAAAGATAATCGTTCACATTATGTAACAGTTTTTTGAGCGTCAATTTATTTGAAAATATGTATAATTGATGAACATATTTTTGTCAAATTATCTGTTGTTTATTTGTTTATTATATTAAGTCCCACTAACATCTGGTGTAGGTTTTGTATTGATGCTGCTTTTAATTGAATTAAATTGAATTGAATTGAATTTTTGTCTGTCCTAGAGGCAAAATCACATTTGGTTGGGTTTTCCCTGTCAATTAATTTAATCAAATTAAAAAAATATATATATTATCAAAGAACGAAATGAATGAAAAAATAAAAGATTAATTCAAATTTTTCTTTAAAACAAATCTCATTATTATTTCTATCATGCCTCGGCCTACTTCTGTTGCTTGTATCCCTCCTGTAGCCTGTTATTTCCAGTAATGTCTCCGCCTGCGCGGGCGCAGCCTGGCTAACAAACGAGGTCATCCTTTGTGTATTTGGGGCGGCTGATGTGGATGTCAGCGGGTTCGCTTCATCTTTGAGCATCACATTTCCTACATGTTCCAGCTTCCGTCTGCATCCTGCGGATGAACCCGGTTCTGGAGGCGGAGGAGGACCAGGACGGAGGACCGGAGCCCGCCAGCCTCCCATAACGCTCCGTAACCCCGCCGCAGGGTGTCACCGGGAGTCCACGGTGAGTTCACGGAGGAATTAGGTTATTGACTATTAGACGGACTAATAATTTTAAATTTTAGTTCGCTTTTGTTCGCTTGGAGGAGGCGTTGTTGTTGTTGTTTTTCCTCGTATTTTTCCTCGGTGATTTGTTATTTTCTCCTCCGGCGCTTCGTTACAGTCTGTCCTTGTTAAATTCTTGTTTCATTTAAACCTTTCAGACTTCACATGATTCATAATGTGCTTTAAACAAGATCGTTCAACCTTAAAATCCCAGTCTGCTCCTTTAATCCCGTTATTACGCAACCTGACTCTTTTTTTCATCCGCGTTCAGGTGGGTCACAATATGAATCCCCGTGCGTTTTCTCTGCAGCTCCTTTCATGTAGGAAACATTTCATTTAACAGCTACAGTTATCATGTAATCCTGAGGCTTCGGCAGCTTTTGATGCGTTTCTTCCAGGAAGAAAACAGGGCTTGTTTTCAGCAGCGTTTAGGGAAAAGAAACGAGTGAAAGGTGATCATCCTCCAGAAGACTTGGGCTAATGATGTCCCAGAATATCCGGACACGTTTTAATGAGCATCCCTCCTTCTTAAAAGGGAAAATGTAATAATAAAGTGACTTGCTTTAATGAAAGAATAAACTTCACGTGTTATCAGTGCGATCATTAGATCTTGTGTTTAATTTTCTGCCTGAAAATGTGTCCCAACACAAACTATTAGACTTGCGACAATCTTCCATGAGACAGAGCTGATCCAGCTCATGTAAGTAAAACAGACTAAATTCAATTCATTTTACCTTTATTTATACAGATTCCGTTCACAACAGTCCTCTCAAGGCTCTCGGCTGAGTCTGCTCCTCGAGAGCCGCTGTCCTGCAACTTTTAGTTGCATTCTCCAACACAGCTGAAAAAACCTCACACGCATGTCATCCAGGTCTGCAGAGGCCTGCTAACGAGCTATTAGAGAAGGGATGCATGCAAAGGTTGCAGGATCGTGGCTCTTGAAGGGTGGGGAGTAAAAAGAGCAGAGAGGAGCCCAGTGCATCATGGGTCGTCCTCCAGCAGCCTCTAAAAGGGAGGGATCAGGGTCACCAAGCCAGACTGGGAGCTGGGTCTGATTCCTGAAGCCAGACTGGGAGCTGGGTCTGATTCCTGAAACCAGACTGGGAGCTGGGTCTGATTCCTGAAGCCAGACTGGGAGCTGGGTCTGATTCCTAAAACCAGACTGGGAGCTGGGTCTGAGGGATTCTGAAGCGCTGGGAGCTGGGTCTGATTCCTAAAACCAGACTGGGAGCTGGGTCTGATTCCTGAAGCCAGACTGGGAGCTGGGTCTGATTCCTGAAGCCAGACTGGGAGCTGGGTCTGATTCCTGAAACCAGACTGGGAGCTGGGTCTGATTCCTGAAACCAGACTGGGAGCTGGGTCTGATTCCTGAAGCCAGACTGGGAGCTGGGTCTGATTCCTAAAACCAGACTGGGAGCTGGGTCTGATTCCTGAAGCCAGACTGGGAGCTGGGTCTGATTCCTAAGAGATGGGAGTGGGCGATTCCTGAAGCAGACTGGGAGCTGGGTCTGATTCCTGAAGCCAGACTGGGAGCTGGGTCTGATTCCTGAAACCAGACTGGGAGCTGGGTCTGATTCCTGAAACCAGACTGGGAGCTGGGTCTGATTCCTGAAACCAGACTGGGAGCTGGGTCTGATTCCTGAAGCCAGACTGGGAGCTGGGTCTGATTCCTGAAACCAGACTGGGAGCTGGGTCTGATTCTAAAAAAAAAAAAAAAAAAAAAAAAAAAAAAAAAAAAATTCTGGAATGCGCTGCTAGGTAGCTGCAATTTGTGAAAGCTCTCCCTTAACTTTTGTGTTTTTTTCTAATATAGTTGTCTTTTTTTATCGACATTATTCGTCAGATTAGGTTTTTCTTGGAGGATTTTTTATGCTGGTTTCAACGGTGTGCAATTCGGGAGATTTTTCCTCGTATATTGGCTTTTTCACTGCTTGTTATGATGTGTATCCATAGCAACGGAAAAATTGTTTACCACCGTGATCAACTGTTAAAACTCTCCCAAATCAAGATTTTCAGCGAAATAACACGTCAAATCCCAGTGGAGTTAAGGAGAAAGAGAAGAGGATGCAGGGCAGGGGTAAGGCAGAGAAAAACGGTGGAGATTTAAACCGTTTCTTCCAACTGTTGTGATGGGTAACGTGAGATCGCTAGCTAACAAGATGGACGAGCTCGAAGTGCTAACAAGGTCTCAGAAAGAGTACAGAGAATGCAGTATCATGTGTTTCACCGAGACTTGGCTGCATGAACACATCCCGGACTGTAATGCGTCTGTACACGGCTTCAAGACGGTCCGTGCAGACCGAAATAAACAGATCAGCGGGAAGCGGAAGGGAGGCGGAATTGCAGTGCTGGTCAATCAGCGCTGGTGTCATCCAGGACACGTCACTGTCAAGGAGAAGATCTGCACAAGAGACATTGAACTGATAGCTGTGAGTTTCCGTCCATATTATTTACCCAGAGAGTTTGCCTGTGTTATTCTGGTAGCGGTTTATATAATACCGGGTACCGCACCAGAGACAGCCTGTGATGTCATCAGCTCCGTCGTGGCTAAACTACAAACACAGCATCCAAACTCATTCATAGCGATCTCTGGAGACTTCAACAACGTCTCCCTCTCTGCTACGTTACCAACTTTCCAGCAGTTTGTCAGCTGCTCCACCAGAGAAAATAAGATGTTGGACTTATTTTATGCAAATACAAAGAATGCATACAGCTCCTCTGCCCTGCCTCCTTTAGGAAGATCTGATCATAATCTGGTTCTTCTCACCTCCACCTACAAGCCCATCGTTCAGCAGCAACCAGTCATTAGGAGGACAATTAAAACCTGGTCTACTGAGGCTGAAGATGCTCTGAGAGGGTGCTTTGAGGCCACAGACTGGAATGTCCTCTGTGAACCTCATGGAGATGACATCAACACCATGACTGAGTGTGTGACAGATTACATAAACTTCTGTGTGGACAGCATCGTTCCAACAAGAACAGTGAGGTGCTTCCCCAATAACAAACCCTGGATCACCAGTGACCTGAAAAAGCTGCTGAACATCAAAAAGAAAGCTTTCAGGGATGGAGACAGGGAGTTACTGAAGACCACACAAAAACAACTGAAAACACAGACTAAGAAGTGCAAGGAGGACTACAGGAAGAAGTTGGAGAGCCAGCTCCAGCAGAACAACGTGAGGGATGTGTGGTCGGGAATGAAGAAAATCACTGGCTTCAAGCTAAAGGGGGACCAGACTGACGGAGGTCTGGACAGAGCTAACGAACTGAACATGTTCTTCAATAGATTCAGTTCCCCCCTGCCGACAACCAAACATTCCACACACCCTCCATGAGCTCACAGCTTTCCTGTCCCACCTCCACTCTGTCACCCTGCACCTCAGTCATGGACCTGAACACAGCCTCCTCTCCCTCCACATCAGGACATCCTGAGACCTCCTCTGTCTCCACATCAGGACATCCTGAGACCTCCTCTGTCTCCACCTCCAGCCTGACTGTCTCATGTGACCAGGTCAAGAAACAACTAGAAAAACTGAACCGGAACAAGGCTGCAGGTCCAGATGGTGTCAGTCCCAGAGTTCTCAAGACCTGCTCAGAACAACTATGTCCGGTTCTCCAGCACCTTTTTAACACCAGCCTGAGACAGAACAGAGTTCCTGTGCTGTGGAAAACATCCTGTCTTGTTCCAGTCCCTAAAAAACCACAACCAGCTGAACCAAATGACTACAGACCAGTTGCTTTGACATCTCACATCATGAAAGTCCTGGAGAGACTCTTACTGGCTCACCTCAACAAGCAAGTGAACACCTTTCAGGACCCATTACAGTTCGCATATCGTAATGGGCTTGGGGTTGAAGACGCCATCATCTTCTTGCTTCAGAGAGCCCACTCTCATCTGGACCAGTCAGGCAGCACTTTGAGGGTCATGTTCTTTGATTTTTCAAGTGCCTTTAATACTATTCAGCCTGCTTTGCTATGTGAGAAGCTCCATAACTTCCAGGTGGATCCCTCCACAACCACCTGGATTTACGACTACCTCACAAACAGACCACAGTTTGTGAGACTGAAAGGTTGTGTGTCTGAGATGGTGGTCAGCAGCACTGGAGCACCACAAGGGACTGTACTCTCACCATTCCTCTTTACACTGTACACCTCAGACTTCCAGTACAACTCTGATCCTGTCATCTGCAGAAATATTCTGATGACTCTGCTGTTGTGGGGTGTATTAGTGATGGACAAGAAGCTGAGTACAGGGAACTTGTCAATCAGTTTGTGAAATGGTGCAGTAACAATCAGCTCATCTTAAATACCAGCAAGACTAAAGAGATGATTGTTGACTTCAGGAGGAGCAAGAATAAGCAGCATAGTCCTGTCTACATCCTGGAAGAGGAGGTGGAGGTGGTAGAGAACTACAAATACCTTGGAGTTCAGCTGGACAACAGACTTGATTGGAAATGCAACTGTGACTACATCTACAAGAAAGGTATGAGCAGACTCTTCTTCTTAAGGAAGCTAAAATCATTTAATGTCTGCAAAAAGATGTTGCATATCTTCTATAAGTCTGTGGTAGAAAGTGCAATTAGCTTTGCAGCCATCTGCTGGGGCAGCAGCATCAGAACCAGAGACTTGAAGAAACTAAACAAGCTGATCAAGAAAGCTGGTTCTGTGCTGGGGATAACTCTGGAGCCGCTGGAGCTGATCGTTCAAAAAAGAATGCTTCACAAGCTGATGAAGATGATGGAGGACACTTCCCATCCTCTCCACAACACGGTGAAGAATCAACAGAGTGTGTTCAGTGGGAGGCTGCGTCAAGTTCGCTGTAGGACGGAGAGATACAGGAATTCATTCCTGCCAGCAACCATCACCTTAAAGAACAAGACTAACTGACTTTTTGTTTATTTATAAAAAAAAAAAAAAAAAAGTGAGCTTTTACAATACTGAATTTCCCTTCGGGGATGAATAAAGTATTTTTCATTTCATTTCATTTCATTTCATTTCATTTCATTTCATTTTTCATTTCATTCCTGAAACCAGACTGGGAGCTGGGTCTGATTCCTGAAACCAGACTGGGAGCTGGGTCTGATTCCTGAAGCCAGACTGGGAGCTGGGTCTGATTCCTGAAGCCAGACTGGGAGTGTTTCTGGGAGCTGGGTCTGATTCCTGAAACCAGACTGGGAGCTGGGTCTGATTCCTGAAGCCAGACTGGGAGCTGGGTCTGATTCCTGAAACCAGACTGGGAGCTGGGTCTGATTCCTGAAGCCAGACTGGGAGCTGGGTCTGATTCCTGAAGCCAGACTGGGAGCTGGGTCTGATTCCTGAAGCCAGACTGGGAGCTGGGTCTGATTCCTGAAACAGGGGGGGGGTCTGATTTGAGCCAGACTGGGAGCTGGGTCTGATTCCTGAAGCCAGACTGGGAGCTGGGTCTGATTCCTGAAGCCAGACTGGGAGCTGGGTCTGATTCCTGAAGCCAGACTGGGAGCTGGGTCTGATTCCTGAAGCCAGACTGGGAGCTGGGTCTGATTCCTGAAACCAGACTGGGAGCTGGGTCTGATTCCTGAAGCCAGACTGGGAGCTGGGTCTGATTCCTGAAGCCAGACTGGGAGCTGGGTCTGATTCCTGAAACCAGACTGGGAGCTGGGTCTGATTCCTGAAACCAGACTGGGAGCTGGGTCTGATTCCTGAAACCAGACTGGGAGCTGGGTCTGATTCCTGAAGCCAGACTGGGAGCTGGGTCTGATTCCTGAAGCCAGACTGGGAGCTGGGTCTGATTCCTGAAGCCAGACTGGGAGCTGGGTCTGATTCCTGAAGCCAGACTGGGAGCTGGGTCTGATTCCTGAAGCCAAACTGGGAGCTGGGTCTGATTCCTGAAGCCAGACTGGGAGCTGGGTCTGATTCCTGAAACCAGACTGGGAGCTGGGTCTGATTCCTGAAGCCAGACTGGGAGCTGGGTCTGATTCCTGAAACCAGACTGGGAGCTGGGTCTGATTCCTGAAGCCAAACTGGGAGCTGGGTCTGATTCCTGAAGCCAGACTGGGAGGTGGGTCTGATTCCTGAAGCCAGACTGGGAGCTTGTTCTGTTTGTTCTGTGACCAGTTGTTTGACTCTCTGTCGGTAGGAAATATTTATCTGGACTGGGTCTACCAGAGAGAAGTCAACCTTTTGGGACCGGGTCTCAGTCCAAGTCGGTGTGTTTTAGATAAACCAATAGGTTTTATGGGATTTGTTTCAGTTAAATCTGTGTTTCAATCATTGACTGACATAAATAACAGATAAAATATTCAATCATACAAGAAGATTCAGTTTTATGTTGAGGAAGAATTTGTTGCAGGAACTGGACTAAAACAGAACCACTTATGTTTGAAGAAAGCAGGGAATTTGTGTAGAAGGTTATTTATCAAATCTGTCTGGATTTGAGTGAGAAGCTAGTTGTTACTGGAACCATGGTGATGGGCACTCATGGCCCCTCTGCATTCCCATCTCGGGCTCAGCCAAGATCTGCCACAAATACACTATATTGCCAAAAGTATTTGCTCACGCATCCAAATGATGGAATCAGCTGTTCCATCACTTCCACAGGTGTATGAATGAAGCAGCTCGGCATGCAGACTGTTTCTACAAACGTGTGAAAGAATGTGTCGCTCTCAGGAATCAGTGAGTTCCAGCGTGGAACTGTGATAGGATGCCACCTGTGCAACAATCCAGTGGTGAAATTTCCTCCTAAATATTCCACAGTCATCTGCAGCTGGATTATAAGAACATGGAAGTGTTTGGGAACGACAGCAACTCAGCCATGAAGTGTTCGTCCACGTAAACTGATGGAGCGGGTCAGTGATGCTGAAGTGCGTAGAGCGAAGAGGTGGCCAACTTTCTGCAGAGTCAATCACTACAGACCTCCAAACTTCATGTGGCCTTCAGATCAGATCAGGAACAGTGACAGAGAGCTTCATGGAATGGGTTTCCATGGCGACCAGCTGCATCCATCCATACATCACCAAGTGCGATGCAAAGCGTGGATGCAGTGGTGGAAAGCAGCCGCCACTGGACTCTAGAGCAGTGGAGGTTCTCTGGAGGACCAATCACGCTTCTCCATCTGGTAATCTGATGGAGGAGTCTGGGTTTGGCGGTTGCCAGGACAACGGTACTTGCCTGACTGCATTGTGCCAAGTGTAAAGTTTGGTGGAGGGGGGATTATGGTGTGGGGGTGTGTTCAGGAGCTGGGCTTGGCCCCTTAGTTCCAGTGAAAGGAACTCTGAATGCTTCAGCATACCAAGACATTCTGGACAATTCCATGTCCCAACTTTGTGGGACCAGTTTGGAGCTGGCCCCTTCCTCTTCCAACATGACTGTGCACCAGTGCACAAAGCAGGTCCATGAAGACCTGGATGCAGAGTCTGGTGTGGAGGAACTGGACTGGCCTGCACAGAGTCCTGACCTCAACCCCATAGAACAGCTTTGGGATGAATCAGAGCGGAGACTGAGAGCCAGGCCTTCTGGTCCAACATCAGTGTGACCTCACAAATGTGCTTCTGGAAGATGGTCAAAGATTCCCAGAAACACTCCTAAACCTTGTGGACAGCCTTCCCAGAAGATGAAGCTGTTCTAGCTGCAAAAGGTGGACCAACGTCATCCTGAACCCGACGGATCAGGAATGGGATGTCACTTTAGCGTGTACGTGAGTCAAGGCAGGTGAGACGATACTTTTGGCGATATAGTGTATGAGACTTTAGCAAAAATTCTTTCTCTAATCTGTTTGTCATATTTACTCTAAAGCCAACCACTGATGTAAGAATGTCACTAAATAATCAAGTTCATTTATCAATATTCTGCTTTTTCCTGCTTCCTGTGTCTCTTTCTTGTTTTTAAGGAATCATTTTGGAGATTGCTGAACATCACTAATCTTACTTCAATGTCCCGAGATTGAAACCACAGCCAACAGGTTCCATCCAAGGTAAGAAATCCTTTGACTAGCACCTCTGACTTTAATATGGTGTCAGTTTGTTTAATGTCATATTTGCAAAGTGTTCTTCTGGTTCCAGACTTAATGTTGAGCAGAGCTTAACTCTGCTAGCTTTACATTTACCTTTAAGATATGATATGGTCAATCTAAAACACATTTTTGCAAGAATGCTTAACAGAAATGGACTTCTCCTCTCGGCTGTTGGAGCATATTAACTCCAGGTTTGAATGTTTTTTGGTTTTCTTCTTAGGGACTTCCTCTCCATCCTACATGGCCTCGGTATCTGCAGGTTTCTGGGGTTCAGCTGCCTGCTGTTCTCACTCCAAACTCTCCAGAACCGGCAGTTTGAAGCTGAGACGAGGCCGCTCGCCCTTGTCGATGTTGTCCGGACGTAGATGTTCAGGAGTGTCCAGTCTCGCAGGTGGAGCGGTGTCTCCGGGGCCCGTAGTTGCAGAGGTAGTGGAACCCAGCATCGGGGGGTTAGGCGAGGCCAGCAGGGAGCTTTTTGAGGCCTGTCGGAGCGGAGACCTAGTGAGGGTCTGTAAACTAGTGACGGCAGAGAACGTGAACAGTCGGGACACGGCGGGGAGGAAGTCCACACCGCTGCACTTTGCTGCAGGTGAGACACATTCAGACAATATTTTATAGATCCGAGTTAGAAAGATGGCTCTGTTGCCATTATCGGAGATGCTATTCTGCATAACTTGGTTGGATCCAGGGCTGTCTGGCTTCCTGTTGCTCCATTATCCCCTAGCAAAGCTGGGCTGCATAATCAATGACCAAACAAAGGTTGAAGTTCAGTCTCTCAGCCTCAGGATGCTGCTGAGAAGAGACAACTGCAGACATGCAAATGTCACGCCATTGAATGTGGAATGACAAGTCTGAAGTCAGAAAGCTACATAGTACAACTTAAAGGACTAGTACACCCACAGAATGATGTGAATTCATTTTCTACTCTCCGTCATGCTGAGCAAGACTCTGGAGCACTTTTTTAATATCTCAAATGCAGCCACAGATTCGTGGGGGTGTCATTACCCCCCCAACTTTAATATCATGGAGTTAACTGGAGCTCAACACAAAAAGGTCCATAAAAGTCCACAAAAACTTGGCAATATTCCTCCATACTGCTCGTCCAATGAAATCCAAGTGTCCTGAGTGGGTAGCGTCCAGAATTTACTGAAAATGACATCATTTACTATATTTCTATAGCCTAAACAGTAGTACATTGCACTTTCTATTTGCACATTCGTGCAAGTTCACGACACCACGGAAGCCGTGGCAGACGAGATTGCGCCTTCTGTTTTAAATCAATAGCCAACCCATCTTGTGTTTGTCCACAGCTCTGGCGATCTTAGCACAATGTAAACAGCGGATTTCTTCATCTATGCTTGCATTATCAGCAGAGTAGGCCTCCATGGTGTCGTGAACTCGCACAAATGCACATCGCAGAAGTAAGATGTACTACTGTACTACTACTACCCACTCAGGACACTTGGATTACATTGGACGAGCAGTATGGAGGAATATTGATAAGTTTTTGTGGACTTTTATGGACCTTTTTGTGTTGATCGCAGGTGAACTCCATTATTTGAAAATTGGGGATAACAACCCCCCTCCCTCCTGGATCTCTGGCTGCATTTGAGATATTAAGAAAGTACTCCACAGTCTTGCTCTGCGTGAGGGTGAATAGAAAAGGAAGGCACATCATTCTGTGGGTGTACTATTCCTTTAAGCAGTGAATGTTTAACATGCAAACTACAGTGAGGGGGATGCCCTTAGGCTCCATGTGACCATACATCATGTGATCTATTCACCTGATTCAGGAAGTCAGGATAGGCAGAGTTAGTGTTGTAGTGAAGACAACACCAACCAAAGGTGCATTCGGACAGAGAGGTTCTACGAACGCAGTTCCTATAACCACGCCTCCCGAGTTCAGTTATAAGAACTACCCTTCGTCTTCAGCATGCGTTCGCACGTGAGGGAAGACCTTGTTTGGAACCTTGTGTGACGCAGTCATTGCAACAGTGACAAATTTATGCCCCAGCAGATCTAATACAAAGCTGAGGTTCCTCATCTCTTTTATTCAAAGCTATTATAAAAGCTTTACCAGCTTTCCATCATCACAGTCATATGTATCATGTAACAAAACAGCCCCCTGTTGGAAAACTGTCCTAACGTCTTGTTTACATTTTGTTGAAGTCCGCCCGGACACTTTAGTGGACGGACCGAGGTTCTTTCACTAAAGTGGCGCAGATTGTACTGACAAAATTTGCAACTGTATTTAGGTTTTCCATCTCTTTTATTCAAAGCTATTGTAAAAGCCAACTTACCAGCTTTCCCTTGTTTTCCTTTTGTTGAAGTGTGCCTGGAATGTGTCCGAGCGGCAGCCGCAGATTCTACCGCTATACTTTGCAGCTGTATTTAGTCATTGAATTAATATGAAAATAATTGTTTTTGGACATTTCAAAATAGTTATTGATTCAGGACGTGCACCACTGTGATTGATTTAATAATGAATTGGTACACTCCTATTGTAATAGTTCTTGTCGTTACTACGATCTCGGTAAACAGCTGTGAGACTTTTCAAATATGGCGGGTCTGGAGGAAGCGGAGCTCACGCAAGGGGCGGTGCTTACCAGTTCTACCAATCACCTATGTATTTCAGTTCCTATGGAACCCCCAAAAGACCCTGGCTCGGAGTAGGAGCTAAAAAGGTTCTAGGAACTGAGGTCCGAGGTCCCTAGTTCCTATATGTCCGAATGTGCAAAAAAACAACCTGGTTCCAGAAAAGGTTATAGGAACTCTATAAGGTTCCTACAGTCCGAAAGCACCTCAAGACATTAGAGACCAAGACATCATACAGGACAGGTTACAGGTAGAGTCTGACGTTTCCCCCCTGAAAATAAACGTTACACTTGTGAGTGGACATCCATCTCAAACTGCGCCTTTGGGCCTCCACTCGTGTGCTGTGGTGCGTTTGAATGCAACTCCCTCTCTGGAGTTTTGTTTATCTCGCCAGCCAATGACAGAGCCAAGGATATGACGCTGTGTGGGAATAAGCTCATGATTGGAGCAGATGCCAGTCACTCAAACTTGAAGGAAAAAGAAAACGGCAAGACAAAAAAAAAAAAAAAAAAAAAGCTTTAGATAATGCAAGTTGGAAAACCAGGGCTAATATTAGTTTGGCTTTTACCCGCTTCTGAGCTCTGAAAGAGGCTTGAAGCTGAATAGTTTGAAGAACGAGGCATCATTAGCCTGAGAGGGAGGGGCACTAAGTTTGAATACTGTGGGGGGGACTGCATGACTAAGACCACCCACCCTGTGATGCAGGAGCATCCAGTCACTACGCAATGCCCAGGCCCAACAGAACACGCCAACTTTCATTGTGCAGATATTGCTAGACTTCCTGATAGCTAAACCATCCGCTCACAGTTAGGCATACATAACTGAAGGCATGGTTTAATGTCTGTTTCACCCAATTATGACAGCCTGGGAACATGACATGTTGCTGTAAAACTTTTGTTAGGCTTCTTCCAATATTGAAGACACCACTCAAAGTGCTGAGACAGACGTTACTGTTGAAGTAGACAGGGCTGAAGGTAACATTGACTGGTGCGCAAAGTCATGTTGACTTAAAAGGGGTATTGTAAGTTCTGTTATTTATTCACAAAAACTGATTTGGTTCAAAAGTGTTTTTTCATTAATCAGTAATCACTCCCATCAAACTGAAGTGCTCCTCTAAGTTCTAAATTTGCTGTTCGTATCATTTACACATCGAGCGGGGCGGCTCGGTGGGGGCTGCCATGTCGTATCGCCATGTTTTTGCGTTCGGGAGAAGCGTGACGGCAGGAAAACACAGAAACTCACCGGACACACCGGAGTTTTCAGCTCAGTTCGAGGTAATGCCTTTGAAAAGTCACCGCGCTGCAGTGGGAGAAACCAGCGTCTCACTGATGCTGCGTTCACGTGCAGTCGGCCGTTGGTAACAAACCAGATGTCATTTTAATCAATGAAGCAGAGCGAAAGACGGTAACACAATGACATCGCCATGACAACCGAACAGATGTGGACTGATGTCACTGTAACTGACGGACCACGTCTTCTCATAGAGGCTGGTGATAACTTTACATGCAGCGGATGTCGGTCTGCCCGGTTTCACGCGAATGCAGCATGAAGTACGATGGAGCTGCTCCCGATTACAATGTCCCTTTAAGTCGTATACCAATGTGGACAGTGACGATGACAGCTTCCAGCTTTGAACAGCTGGAGGGTTCTGTACAAGGTATTGGGGTTGGTTGAACAACTTCATTCCCATTGCTGGTTTAGAAATTCCTGAAGCTCCCTACAGCTACCAAGAAAGGGCTTTCAGGGAACAGATTCTGAAGGTGGACACCAGCCCCAGATGTTGACAGATCAGTGAATTGCCAGGTTTTAAAAGAGATGCAAGGACATAAACCACAAGCCTTTATTCAATTTCAAATTTTCTGGCCGATGTTCAACCTGCAGGAGGGGGAGGAAAAAAAAAAAAAAAAAAAAAAGTCAAGATGAAGTCAGAATGTTCAAAACCTGATCTGATCAGCTTACCTCTCTGGACCTGCTGCCCCTGAGATCCAGTTCCTTTTGGTCCTGGGTGGATGTCAGGTAGAGGGATGAGGTCGAAGATATCGTTGATGTATTTGGCATCAAGACGTCTGTCCCGTCCTCGCTTGTAGCCGCTCTTGGAGTGGACGACGTAGGAGGAAGCATACAGAGGACGTTTCTGAACACTGCCCACGGGCACATGGTTGGTGTTGCTCCAGACCCGACTGAGGCCAAGAGGACGAGCCAGCAGCAAGTTCCTGCCCATGGCCACCAGTTCCCCCAAAAGCCCTCCTACAGAAAAAGCTCCAGACCCCCCACTGCCACCAGTGAAGGTTCCAGCACCGGTACCAGAAGAGAAGAACGAAGACCCAGTACCACTCCCAGTAGAGAACAATGAGGACCCAGTACCACTCCCAGTAGAGAACAATGAGGATCCAGTACCACCCCCAGCAGAGAATGAGGATCCAGTACCACCCCCAGCAGAGAATGAGGATCCAGTACCACTGCCAAGAAAGAATTTGGAACCAGCGCCTCTGCCAGTAGACGAAGACCCAGTACCACTGCCAGTAGAGGAGAATGAGGATCCAGTACCACTGCCAAGAAAGAATTTGGAACCAGCGCCTCTGCCAGTAGACGAAGACCCAGTACCACTGCCAGTAGAGAAGAACGAGGACCCAATCCCACTGCCAGGTGAGAATTTTGAACCAGCTCCTCCACCAGAGGTGGAAGACCCAGTACCACTGCCAGTAGCGAAATACCCTGATCCTGGAGCTCCACCAGTAGAGAAAAACCCTGATCCAGTGCCACCAGACGACATTCCCGACTGAGATGACACAGGGAAGCTGATGGTTTTGCCCTTGGGTGGCTCGTACCAGGCCCTTGGGGAGGGAGCTTCAGAAGCATACTCAGAGCTGAAGTCATCTTGTTCATTCTCAGGAAGAAACTGTGCTGGAAAACCAGCAGCCAGGCCAAAAAGCAGGCAGAGCCAAGAAATCCTGGAAGACAGTTTAACAGGTAAATAAGCCAAATATTACTAAATCTGCTTAAATTGAATCCAAACATCAACTACTGACCTTCCAGAAAGCTCCAGCACCATGTTTCCTTCAGAACAGCAACTGAGCAACAATCAGCAGAGGCTGCTCTTATACAGATGCTCTACACTAATTCACCTCGTTAAACACACCTGGATCCAATCAGTGGCTGCAGAGGCAGAGCCTCTAAAAACAGCCTTTTAGTTTTAAGTTACAATTGCTTTTTTATTTTAGAGGAGAAGAAAAATAACTATTACAGTTGTTTCTAATGACAGTTGTGCGTTTATTGTCTTTTCTTTTTGCTAGCAAACTCTATCCCTTCAACATTGTTCTTAATGGGCTGTAAAACCTCATAAAGCACTGAGGATAAACCATTCAGTGCTTAAAGGTGTTGGTTAAAGTGACAAATGAAGTAATAGCAACCTATCAAAGCCACAATGTGCAAAGCTCTGTCATATGCTGGTATTCATGTGACAAATAACAGGTTTTCCGGTGAAAACAACCACATCATGCTTGTGTCTTTGGTGGAAAGTGAACCTTCTTCCGCTTGTTTTTGCCATTTTAAGTTTTCTCTGTTGGTTTTTCTCAGAAAATCGTTGTCATAATCTAGTGTTTTATGTGTGACAAGTCAAAATAGGCAAGCTTTGAACCCTAGTCATTTTGATAAATATAGTTTTACGAGTATTTTGAATTGGCTTACATTAGAGGTGAGTTTGATATGTTTAGGCAGTATATTCCTCCCTTTTCATTCCTCTGGAAGTAAGTTTTTCATTGCATTCATTCTTGCTTTAATGTGAAGTTACCCTTAGCTGCCTGTCTAGTTCTGTATATCTGTTTTTCTGTCCTGACAGAGAAATTTCAAATCAAAATAACGGGTGATTTAGAGACGGAGATGTTTAGAATGAAAATGATCAGTGAGTACAACAGTCTGTCTTTGACCAGCAGCCAGTTGAGATCTCTGCATTAAAATGATATTTGCACTGTAACTGCACTTGAGTGCTACTCGAGCAGGTCTATTTTGCATCAGCTGTTGTTTGTTTATTGTTTCTCCAGTGGAATTTAACTTAACTGCTGGGCAATAGTCAGGGTATGTTAATATTAGTGCTTTCATAGTATAATTCATAATACTAGAAGTCAGATAGCTAGCATGTGTTCTCATAATACTTAGGGCTGCACAATATTAAGACATTTTGTGTTGAGACTTGCAATGATAACATTATTTGTGATTGATAAGATACTCGGGAAAGCAGTGTCTGTCAGACATCAGGTAGTTGGTAGCCAATTGAAATATCAGGAAACAAACCTATTATTTCCAAAATTGTTCTCTTAGGAAAGTCTGATGGGCCATTGGTACACTGTGCAAACAGGTAAAGCTGCAACCCAACAACATCCCATCACTTTTTAAAATATTATGCAAACATAGACACTTTTAGATTTTTCAGGTCAGGTTAGCTTTGCTATATTTATATTGTGCGGGTTAATATTGCAATGATGACAAATTTGTGATACATTGTGCAGACTAGGGATGTGACGATATGGAAATTTCATATCAGTTATTGTGACCAAAATGATCACAGTTATCATTTTTATCACGATATTACAGAAGAAGCTCCCAGCATCTTTAAAAATATCCAAAATGGGTCTAAATGTCTACTTTGTCCTTTTTAAAGGGGGAAAAATCTCAAGAGAACTGTCCATGTGTGTGTCTTCTTTGCCTTCCACCATGTTTTCATAAATTAAAACATTGTAAATTGGGACTGCTGCTGCTTTTCCAGGCAATGAGCAGCATCACTGTGAGTTTTCAAAGTGCAGTAATCAGTCACGGTTTTAACAATAATTACATTTGAAACGGTATTACTAATTTTTGGTAGTTTTATCACGGTTAACAATTTTACCGGTAATCGTTACATCCCTAGTGCAGACCTACCTCTACCCATCTTTACAATATTTATATGTATTATCCAAGATAACTTGGAGTCAACTGTTCCACCCAGCAATTTGGTCTCAAGTACTTGATTTATAGTTATGCTATCAATTTTAATATTCAATACAGGAATTCTATTAAAGGGGGAGTAACATGCAAAATGGAGTTTTTTGAGCTTTTTTTATTATCGTCAAGCAGATGGGCTAAAAGGAGACGCTTTCAGATGCTTGTGTGTTTTCAGCCGCACAAAGTTAGGCACGTCATCGAGTTGGCTAATGCTAGCCTGCCAACACGACTGTGCAGTCTGCCGGCTACAAACAAACGTGTGTCGTTTTATTATAAAGTTCGGTCCTTCACCGCGGCGAATCGGTCGTTTTGATCCACTTCTTCCTTAGCATCACTTCAGTCTGGAATGAAAACTTGGCATTGGCGTTTATCCGATTTACAAAGTTTAACAGAGTAGTAGCTGGCGGACTAATGTTAGCAGGTTAGCATTAGCCAGCTCGATAACGTGCCTAACTTTGTGCGGCTGAAAACACACAATCATCTGAAAGCGTCTCCTTTCTTGGCAGTCCCCAGTTGTTCCACTGGAAACGGGGGGGTACAGACCCGATTTTCAGATGTTTGTGTGTTTTAAGACGCACAATGTTAAGCACGTCAGTAAACGCTAGCTGGCTAATGCTAGCATGCTGTGAAGTGCCGGTGTTGTGCCCCACCGGCGACAAACAAACGTGTGTTTTATTATAAAGTTCGTCCCTTCACCGCGGCGAATCGATCGCTTTGATCCAGCTTTTGATCCAGTATCACTTCAGTCTGGAATGAAAACTTAAGTATGTTTGGAGTTTATACGATTTAAACAGTATAACAGAGCAGAAACGGCTGTCGTTAACATGGCCCGGAAGAGGAAGTGTCCAAATACCGGGAACTTCCGGTAAGCATTATAATCCCCTATGGCTTGTCGCTGCCCAATCTGTTCAGGAAGCTCATTTTCAGTTCATTTGCACATGTGCGGAAAGGAATACTTAGGAAAATAATTTCCCCAAAATAAAAACTTCCATCCTTCATGAAAAATAGTAACGGAGGAATTAACATTGATTTTGAGGTGATGAATGCTATGGAATTAAAATGGCTGCAGATGTTTATAAATGAAAATAGTGTATGGTTCAGTTTCCCTTCATATCTTTTTCAAAGGATTGATGGAATTAAATTTCTGTTGACATATGATTTTGAACCCTTAAAGTTGCCAATTAAATTGCCAGATTAACACACACAGGTACTGATGTATTGGAAAATGTTACACAAACAGTTTCACTCCACATAATATGATTATTTGAAACAGTTGGTACGGAAAGTTTATTTATTAGGAAAGTTTTCAGACCCCTATAAACTTTCTACTCTTTGTTTTATTGCAGCCATTTGCTAAAATCAAAAAGTTCATTTTATTCCTCATTAATGTCACTCAGCACCCCATCTTGACAGAAAAAAACTGAAATGTAGAAATTTTTGGCAATCATTAAAAAGGAAAAACTGAAATGTAGAAATTTTTGGCAATCATTAAAAAGGAAAAACTGAAATGTTACATGTCATAGATATTCAGAAACTGCATCTGCATACAACCGGCTGTGGATCCACGAGCACATGTTGTGTGTATTGTATAACTGGACATTACTCAAGTCAATCTGTTGAATGACTAAAGATCAAGGAAAATTAATTTAACCCAGATGAAGGTTATTAAATGGTTCTCTTAGTTTTTTTTTTCAAGTGAAGTTGTAAGGTCGTTTGAACACATACTGAAGCGTTTAGGTTTCATCATCCAACACCTTTTCCCAAACTGAATAAGACTGACCATGTAATGTTTCATTTCAAAATGATAACAAAATTGAATATTAACCAATGTAACCCATCTACGTAAGCAGCATACCTCTTCACTAACTGTATTTATTAAGGCAACGTGCAGCCTAACAGGCAAGGATACGAGATGCTATTCTGAAAATATGCTGTCATAACAGATGTTTATTTTCCTGATCTTGTGATCTGTCTGGTTTCATCAGTGCGTACGCTCGTAATTAAAATTTTACATAATACTATGTTAATCAGTTATTTTTTTGATTTACATATGAGTGTCAACATGAAAAATACCGCTATCCAGTTATTTAGATTCTGTGTGTAGCTTGAAAAACGATCCTGACTACTGTGTGGAGTAATTACTGTAAAGAGGTATGGATGTCTTTGAGTGCTAAAGCCAATTTTTTAAATGTTATGGGTTGAATTGGGTGCTGGCCCCTGGAGGGGTGGTTGGGTCTCAGGCACTAAAGATCCTAAACAAATGCAATACCCTGGACCCCTGGTGCCTGTCAAGGTTCTAGGCTTCCTGCACAGGCATGAGTTTCTTTGTGGTTGACCCCAGTTCCTCCAGTTAGGAGAATTTACAAATATGCAAATAAACATTGTACAATATGCCAACACATTTGGTCACAAAGCCCAACCACTCAAGCAGAAAGATACTGACCGACATTGGATCATACAGGGAGTCTCCATGAACGTTAATGAAATAGGTCTGCAACAGAGTTAAGGATTTATCATTTCTAAAGATATACAGAACTGAAAACCTCTGTGCTCCCCATCAGCCAATCTAGCATCAATCCAATGACTCGTTCCTCTGATGCGGCCCCATATGTTGAGACATGATTTTTCCCCACTGACAATACGCAGATGAGTCATTGGATGCTGCTGGCTGCTAGACCAACATGCCTAGAGCGGCCATCTTGATTCAGACCATAAGTTCGGACAGCTGCTGTCTGTGTGAATACGAGGTGCCTCAGACTTCATTTTAAATCTCATGTAAGACAAGGATAAAATGAAATTTCACAAGCACTTCCATGACTCATTTAAATAACCAAAACAAACTGGATTAAAAACAAAACACTTTGGATTACATTTTGAACCAAAGTCATTTCAACTCAAACTTCAGTTATATAAAGTTCTGACATTGGATTTTATTTATTCACTTTTAAATGCCTTGTTTTTGTATTGCCATGGATCCACGTGCATCAAAGTTTAAAATGGTTTATTTGAAATTAATCTTTGGCTTACACTTTGACAATATGGACAACTTAAAAATCCATCCTCAAGAGATGCCAACTATACATTTAAGTTGCCTGTTTTCTATCCCAGTTCATATAAATTGGGTGAATCTCACGTGAGAATCTTGTTTGTGTGCCATTTGAACACCTATAAGCAGAACAAGTGTCACTTTGTTTGCTGCCAATAAAACTGAAAAAAGCTAAACAAGTCGTGTAATCCTAATCCTGTGCTGCCCCTGGAAGGACATCAGCCAATTCATCTGGAAGTTTGCTTAAAATTTACTGCAGTAAGCATGTCAGAATAGCACTTCCCTCAGGTATGCTGTGACGGCAACTGCGATCCAAGATGGCTGCTCCACCAGCACACCTCTCAAGGATGCAAATTTTAGATGTCAGTTTTCCCCAATCTCAGGATGCTGCTGGGCAGCAACTGCTCCAGAAAGATATTTCTGTGCTCAAGTGTGCTTTGGTTGCACTGTTAGTTAACATGCATCTCATACCCACTATAGTCAGAAAACCTTTTAAACTGTAGTAGTTTCATATCAAACTCGTACCTTTCACACATTTGTGTAAAACCAGGCAAACAGCTGCTGCACAGAAGGCAACCAAGCTTGTGAAGTGGTCTGCAAGTCACAGCAACTTTAGTCCCCATGCTTGTCCGTCAGCTTCTGGGATTAAAGTGGCATCTGAGGGGGGGGGGGGCGGGGAGTGGTTTGTGACCAGCTGCCATCTGCACATGAACGCAGCATCAGAGTCATGCTCGATTCCTCACTGTACCACAGTAAGGAACATTACCTTGACCTCAGCCGACTCTGGTTACGGACAGTCTTTACCAAACGTGAAAACATGGCCTGCCAGTTCTGAGAAACTGCAGATTCAGAGCACATCAGTTTGATGGGAGCAATTACTGACAGAAAACAGCAAACGTTGCAATGTCCCTGTAGGAGTCACTGACCATTTTAAGGAACAGCATGCTTATTGTAAACAAAGTCTAGGCATCAGGGTTGATTTGGGGGGGGGGGTGGACAGCTACACCAATGATAACAGCTTCCAGCTCTGGAGGATTCTGTAAAGAGGTTAAATATGGTCAACCAGTCCCAGTAAGTAGCCTTGTTCCCATTGCCGCTTTAAAAAATTGATTCCTAGAAAGTGGACCCAAGCTCCAAATGTTGGCAGTTCCTTCACTGAACTGCTGCCAGGTTTAAAGAAAGACAGAAGCAAGGACATAAGTCACAAGCCTTTATTCCAAGCAACACGTTATGACCGATGTTCAACCTACAGGAGAGGGAGAAAACAAGTGAAAAGGAGGTCAGAATGTTCAAAGCCTGATCTGATCAGCTTACCTCTCTGGACCTGCTGCCCCTGAGATCCAGTTCCTTTTGGTCCTGGGTGGATGTCAGGTAGAGGGATGAGGTCGAAGATATCGTTGATGTATTTGGCATCAAGACGTCTGTCCCGTCCTCGCTTGTAGCCGCTCTTGGAGTGGACGACGTAGGAGGAAGCATACAGAGGACGTTTCTGAACACTGCCCACGGGCACATGGTTGGTGTTGCTCCAGACCAGACTGAGGCCAAGAGGACGAGCCAGCAGCAAGTTCCTGCCCATGGCCACCAGTTCTCCCAAAAGCCCTCCTACAGAAAAAGCTCCAGACCCCCCACTGCCACCAGTGGAGGTTCCAGCACCGGTACCAGAAGAGAAAAACGAAGACCCAGTACCACTCCCAGTAGAGAACAATGAGGATCCAGTACCACCCCCAGCAGAGAATGAGGATCCAGTACCACTGCCAAGAAAGAATTTGGAACCAGCGCCACTGCCAGTAGCGAAATACCCTGATCCTGGAGCTCCACCAGTAGAGAAAAACCCTGATCCAGTGCCACCAGACGACATTCCCGACTGAGATGACACAGGGAAGCTGATGGTTTTGCCCTTGGGTGGCTCGTACCAGGCCCTTGGGGAGGGAGCTTCAGAAGCATACTCAGAGCTGAAGTCATCTTGTTCATTCTCAGGAAGAAACTGTGCTGGAAAACCAGCAGCCAGGCCAAAAAGCAGGCAGAGCCAAGAAATCCTGGAAGACAGTTTAACAGGTAAACAAGCCAAATATTACAAAATCTGCTTAAATTGAATCCAAACATCAACTACTGACCTTCCAGAAAGCTCCAGCACCATGTTTCCTTCAGAACAGCAACTGAGCAACAATCAGCAGAGGCTGCTCTTATACAGATGCTCTACACTAATTCACCTCGTTAAACACACCTGGATCCAATCAGTGGCTGCAGAGGCAGAGCCCCTAAAAACAGCCTTTTAGTTTGAAGTTATTATTGCTTCTTTGTTTATTTGAAAGGAAAAGCAAAAGAACTCTCACAGTTTTTCTAATAAAAATTATAGTCCTCTCTGTTTTAAGGATCTTTTATCTGTGTCTCATGTTGCAGTCTGCACACTGCAAAGTATGCAGACTATGTAGGCTACGAAGTCCATGCACTCTGAAGCAACATCCTGAAACGGTGCTGAAATGGGACATCATAGGCGACCAGAATTTCCCATAGTGCTCCAATCCCGTTGCATAGCAACTGCAGACTCCACAGCCATCTGTGACGGCATTCTTTCCACTTTTCCTTCAGATGCGTTGTACTAACTAAATTGGAACCAGAAATTGTATTCCTTTTAATTTTTCTGTTGCTACCTGAAGTTAACACCCCATTAACAGCTTGTTAACACTCGAATAATGTCAAACGAATGAATTTTCTGAAGCAAAAACTCTTTTTAAGCTTGTCCACATATTTCTTAAAATTTCCACAGATATTGATATTTCGAATGAGCAAACACTTCATTTAACACTTAAAGATCCACGAATATATCCAAATATTACACTTAATATTTTGTTAATTATTCCCTCTCATCTTTTGCGCGATGAATTCTGGGATATGTGAGAGTCTGCAGGCTGCAACATGAGACACAGCTTTTATGTTCTCAGTTGTACTGACCAATGAAATGACTGAGGATTGGCCAAAGTTTGACATTTTACTCAAGAAATGGCTTATTTTTTTAAGGCCTCAATTGGACAATGTTTGAGTAGGATATAAAATGAAGGCAACTGAGACATTTTCTGAGTCAATAGGGGATTATCACGCTTACCGGAAGTTCCCGGTATTTGGACACTTCCTCTTCCGGGCCATGTTAACGACAGCCGTTCCTGCTCTGTTATACTGTTTAAATCGGATAAACTCCAAACACACTTAAGTTTTCATTCCAGACTGAAGTGATACTGGATCAAAAGCTGGATCAAAGCGATCGATTCGCCGCGGTGAAGGACCGAACTTTATAATAAAACACACGTTTGTTTGTCGCCGGTGGGGCACAACACCGGCACTTCACAGCATGCTAGCATTAGCCAGCTAGCGTTTACTGACGTGCTTAACATTGTGCGTCTTAAAACACACAAACATCTGAAAATCGGGTCTGTACCCCCCCGTTTCCAGTGGAACAACTGGGGACTGCCAAGAAAGGAGACGCTTTCAGATGCTTGTGTGTTTTCAGCCGCACAAAGTTAGGCACGTTATCGAGCTGGCTAATGCTAACCTGCTAACACGACTGTGCAGACTGCTGGCTACAAACAAACGTGTGTCGTTTTATTATAAAGTTCGGTCCTTCACCGCGGCGAATCGGTCGTTTTGATCCACTTCTTCCTTAGCATCACTTCAGTCTGGAATGAAAACTTGGCATTGGCGTTTATCCGATTAACAAAGTTTAACAGAGTAGTAGTCGGCGGACTACTGTTAGCAGGTTAGCATTAGCCAGCTTGATGATGTGCCTAACTTTGTGCGGCTGAAAACACACAAGTATCTGAAAGCGTCTCCTTTCTTGGCAGTCCCCAGTTGTTCCACTGGAAACGGGGGGGTACAGACCCGATTTTCAGATGTTTGTGTGTTTTAAGACGCACAATGTTAAGCACGTCAGTAAACGCTAGCTGGCTAATGCTAGCATGCTGTGAAGTGCCGGTGTTGTGCCCCACCGGCGACAAACAAACGTGTGTTTTATTATAAAGTTCGGTCCTTCACCGCGGCGAATCGATCGCTTTGATCCACTTCTTCCTTAGTATCACTTCAGTCTGGAATCCGTGAAAATTTCAGTAGGGTTGGCGTTTATTCACGTTATCCACGAAGTAAAGCAGGGACATTGAACTGGACCGGAAGTGGGCTGTCTAACTGTTTAAAACCGGAAGTTCGGAACACGGAAGCATGATAATCCCCTATTACCAATAGTTTTAATGTCCTTATATGGCATGCCTAATTTGACATCTCAATAGATTTAGATTTTCAATTAAGAAACATTTAAATAATGCTGTATAAATTCAGACAAATGGGATTTTCTGATGTGATTGGTGCAAATATGGATTTTGGCAAAGTTTTAAGTTTATTGGTAGAGGTTGATGGATGTCTGCAGAACAATAGCACGCTGAGAAAACAACAAAGATATGAGTAACTGGTTGAGAATTTAAAGAAGTCATCACTTGCTTTTTCATGTCTCCAGTCTCCCTTGAATATATATATATATTTTAAAGATATGTCTGGGAAAAAAACTTTAGCATGTTCTTTTCTTTAATCCCACAATGTTCTCTTGCGATAATACATGTGAGATTTTGACAGGGCAGAATGTTTGAAGCCCGTTAATTTATTTACTACAGTAAATCTAGTCTGCATTCTCAGATACATGGTAAAGTCAGCCATCAATCACCAGTTGCCACTAGTGGTTGAAAGTCATTGCCAATAAACCACAGGTAGTACAGCTATTATCCCAGGCTTTAGGTGTACACCTAAAAACTGGGAGACACGTTTTCCGTCATTGCTGCTCCAACTCAAATTGTGCCAGAACTCTGTCCAAATGACACGCTGGGTCACCATGTTGCCTCTGGTTTACTTCTGTTTTTCACGTGAAAATCTGAGGAAAGAGTTCTGTCTGGTTGTGGCTCTGCTTCAACATGCGATTCACAAGCAACGACCAAAATATCAAACGGGTTTGATTTTGACCCATGATTTCTGATCAGGAGCTCGTGAGGTGCCAATCATCTCTCGTGACTCCCTTGTATACTGCAAAACTTGGCCAAGAGTCAGCCTGATCCCCAAAATTGTCACAACTGAAATATCAGCTCAGAAACAGCCAAAAATCAGTGCATGCCAGGCTTAGGGCAGTGAGTTTAGTCCCATACCCAATACAGAGGGAAGAAAGCCTTTAGGCACCATTTTGACCATGGCTCAATCCCAATGTTCCCACTACCCCTCACCCACTACAGTCTTAAATTGAAGCCACAAGGGGCAGAGCAGGGATCCCCAATTCCAGTATCAGTATCAGAGTACAACTCTGATCCTGTCATCTGCAGAAATACTCTGACTCTGCAGTTGTGGGGTGTATCAGTGATGGACAAGCCGAGTACAGGGAACTTGTCAGTTTGTGAAATGGTGCGGTAACAATCAGCTCATCTTAAATACCAGCAAGACTAAAGAGATGATTGTTGGCTTCAGGAGGAGCAAGAATAAGCAGCATAGTCCTGTCTACATCCTGGAAGAGGAGGTGGTGGAGAACTACAAATACCTTGGAGTTCAGCTGGACAACAGACTCGATTGGAAATGCAACACTGACTACATCTACAAGAAAGGTCTGAGCAGACTCTACTTCTTAAGGAAGCTGAGATCATTCAACATCTGCACCAAGATGTTGCAGATCTTCTACAAGTCTGTTGTGGAAAGTGCAATTAGCTTTGCAGCATCTGCTGGGGCAGCAGCATCAGAACCAGAGACTTGAAGAAACTAAACAAGCTGATCAAGATAGCTGGTTCTGTGCTGGGGAGAACTCTGGAGCCGCTGGAGCTGATCGTTCAAAAAAGAATGCTGCACACCTGAAGATGGACACTTCCCATCCTCTCCACAACACGGTGAAGAATCAGAGGGTGTTCAGTGGGAGGCTGCATCAAGTTTGCTGTAGGACGGAGAGATACAGAAATTCATTCCTACCAGCAACCATCACCCTAAAGAACAAGACTTTAAAAAAAAAAAAAACCTCACAATACTGAATTTCCCTTCTGGGATGAATAAAGTATTTTTCATTTCATTAGGTCCCTTGTTGCAACACACCTGACTAATCAGTGGGTAATTAGTAAACTTGTGCAGAGGTTGACCAAGCTCTGCAGAAGTCAAGGTGTTGAAGCAGAGCAGGTCCTAATGAGGACACTGGCCAGTGAGGCCCAGAACTGGTGATCCCTGGGGTAGAGCTTTGCAATTTTCCTGCGCAACTGGGACACCACTTGCTGTATTGACGTTCAGGCACGCAAACATGCACAACACGGGGTTTTAGTTGCACTCTCCAGTCATGCCTCAGTTAATGCCACATGGAAAAGTGGCCATTGAGTTGGGGGGGCCCTGGCAAGTTCAGTAATTTAGCCTAGCTAGTGTGGCCAACGTTATGAACCATGTACAGTTCAGTGTAGAGTCCCATCACTACCCAGGGGTTACATTCAGTATGCAACTTAGCTTGGGGAAATTCTCTGGCCCTTCCTTGGCAAGTCAGCATCTGAAATCCCCCTCTAGATTCATATCCCCTACAGCCACATGTAAAGAGGGACTGACACCTACCCTCACAGGAATGTGCAAAGTTTAGGGCATAGTCTTCAGGGATAGGGTCAACTACACCATTAATGCAGTTTCCAGCTTAGGAAACCTGTGGGAGAGTCACTAGAGCAAATATGGTCAGTCCCAGTAAGTAGCCCTGTTCCCGTGCTGGTTTAGAAATTCCTGAAGCTACTGAGGCAGAGCTTTCAGGGAGATTCCCAGTGGGGATTCAGAAAGTGGACCCCAGCATGAGATATTGGAGGCAGTTCCTTCACTGAACTGCTGCCGGGTTTAAAGACAGAAGCAAGGACATAAATCACAAGCCTTTATTCCAGTTCACATGTTATGACCAATGTTCAGCCTGCAGGAGAGAGAAGAAGAGTGAGTGAATATGAAGTCAGAAGGTTTTAAAAAAAAAAAAAAAATCTGATCAGCTTACCTCTCTGGACCTGCTGCCCCTGAGATCCAGTTCCTTTTGGTCCTGGGTGGATGTCAGGTAGAGGGATGAGGTCGAAGATATCGTTGATGTATTTGGCATCAAGACGTCTGTCCCGTCCTCGCTTGTAGCCGCTCTTGGAGTGGACGACGTAGGAGGAAGCATACAGAGGACGTTTCTGAACACTGCCCACGGGCACATGGTTGGTGTTGCTCCAGACCCGACCGAGGCCAAGAGGACGAGCCAGCAGCAAGTTCCTGCCCATGGCCACCAGTTCCCCCAAAAGCCCTCCTACAGAAAAAGCTCCAGACCCCCCACTGCCACCAGTGAAGGTTCCAGCACCGGTACCAGAAGAGAAGAACGAAGACCCAGTACCACTCCCAGTAGAGAACAATGAGGATCCAGTACCACCCCCAGCAGAGAATGAGGATCCAGTACCACTGCCAAGAAAGAATTTGGAACCAGCGCCACTGCCAGTAGACGACGAAGACCCAGTACCACTGCCAGTAGAGGAGAATGAGGACCCAGTACCACTACCAGTGAAGAATTTTGAACCAGCACCACTGCCAGTAGCGAAATACCCTGATCCTGGAGCTCCACCAGTAGAGAAAAACCCTGATCCAGTGCCACTAGACGACATTCCCGACTGAGATGACACAGGGAAGCTGATGGTTTTGCCCTTGGGTGGCTCGTACCAGGCCCTTGGGGAGGGAGCTTCAGAAGCATACTCAGAGCTGAAGTCATCTTGTTCATTCTCAGGAAGAAACTGTGCTGGAAAACCAGCAGCCAGGCCAAAAAGCAGGCAGAGCCAAGAAATCCTGGATGACAGTTTAACAGGTAAATAAGCCAAATATTACAAAATCTGCTTAAATTGAATCCAAACATCAACTACTGACCTTCCAGAAAGCTCCAGCACCATGTTTCCTTCAGAACAGCAACTGAGCAACAACCAGCAGAGGCTGCTCTTATACAGATGCTCTACACTAATTCACCTTGTTAAACACACCTGGATCCAATCAGTGGCTGCAGAGGCAGAGCCCCTAATAACAGCCTTTTAGTTTGAAGTTATTGCTTCTTTGTTTATTTGAAAGGAAAAGCAAAAGAACTCTCCAGTTTTTCTAATAAAAATTATAGTCCTCTCTGTTTTAAGGATCTTTTATCTGTGTCTCATGTTGCAGTCTGCACACTGCAAAGTATGCAGACTATGTAGGCTACGAAGTCCACGCACTCTGAAGCAACATCCTGAAATGGTGCTGAAATGGGACATCATAGCCGACCAGAATTTCCCATAGTGCTCCAATCCCGTTGCATAGCAACTGCAGACTCCACAGCCATCTGTGACGACATTCTTTCCACTTTTCCTTCTGATGCGTTGTACTAACTAAATTGGAACCAGAAATTTTATTCCTTTTCATTTATCTGTCGCTACCTGAACGTTAACACCCCATTAACAGCTTGTTAAAACCCGAACAACGTCAAACGAATGCATTTTCTGAAGCGAAAACTCTTTTAAGCTTGTCCACATTTTTTCAAAATTTCCACAGTTATTTTGATATTTCTAATGAGTAAACACTTCATTTAACACTTAAAAATCCATGAATATATCCAAATATTACATTCATTGCTTTATTATTCCCTCCCAATTTGTGCGCGATGAATTCTGGGATATATGAGAGTCTTCAGGCTGCAACATGAAACACATCTTTTATGTTCTCAGTTGTACTGACCAATGAAATGACTGAGGATTGGCCAAAGTTTGACATTTTACTCAAGAAATGGCTTATTTTTTTTAAGGCCTCAATTGGACAATGTTTGAGTAGGATATAAAATGAAGGCAACTGAGACATTTTCTGAGTCAATTACCAATAGTTTTAATGTCCTTATATGGCATGCCTAATTTGACATCTCAATAGATTTAGATTTTCAATTAAGAAACATTTAAATAATGCTGTATAAATACAGACAAATGGGATTTTCTGATGTGATTGGTGCAAATATGGATTTTGGCAAAGTTTTGAGTTCATTGGTAGAGGTTGATGGATGTCTGCAGAACAATAGCACGCTGAGAAAACAGCAAAGATATGAGTAACTGGTTGAGAATTTAAAGAAGTCATCACCTGCTTTTTCATGTCTCCAGTCTCCCTTGAATATTCCTTTTTTTTAAAAAAAGATTTATCTGGGAAAAAACCTTAAAGCACGTTCTGACTTTCTTTAATCCCACAATGTTCTTTCGATAATACATGCAAGATTTTGACAGGGCAGATTGTTTGAAACCTGTTTAAAATTTTTATTTACTACAGTAAATCTAGTCTGCATTCTCAGATACATGGTAAAGTCAGCCATCAATCACCAGTTGACACTAGTGGTTGAAAGTCAGATGCGCATAAACCACAGGTAGTACAGCTATTATCCCAGGCTTTAGGTGTAAGCCTAAAGCCTGGCATACATTTTCAGTCATCGCTTTCCCAACTCAAATTGTGCAAGAACTCTGTCCAAATGACACGCTGGGTCACCATGTTGCCTCTGGTTTACTTCTGTTTTTCACATGTGAAAATCTGAGGAAAGAGTTCTGTCGGGTTGTGGCTCTGCTTCAACATGCGATTCACTCACCAGCAACGACCAAACCAAACTGGTTTGATTTTGGCCCATGATTTCTGATCAGGAGCTCGTGAGGTGCCAATCAGCTCTCGTGACTTCCTTGTATACTGCAAAACTTGACCAAGAGTCAGCCTGATCCCCAAAATTGTCACAACTGAAATATCAGCTCAGAAACAGCCAAAAATCAGTGCATGCCAGGCTTAGGGCAGTGAGTTTAGTCCCATACCCAATACAGAGGGAAGAAAGCCTTTAGGCACCATGTTGACCATGGCTCAATCCCAATGTTCCCACTACAGTCTTAAATTGAAGCCACAAGGGGCAGAGCAGGGATCCCCAATTCCAGTATCAGGTCCCTTGTTGCAACACACCCGACTAATCAGTGGGTAATTAGTAAACTTGTGCAGAGGTTGACCAAGCTCTGCAGAAGTCAAGGTGTTGAAGCAGAGCAGGTCCTTATATGAGGACACTTGCCAGTGTGGCCCAGAACTGGTGATCCCTGGGGTAGAGCTTTGCAATTTTCCTGAGCAACTGGGACACCACTTGCTGTATAGGGGATTATCACGCTTACCGGAAGTTCCCGGTATTTTGACACTTCCTCTTCCGGGCCATGTTAACGACAGCCGTTCCTGCTCTGTTATACTGTTTACATCGGATAAACTTCAAACATACTTAAGTTTTCATTCTAGACTGAAATGATACTGGATCAAAGCGATCGATTCGCCGCGGTGAAGGACCGAACTTAATGACACGTTTCTTTGTAGCTGGCAGTCGTGTTGGCAGGTTAGCATTAGCCAACTCGATGATGTACCCAACTTTTTCAGATGCTTGTGTTTTCAGCCGCACAGAGTCTTTTTTGGCAGTCCAGTTCCGCTGGAAACGGGAGGGTACAGACCCAGTTTTCACACACGAAAAGTTGGTAACGTCAGCTAACGCGAGCTTGCTAGCGCTAGCTGTTGTGTAGTCTGCATCATTGAAGTGCCGACTACAGACATACGTGCAACCTTGTTTTATTTTAAATTTCGGTCCTTCACTCCGACAAATCGCTTTCATCCATTTCTTCCTTAGTGTCTTTTCAGTCGGGAATCCATGAAAACTTGGTACGGCTGGCGTTTTAGATGTACACAATGGAACAGAGCAGCAACATCGAGACTTGGATTGAGCCATTCCTGGCCTGGAAGAGGAAGCTTCAGATGTTTCAACTTCCGGAAACCGGAACGCGGAAGCGTGATAATCCCCTATTGACGTTCAGGCACGCAAACATGCACAACACGGGGTTTTAGTTGCACTCTCCAGTCATGCCTCAGATAATGCCACATGGAAAAGTGGCCATTGACTGAGGGGGGGGGGGGCTCTGCAAGTTCAGCAATTTAGCCTAGCTAGTGTGGCCAACATTATGAACCATGTACAGTTCAGTGTAGAGTCCCATCACTACCCAGGGGTTACATTCAGTATGCAACTTACTCAGCTTGGGGAAATTCTCTGGCCCTTCCTTGGCAAGTCAGCATCTGAAATCCCCCTCTGTAGATTCATATCCCCTACAGCCACATGCAAAGAGGGATTGACACCTACCCTCACAGGAATGTGCAAAGTTTAGGGCATAGTATTCAGGGATAGGGTCAACTACACCATTAATGCAGTTTCCAGCTTAGGAAACCTGTGGGAGAGTCACTAGAGCAAATATGGTCAGTCCCAGTAAGTAGCCCTGTTCCCGTGCTGGTTTAGAAATTCCTGAAGCTACTGAGGCAGAGCTTTCAGGGAGATTCCCAGTGGGATTCAGAAAGTGGACCCCAGCACGAGATATGGGAGGCAGTTCCTTCACTGAACTGCTGCCAGGTTTAAAGACAGAAGCAAGGACATAAATCACAAGCCTTTATTCCAGTTCACATGTTATGACCAATGTTCAACCTGCAGGAGAGAGAAGAAGAGTGAGTGAATATGAAGTCAGAAGGTTAAAAAAAAAAAAAAAAAAAACTGATCAGCTTACCTCTCTGGACCTGCTGCCCCTGAGATCCAGTTCCTTTTGGTCCTGGGTGGATGTCAGGTAGAGGGATGAGGTCGAAGATATCGTTGATGTATTTGGCATCAAGACGTCTGTCCCGTCCTCGCTTGTAGCCGCTCTTGGAGTGGACGACGTAGGAGGAAGCATACAGAGGACGTTTCTGAACACTGCCCACGGGCACATGGTTGGTGTTGCTCCAGACCCGACTGAGGCCAAGAGGACGAGCCAGCAGCAAGTTCCTGCCCATGGCCACCAGTTCCCCCAAAAGCCCTCCTACAGAAAAAGCTCCAGACCCCCCACTGCCACCAGTGAAGGTTCCAGCACCGGTACCAGAAGAGAAGAACGAAGACCCAGTACCACTCCCAGCAGAGAACAATGAGGATCCAGTACCACCCCCAGCAGAGAATGAGGATCCAGTACCACTGCCAAGAAAGAATTTGGAACCAGCGCCACTGCCAGTAGAGGACGAAGACCCAGTACCACTGCCAGTAGAGGAGAATGAGGACCCAGTACCACTACCAGTGAAGAATTTTGATCCAGTACCACTGCCAGTAGCGAAATACCCTGATCCTGGAGCTCCACCAGTAGAGAAAAACCCTGATCCAGTGCCACCAGACGACATTCCCGACTGAGATGACACAGGGAAGCTGATGGTTTTGCCCTTGGGTGGCTCGTACCAGGCCCTTGGGGAGGGAGCTTCAGAAGCATACTCAGAGCTGAAGTCATCTTGTTCATTCTCAGGAAGAAACTGTGCTGGAAAACCAGCAGCCAGGCCAAAAAGCAGGCAGAGCCAAGAAATCCTGGAAGACAGTTTAACAGGTAAATAAGCCAAATATTACTAAATCTGCTTAAATTGAATCCAAACATCAACTACTGACCTTCCAGAAAGCTCCAGCACCATGTTTCCTTCAGAACAGCAACTGAGCAACAATCAGCAGAGGCTGCTCTTATACAGATGCTCTACACTAATTCACCTCGTTAAACACACCTGGATCCAATCAGTGGCTGCAGAGGCAGAGCCCCTAATAACAGCATTTTAGTTTGAAGTTATTATTGCTTCTTTGTTTATTTGAAAGGAAAAGCAAAAGAACTCTCACAGTTTTTCTAATGAAAATTATAGTCCTCTCTGTTTTAAGGATCTTTTATCTGTGTCTCATGTTGCAGTCTGCACACTGCAAAGTATGCAGACTATGTAGGCTACGAATTTCACGCACTATGAAGCAACATCCTGAAACGGTGCTGAAATGGGACATCATAGCCGACCAGAATTTCCCATAGTGCTCCAATCCCGTTGCATAGCAACTGCAGACTCCACAGCCATCTGTGACGGCATTCTTTCCACTTTTCCTTCAGATGCGTTGTACTAACTAAATTGGAACCAGAAATTTTATTCCTTTTAATTTATCTGTCGCTACCTGAACGTTAACACCCACTTAACAGCTTGTTAACACTCAAACAATGTCAAACGAATGCATTTTCTGAAGCGGAAACTCTTTTAAGCTTGTCCACATTTTTTCAAAATTTCCACAGTTATTTTGATATTTCTAATGAGTAAACACTTCATTTAACACTTAAAAATCCATGAATATATCCAAATATTACATTCATTGCTTTATTATTCCCTCCCAATTTGTGCGCGATGAATTCTGGGATATATGAGAGTCTGCAGGCTGCAACATGAAACACAGCTTTTATGTTCTCAGTTGTACTGACCAATGAAATGACTGAGGATTGGCCAAAGTTTGACATTTTACTCAAGAAATGGCTTTTTTTTTTTAAAGGCCTCAATTGGACAATGTTTGAGTAGGATATAAAATGAAGGCAACTGAGACATTTTCTGAGTCAATTACCAATAGTTTTAATGTCCTTATATGGCATGCCTAATTTGACATCTCAATAGATTTAGATTTTCAATTAAGAAACATTTAAATAATGCTGTATAAATACAGACAAATGGGATTTTCTGATGTGATTGGTGCAAATATGGATTTTGGCAAAGTTTTAAGTTCATTGGTAGAGGTTGATGGATGTCTGCAGAATAGCACGCTGAGAAAACAGCAAAGATATGTGTAACTGGTTGAGAATTTAAAGAAGTCATCACCTGCTTTTTCATGTCTCCAGTCTCCCTTGAATATTCTTTTTAAAAAGATTTATCTGGGAAAAAACCTTAAAGCACGTTCTGACTTTCTTTAATCCCACAATGTTCTTTCGATAATACATGCAAGATTTTGACAGGGCAGATTGTTTGAAACCTGTTTAAAATTTTTATTTACTACAGTAAATCTAGTCTGCATTCTCAGATACATGGTAAAGTCAGCCATCAATCACCAGTTGACACTAGTGGTTGAAAGTCAGATGCGCATAAACCACAGGTAGTACAGCTATTATCCCAGGCTTTAGGTGTAAGCCTAAAGCCTGGCATACATTTTCAGTCATCGCTTTCCCAACTCAAATTGTGCAAGAACTCTGTCCAAATGACACGCTGGGTCACCATGTTGCCTCTGGTTTACTTCTGTTTTTCACATGTGAAAATCTGAGGAAAGAGTTCTGTCGGGTTGTGGCTCTGCTTCAACATGCGATTCACTCACCAGCAACGACCAAACCAAACTGGTTTGATTTTGGCCCATGATTTCTGATCAGGAGCTCGTGAGGTGCCAATCAGCTCTCGTGACTCCCTTGTATACTGCAAAACTTGACCAAGAGTCAGCCTGATCCCCAAAATTGTCACAACTGAAATATCAGCTCAGAAACAGCCAAAAATCAGTGCATGCCAGGCTTAGGGCAGTGAGTTTAGTCCCATACCCAATACAGAGGGAAGAAAGCCTTTAGGCACCATGTTGACCATGGCTCAATCCCAATGTTCCCACTACAGTCTTAAATTGAAGCCACAAGGGGCAGAGCAGGGATCCCCAATTCCAGTATCAGGTCCCTTGTTGCAACACACCTGACTAATCAGTGGGTAATTCGTAAACTTGTGCAGAGGTTGACCAAGCTCTGCAGAAGTCAAGGTGTTGAAGCAGAGCAGGTCCTTATATGAGGACACTTGCCAGTGTGGCCCAGAACTGGTGATCCCTGGGGTAGAGCTTTGCAATTTTCCTGAGCAACTGGGACACCACTTGCTGTATAGGGGATTATAACGCTTACCGGAAGTTCCCGGTATTTTGACACTTCCTCTTCAGGGCCATGTCAACGACAGCCGTTCCTGCTCTGTTATACTGTTTACATTGGATAAACTTCAAACATACTTAAGTTTTCATTCTAGACTGAAATGATACTGGATCAAAGCGATCGATTCGCCGCGGTGAAGGACCGAACTTAATGACACGTTTCTTTGTAGCTGGCAGTCGTGTTGGCAGGTTAGCATTAGCCAACTCGATGATGTACCCAACTTTTTCAGATGCTTGTGTTTTCAGCCGCACAGAGTCTTTTTTGGCAGTCCAGTTCCGCTGGAAACGGGAGGGTACAGACCCAGTTTTCACACACGAAAAGTTGGTAACGTCAGCTAACGCGAGCTTGCTAGCGCTAGCTGTTGTGTAGTCTGCATCATTGAAGTGCCGACTACAGACATACGTGCAACCTTGTTTTATTTTAAATTTCGGTCCTTCACTCCGACAAATCGCTTTCATCCATTTCTTCCTTAGTGTCTTTTCAGTCGGGAATCCATGAAAACTTGGTACGGCTGGCGTTTTAGATGTACACAATGGAACAGAGCAGCAACAGAGACTTGGATTGAGCCATTCCTGGCCTGGAAGAGGAAGCTTCAGATGTTTCAACTTCCGGAAACCGGAACGCGGACGCGTGATAATCCCCTTTTGACGTTCAGGCACGCAAACATGCAAAACACGGGGTTTTAGTTGCACTCTCCAGTCATGCCTCAGTTAATGCCACATGGAAAAGTGGCCATTGACTGAGGGGGGGGGGGCTCTGCAAGTTCAGCAATTTAGCCTAGCTAGTGTGGCCAACATTATGAACCATGTACAGTTCAGTGTAGAGTCCCATCACTACCCAGGGGTTACATTCAGTATGCAACTTACTCAGCTTGGGGAAATTCTCTGGCCCTTCCTTGGCAAGTCAGCATCTGAAATCCCCCTCTGTAGATTCATATCCCCTACAGCCACATGCAAAGAGGGATTGACACCTACCCTCACAGGAATGTGCAAAGTTTAGGGCATAGTATTCAGGGATAGGGTCAACTACACCATTAATGCAGTTTCCAGCTTAGGAAACCTGTGGGAGAGTCACTAGAGCAAATATGGTCAGTCCCAGTAAGTAGCCCTGTTCCCGTGCTGGTTTAGAAATTCCTGAAGCTACTGAGGCAGAGCTTTCAGGGAGATTCCCAGTGGGGATTCAGAAAGTGGACCCCAGCACGAGATATGGGAGGCAGTTCCTTCACTGAACTGCTGCCAGGTTTAAAGACAGAAGCAAGGACATAAATCACAAGCCTTTATTCCAGTTCACATGTTATGACCAATGTTCAACCTGCAGGAGAGAGAAGAAGAGTGAGTGAATATGAAGTCAGAAGGTTAAAAAAAAAAAAAAAAAACTGATCAGCTTACCTCTCTGGACCTGCTGCCCCTGAGATCCAGTTCCTTTTGGTCCTGGGTGGATGTCAGGTAGAGGGATGAGGTCGAAGATATCGTTGATGTATTTGGCATCAAGACGTCTGTCCCGTCCTCGCTTGTAGCCGCTCTTGGAGTGGACGACGTAGGAGGAAGCATACAGAGGACGTTTCTGAACACTGCCCACGGGCACATGGTTGGTGTTGCTCCAGACCCGACTGAGGCCAAGAGGACGAGCCAGCAGCAAGTTCCTGCCCATGGCCACCAGTTCCCCCAAAAGCCCTCCTACAGAAAAAGCTCCAGACCCCCCACTGCCACCAGTGAAGGTTCCAGCACCGGTACCAGAAGAGAAGAACGAAGACCCAGTACCACTCCCAGCAGAGAACAATGAGGATCCAGTACCACCCCCAGCAGAGAATGAGGATATACACTAAGAAAGAATTTGGACCAGACCACCCGAGAGGACGAGACCCACCCCACCAAGGGGAACCAGTACCACTACCAGTGAAGAATTTTGATCCAGTACCACTGCCAGTAGCGAAATACCCTGATCCTGGAGCTCCACCAGTAGAGAAAAACCCTGATCCAGTGCCACCAGACGACATTCCCGACTGAGATGACACAGGGAAGCTGATGGTTTTGCCCTTGGGTGGCTCGTACCAGGCCCTTGGGGAGGGAGCTTCAGAAGCATACTCAGAGCTGAAGTCATCTTGTTCATTCTCAGGAAGAAACTGTGCTGGAAAACCAGCAGCCAGGCCAAAAAGCAGGCAGAGCCAAGAAATCCTGGAAGACAGTTTAACAGGTAAATAAGCCAAATATTACTAAATCTGCTTAAATTGAATCCAAACATCAACTACTGACCTTCCAGAAAGCTCCAGCACCATGTTTCCTTCAGAACAACAACTGAGCAACAATCAGCAGAGGCTGCTCTTATACAGATGCTCTACACTAATTCACCTCGTTAAACACACCTGGATCCAATCAGTGGCTGCAGAGGCAGAGCCCCTAATAACAGCCTTTTAGTTTGAAGTTATTGCTTCTTTGTTTATTTGAAAGGAAAAGCAAAAGAACTCTCATAGTTTTTCTAATAAAAATTATAGTCCTCTCTGTTTTAAGCATTTTTTATCTGTGTCTCATGTTGCAGTCTGCACACTGCAAAGTATGCAGACTATGTAGGCTACGAATTCCACGCACTATGAAGCAGCATCCTGAAACGGTGCTGAAATGGGACATCATAGCCGACCAGAATTTCCCATAGTGCTCCAATCCCGTTGCATAGCAACTGCAGACTCCACAGCCATCTGTGACGGCATTCTTTCCACTTTTCCTTCAGATGCGTTGTACTAACTAAATTGGAACCAGAAATTTTATTCCTTTTCATTAATCTGTCGCTACCTGAACGATAACACCTCATTAACAGCTTGTTAACACTCGAATAATGTCAAACGAATGCATTTTCTGAAGCGAAAACTCTCCTTTTAAGCTTGTCCACATATTTTTAAAATTTCCACAGATATTTTGATATTTCTGATGAGTAAACACTTCATTTAACACTTAAAAATCCATGAATATATCCAAATATTACACTCATTGTTTTTTTAATTATTCCCTCCCATCTTTTGCGCAGTGAATTCTGGGATATGCCAGGCCATGAAGGATACATCTCGGCCCAATCCCAAACCGGCCCCTAAGCACTATCCCTACACACTACCCCTCCGTTTGCGCGTTCCCGCGGAGGCTCCGCCATATTAAGGGCCGTCCCAAACCGTGTAGGGTGGAGGGCGAGTGGACTGTTCAGTCCTCAATCAGCGAGTCTGCATCAGTGCAGACTCGCCAGAATTTTGCAGCGGGTGCAACGGCTAAATGGTGGAGGAAACAGTCATGTTCCACACATGAGTTCCGCACGTGTCATGCATGTTTGTCAATACTGACAGAAAAACATGAATGGAGTTATTTTATGGGGTAAAAAAAAAAAAAAAAAAAAAAACGATGACAGGTGCACAGGTATCCTTCAAACCACTGGCGCTCATGGAAGGGAATGTTTGAGCAGGAAAAGAGGATTAAAATCCTCCTATTGGCATAATGATAATAATAATAATGATGATGATAATGATAAATGATCATTCGTAGTAATAATAATAATTTTATCATTTAATTGTTTAGGACCATGATTATCATTTATTTAAAATGAAACATAATTCTTCACACGAGTGTGAGTTAGTATTTCCATACAGTTTTATTTGACATGGGGGTGTTTGTGTTGCCACGGCGATGACTGCTTTCCTTTTCCAGTTGGTGGAAGAGGGCGTCTCGTTGTCATTAACACCCTCCACCTGCAATCAAGGCGCCCTCTACAGCTGCAAGTGTGACTTCATTGGGAGTGACACTCGATAGTTAAGGGGTTGTGTGTAGGGGGCGGTTTGGGATTGGGCCGAGATGTATCCTTCATTTCAGGTCAAACGGAGTGCCGGTTGGGAGAGTGGAGTCAGCGGTTCCTTTAGACGTCTTGAAAATGGGACAGTGCTTGACGCGCCGACGTGACGTATGCAGCCGACGGATTTTCACTTCAGTCTGCAGGCTGCAACATGAGACACAGCTTTTATGTTCTCAGTTGTACTGACCAATGAAATGATGACAACTGATTGAGGATTGGCCAAAGTTTGACATTTTACTCAAGAAATGGCTTATTTTTTTGAGGCCTCAACTGGACAATGTTTGAGTAGGAAATAAAATGAAGGCAACTGAGACATTTTCTGAGTCAATTACCAATAGTTTTAATGTCCTTATATGGCATGCCTAATTTGACATCTCAATAGATTTAGATTTTCAATTAAGAAACATTTAAATAATGCTGTATAAATACAGAAATGGGATTTTCTGATGTGATTGCCTAAATCCATATTTGCACCAAAGTTTTAAGTTCATTGGTAGAGGTTGATGGATGTCTGCAGAACAATAGCACGCTAAGAAAACAGCAAAGATATGAGTAACTGGTTGAGAATTTAAAGAAGTCATCACCTGCTTTTTCATGTCTCCAGTCTCCCTTGAATATTGTCTTTTTTTTTAAAGATTTATCTGGGGAAAAAACTTAAAGCACGTTCTGACTTTTTTTCTTTAATCCCACAATGTTCTCTTGCGACAATACATACTAGATTTTGACAGGGCAGAATGTTTGAAACCTGTTTAAAATTTTTATTTACTACGGTAAATCTAGTCTGCATTCTCAGATACATGGTAAAGTCAGCCATCAATCACCAGTTGACACTAGTGGTTGAAAGTCATTGCCAATAAACCACAGGTAGTACAGCTATTATCCCAGGCTTTAGGTGTACACCTAAAAACTGGGACACATTTTCCGTCATCGCTTTCCCAACTCAAATTGTGCAAGAGATCTGTCCAAATGACACGCTGGGTCGCCATGTTGTCTCTGGTTTACTTCTGTTTTTCACATGTGAAAATCTGAGGAAAGAGTTCTGTCTGGTTGTGGCTCTGCTTCAACATGCGATTCACTCACCAGTAACGACCAAATCAAACTGGTTTGATTTTGACCCATGATTTCTGATCAGGAGCTTGTGAGGTGCCAATCATCTCTCGTGACTCCCTTGTATACTGCAAAACTTGGCCAAGAGTCAGCCTGATCCCCAAAATTGTCACAACTGAAATATCAGCTCAGAAACAGCCAAAAAAATCAGTGTATGCCAGGCTTAGGGCAGTGAGTTTAGTCCCATACCCAATACAGAGGGAAGAAAGCCTTTAGGCACCATGTTGACCATGGCTCAATCCCAATGTTCCCACTAAAGCCTTAAATTGAAGCCACAAGGGGCAGAGCAGGGATCCCCAATTCCAGTATCAGGTCCCTTGTTGCAACACACCTGACTAATCAGTGGGTAATTCGTAAGCTTGTGCAAAGCTTGACCAAGCTCTGCAGAAGTCAAGGTGTTGAAGCAGAGCAGCTCCTAATATCTGCAGGACACTGGCCAGTGTGGCCCGGAACTGGTGATCCCTGGGGAAGAGCGTCGCAATTTTCCTGAGCAACTGGGACACCACTTGCATTTACGTTCAGGCACGCAAACATGCATGAACACCGAGTTTAGTTGCATTCTCCAGTCATGCCTCAGTTAATGCCACATGGAAAAGTGGCCATCGACTGGGGGGGGGGGGGAGCTCTGCAAGTTCAGTAATTTAGCCTAGCTAGTGTGGCCAACATTATGAACCATGTACAGTTCAGTGTAGAGTCCCATCACTACCCAGGGGTTACATTCAGTATGCAACTTACTCAGCTTGGGGAAATTCTCTGGCCCTTCCTTGGCAAGTCACCATCTGAAATCCCCCTCTGTAGATTCATATCCCCTACAGCCACATGCAAAGAGGGATTGAGACACCTACCCTCACAGGAATGTGCAAAGTTTAGGGCATAGTCTTCAGGGATAGGGTCAACTACACCATTAATGCAGTTTCCAGCTTAGGAAACCTGTGGGAGAGTCACTAGAGCAAATATGGTCAGTCCCAGTAAGTAGCCCTGTTCCCGTGCTGGTTTAGAAATTCCTGAAGCTACTGAGGCAGAGCTTTCAGGGAGATGATTCCCAGTGGGGATTCAGAAAGTGGACCCCAGCACCAGATATGGGAGGCAGTTCCTTCACTGAACTGCTGCCGGGTTTAAAGACAGAAGCAAGGACATAAATCACAAGCCTTTATTCCAGTTCACATGTTATGACCAATGTTCAACCTGCAGGAGAGAGAAGAAGAGTGAATATGAAGTCGGAAGGTTAAAAAAAAAAAAAAAAAAAAAACTGATCAGCTTACCTCTCTGGACCTGCTGCCCCTGAGATCCAGTTCCTTTTGGTCCTGGGTGGATGTCAGGTAGAGGGATGAGGTCGAAGATATCGTTGATGTATTTGGCATCAAGACGTCTGTCCCGTCCTCGCTTGTAGCCGCTCTTGGAGTGGACGACGTAGGAGGAAGCATACAGAGGACGTTTCTGAACACTGCCCACGGGCACATGGTTGGTGTTGCTCCAGACCCGACTGAGGCCAAGAGGACGAGCCAGCAGCAAGTTCCTGCCCATGGCCACCAGTTCCCCCAAAAGCCCTCCTACAGAAAAAGCTCCAGACCCCCCACTGCCACCAGTGAAGGTTCCAGCACCGGTACCAGAAGAGAAAAGAAGAAGCCTGCCACTCCCAGAAGAGAACAATGAGGATCCAGTACCACCCCAGCAGAGAATGAGGATCCAGTACCACCCCCAGCAGAGAATGAGGATCCAGTACCACCCCCAGCAGAGAATGAGGATCCAGTACCACCCCCAGCAGAGAATGAGGATCCAGTACCACCCCCAGCAGAGAATGAGGATCCAGTACCACCCCCAGCAGAGAATGAGGATCCAGTACCACCCCCAGCAGAGAATGAGGATCCAGTACCACCCCCAGCAGAGAATGAGGATCCAGTACCACTGCCAAGAAAGAATTTGGAACCAGCGCCACTGCCAGTAGACGACGAAGACCCAGTTCCACTGCCAGTAGATGAAGACCCAGTACCACTGCCAGTAGAGGAGAATGAGGACCCAGTACCACTGCCAGTGAAGAATTTTGAACCAGCACCACTGCCAGTAGCGAAATACCCTGATCCTGGAGCTCCACCAGTAGAGAAAAACCCTGATCCAGTGCCACCAGACGACATTCCCGACTGAGATGACACAGGGAAGCTGATGGTTTTGCCCTTGGGTGGCTCGTACCAGGCCCTTGGGGAGGGAGCTTCAGAAGCATACTCAGAGCTGAAGTCATCTTGTTCATTCTCAGGAAGAAACTGTGCTGGAAAACCAGCAGCCAGGCCAAAAAGCAGGCAGAGCCAAGAAATCCTGGAAGACAGTTTAACAGGTAAATAAGCCAAATATTACTAAATCTGCTTAAATTGAATCCAAACATCAACTACTGACCTTCCAGAAAGCTCCAGCACCATGTTTCCTTCAGAACAGCAACTGAGCAACAACCAGCAGAGGCTGCTCTTATACAGATGCTCTACACTAATTCACCTCATTAAACACACCTGGATCCAATCAGTGGCTGCAGAGGCAGAGCCCCTAATAACAGCCTTTTAGTTTTCATGTTTTTGAGAGGAGAAGTGATTGGACAGTTGTTGCCCCTCGCCTTTTTATCATTGTGAAGCGCTTTGTGACTCTGTGTCTGTGAAAAGCGCCATATAGATAAAGTTTACTAAGTGAGTCTGTGTGAATTGTAGCCTCAGTTTCCTGTTCTTAGCCGACAGGAGCGGCACCCGGTCTGGTCTTATGCTGCATTCTGGTCCAGGCTGATCACTGGAGATTTTCTTTTCTTTAGACCATTCACTGGAAACTAGAGATGGTTGGTGGGAGAATCCCAGTAATACTGAGACCAACAACCAAAAAATCTCCTTTCTTCCTCGTTCTGATGCTCAGTTTGAACTTCAGCATACCGTCTTCAACGTTAGATGTGTTGGGTTGATTAATTAGATATTTGTGTTTGCAAGTGACTGAACACGTGGACCTGATAAAGTAGAGATAAGTGTAAATGCATCACTTTCTTTTTTCTGTTTACTAAAAATGATTAAGAAACAAAGTTAACCCTCATCGCTCCCTAAGAAAAAGTTACATTAAGCTTCTTAAGGGCACCGACTGGCCAATATCAGTTAATGGCCGGTGAATATTATCTGAAAATGAGAAGTCGCATTTTTCTTTCATGGCTGTCATCACAGAAATCTGGCCTAACCATCAATAGCACAAAATCAATGAGTTTTAAAATATTAACCCTTTAAATTCCATTTAGCATACATGATTTTCCAATTTCCAAAAACTGAAAATGGGGTCAAAATAAATATGGTTGATACAAAATTTTTTTTTGTCCGAGCCCTGGAATAAAGGTACAGAAATGGTTTTAGTTGCTGGGGCTGTGCGATATACTGGCAAGAACTTACACGCTGGTGAGTTCAAAGGCAAAAACATAGTGGTTGACATTCTTGTATGAAAACAATTAAAACACCTGGAAAAAAAGAGAGTGATGAAAAGAATCCGATTTCTGTGCAGTGGGACAAATGAATAGATAGTTTAGCCGTTCTTCTAATCAGAGGAGCAGATCTTAATGTTTCTGGGAATCTGTTTTTGATAAACTCACATCTGTAGAGCAACAATCCCACCAGGCTGCTTCCACTGCTGCTGCTCCCCACCTTGATGATGATGAAGGTGATTGTTTAGGCTGCCTCGTCCTCGTGAAGCCTCCTTTAGCTTCTACTTAGCTCCGCTTTACCGTAAACTTACTGAATAATTTATCGGCATGGAACAAAACAAGACACCAAGATGTCTGAAGGCTCAGACGGAGTATGAATGATAAACTGCAGGCCGGATGAACGACTGCTGCTCTGTTAACTTCCCCTGTGTCTCCAGGTTTCGGTCGTAAAGACGTGGTGGACTTCCTCCTCCAGAACGGAGCCAACGTCCATGCCAGGGATGACGGAGGCCTGATATCGCTGCACAACGCCTGCTCCTTTGGCCATGCTGAGGTGCTCCAGGCTGTTCAGGCAGCTAAACGGTTCTTCCCTCTTTAGACAGCTTTGCAGCATCGTCTGCTCTTGTGTTTGTGTAGGTGGTGCGTTTGCTGCTTCACTATGGTGCAGATGCAAATGCCAGAGACAACTGGAACTACACTCCACTTCATGAGGCGGCTATCAAGGGGAAGATTGACGTGTGTATAGGTACAGAAACACCTCAACTATCCAACAACTGCTGAGTTTGAGAACCGGTCACACTGGCACATTTCATGCCTTCAGTCACATGACTTTAGCAGACTCACACACTTCAGCTAATGAAGTGAAGTAAGAAGGAGACCTTCAAGTGTTTCCACAGTTCAGATGACAGTTCAGCTATACTAGGGATGTTTGCTATTGCCTTTTTTAAAATGATATCTGATATACCAATATTGTCCAACTCTAAATTTCTGACATCAACCATCACACGATATCGATCTATGCAGACAACTGTGAGGTAGTATCTCTCATATTCTGAGAGATACAACTATGTTCTGCTCTGAGAGCAAAGATATCTTTCACCAAAGGGTATATTTTAGACATTGGTCCAGATATCAGATACTAGGGTTCAGATACTACCAAATGTCAGATACTAGCAGGTACTAGATACTACCATATATCAGATACTAGCAGGTACTAGATACTACCATATATCAGATACTAGCAGGTATTAGATACTACCATATATCAGATACTAGCAGGTACTAGATACTACCATATATCAGATACTAGCAGGTATTAGATACGCTACCATATATCAGATACTAGCAGGTACTAGATACTACCATATATCAGATACTAGCAGGTATTATCAACATGTGTCTAATTCTAATGTTTCTGACAACTTGGTAACTTAACCAACAACTTAAAACCAGACATATTATAAGCAGCTTCAAAGCAAGTCAGTCTGTAGCAGCAGCAGCTGCACCGTAGTCACATAATTCTGAAAGGAATGCTGGGATATGAAGTTTTTCCACAATAACAGGGACTTTTATACAAGCTGGACGGGGGCTAATGGAACAAGAACACTCAAGATTTCATAAAAAACCAATGAGATCTTGGGAGATTTTGTTAGTGAAATATCATTCTGAAAAAAAAGACAATATCAATATTTTTTGATATCAGATTTTAATGCCGATATCGGCCAGTGATATTGATAGGTATCTGTACTAGATACCTTACAAAAGTTGAGCTATGTGGCAGCATGGATCATGTAATCCAACAGATTTAATCTCTGGGTTGGAGAAATGCTCAAAAGTTCAGTTCCTGATATCTGGAACTACACTGTATTGCCAAAGGTATTTGCTCACCCATCCAGATGATGGAATCAGGTGTTCCATCACTTCCACATGTGTATAAATGAAGCAGCTCTGCATGCAGTCTGTTTCTACAAACGTGTGAAAGAATGTGTCGCTCTCAGGAATCAGTGAATTCCAGCGTGGAACTGTGATAGGATGCCGCCTGTGCAACAATCCAGCGGTGAAATTTCCTCCTAAATATTCCACAGTCAGCTGTCAGCTGGATTATAAGAAAATGGAAGTGTTTGGGAACGACAGCAACTCAGCCATGAAGTGTTCGTCCACGTAAACTGATGGAGCGGGTCAGTGATGCTGAAGCTCATAGTGAGAAGAGGTGACCAACTTTCTGCAGAGTCAATCACTACAGACCTCCAAACTTCATGTGGCCTTCAGATCAGATCAAGAACAGTGACAGAGAGCTTCATGGAATGGGTTTCCATGGCGACCAGCTGCATCCATCCATACATCACCAAGTGCGATGCAAAGCGTGGATGCAGTGGTGGAAAGCAGCCGCCACTGGACTCTAGAGCAGTGGAGGCGTTCTCTGGAGGACCAATCACGCTTCTCCATCTGCAATCTGATGGAGGAGTCTGGATTTGGTGGTTGCCAGGACAACGGTACTTGTCTGACTACATTGTGCCAAGTGTAAAGTTTGGTGGAGGGGGGATTATGGTGTGGGGGTGTTTCAGGAGCTGGGCTTGGCCCCTTAGTTCCAGTGAAAGGAACTCTGAATGCTTCAGCATACCAAGACATTCTGGACAATTCCATGTCCCAACTTTGTGGGACCAGTTTGGAGCTGGCCCCTTCCTCTTCCAACATGACTGTGCACCACAAAGCAGGTCCATGAAGACCTGGATGCAGAGTCTGGTGTGGAGGAACTGGACTGGCCTGCACAGAGTCCTGACCTCAACCCCATAGAACAGCTTTGGGATGAATCAGAGCGGAGACTGAGAGCCAGACCTTCTGGTCCAACATCAGTGTGACCTCACAAATGTGCTTCTGGAAGATGGTCAAAGATTCCCAGAAACACTCCTAAACCTTGTGGACAGCCTTCCCAGAAGATGAAGCTGTTCTAGCTGCAAAGGTGGACCAACGTCATCCTGAACCCGACGGATCAGGAATGAGATGTTACTGAAGCTCAGATGAGAGTCAAAGCAGGTGAGACAATACCTTTGGCGATTTAGTGTATGAGCTGCTTCAGACAACCAAACGGATGAGAAAAGGAAAATGTTGGAAGTCTGGAACTTCCTGGTGTGATGTTGGATGACAGTGAGCTGCAGCGTGTTTCATGTTTTTGTAGTTCTGCTGCAGCACGGCGCCGAGCCGACCATCAGAAACACCGACGGTCGAACCGCTCTGGATCTGGCTGAACCATCTGCTAAAGCAGTTCTAACAGGTGACATGCAGGTTTTACTTTGACTCCTTGCTGTTGGATGTCTGGTTGATGTCTCCACACTATTCCATCTTATTGTTTCATGTGTTCTTGCATGGTGTTTTTCTGTATTCAAACTTCTTTCCTGCCTCGAGGCCACAGATAGAAATTAGATTTTTTTTTTTTTTTTTTTATAATCCAGCATGTCTGCACCATGTTTTTTTGTACCGACTTTCATTACCTGCACTGTTTCAAATAGATAAATTAGAAAAATTAATAGATAGTAAAAACAAAAAGTGTCTATGTTCAAAGAAAATATTGTCATTTCTTCTTTTCCAGGTGAATATAAAAAAGATGAGCTTCTGGAGAGTGCAAGGTATGATCATGTTCCTGTTTCATCTCACTGCAGATTCTTTCTGGACTAAACTGAAGCTGAAGTTAAAAGCAATTTTCAAATAAACTCATTTAATCAATATAAATTTATAATTATTAATTCTTTTACTTCTTCTTCTTCTACTTATTACTATTAATAATAATAATAATAATAATCAATTAGTAATTAATTATTATTAAAAGTTAATTATTATTAATAAAATAATATGATAATAATTAATGTTGATATTAAGAATCATTTAATAATTATTAGCTATGAATTAATTTAATCAATATAAAATGTAATCAATTTCAAGACATTTGGTTTGTGGACAGAAAACACAACTCCTGACCAAGACGAGATTATTATCAGCTTAACCTGTAATAAAAGTTGTGGTTCAGCAAACTCCGTGTGTCTTTGGTTCAACCTGATTCTGATCATTCCAACAGGAGCGGGAACGAGGAGAAGCTGAAGGCGCTGCTTACACCGCTCAATGTCAACTGTCACGCCAACGACGGACGAAGGGTGAGCAAGAGTCTCCGAACTAAGCCAGACACAAAGACGTGTTTCTGACAAAGAAGCTGCAGATCTTTTGGATGCTTATTTTTTACAACTCCAATTCCCAAAAAGTTGGGGTGCTGTGTAAAACGTGAAAACAGACAGAATGCAATGAATTCCAAATATTGTCAACCCATATTTTATTCCCAGTAGAACATTAACAACATATTAGATGCTGAAACTGAGACATTTTATTATTTCATGTAAATTATTCACTGATTGTGAATGTAATGTAGCAACATGTCGGTAAAAAGTTAGAACAGGAGCAACAAAAGGATGGAAAAATAATAGTTGGAGGAGACTTTAATTGGCAACAGACCGGTAACATGACTGGATATAAAGGAGCATTTCAGAGTCTTGCAGATGGAAAGATGGACAGGGGTTCACCAATCTGAGACAAACTGGCTCTAAAAGTTGAGGAACAACTTCAGAAAAATGTTCCTCAGACTTTGAAGATCCTCCATCTACAGTGTAGAATATCATCAGAAGATGGAGAGAATCAGGAGGAATCTCTGTGTGCACGGGACAAGGCTGGATGCTGGTGGTCCTCATTAAAAGCAGACATGATTCACTTCGGGAAACCACTGCACTGACTCAGGAAGACTTCCAGAGATCTCTGTCTGTGATCACAGCATTTAAAACGCTCTGAGGCAACGTGGAAACTGTTCTGTGGTCAGATGGATGAAGATGTGAGGATGTTAGTGGAAAGCACGGAGGCCGTGTCCTGCAGACTGAAGAGGGTCGGAAGCATCCAGCTTATTATCAGTGGACAGTTGAAAAGCTGCATCTCTGATGGAGTGGGGTTGCTATGGCAACAGCAGCTTCCACATCTGTGAAAGTACACTGAGGTTTTGGAGCAACATCTCCTCCATCCAGACAACGTCTCTTTCAGGGAAGGCCTGCAGGTTCCAGCGAGACCTGGACCACATACTGGATCCCATAGCGTGACAGAAAAGACCACTGAAGTTTCTTACTTCCTGAAACAAGTCTGATTGAGACGTAGTAACGATATTTTGTTGGCGTCTGATTATAATTCCCAGGCAGACATATTTGTTTCTCTAAAATCGGTGCTTATGTCCAATCAGAAAACAGATTAATGGATAAATGAGCTTAAAGAGACAGCTAAGGATCATTTTGCACAAACTAAAGAAAAACAGTAAAAATCCTTTGCGTAATAGTAGCTATGATAAGCAGATAAATTGCTAAATAAAACTGATAATGGATAAAAGCTGAAGGTGACCGTATAAACTGTCTGGGCAGAAGTGGATGCATGCTGCTGTAAAGCTGCACGGAGACATAATCGGTGAATTTGTCATTTCAGTCGACTCCTTTACACCTGGCGGCAGGTTACAACCATGTGAAGACTGTGCAGCTGTTGCTGCAGCACGGAGCTGATGTTCATGCCAAGGACAAGGGGTGAGAGTCTGTTTGACCAACCTTTTTTATTTATTTATTTATTTTTTTGTAAGTCTTATTCAGTCTCATTCTTACCAAACACCTTTTGTGTTTTTCCCACCAAGTGTCCAAGGGTGTATACAAAAATAAGAGAAATATATACAAAAAATATAGGTAAAAAAGAAAATAAAAAAACAACAAACAAAAATAAACAGTATATAAACATTTTCCTATTGCATGTTTATGTATGTACCTACTTACACACATCTAGCTGCAGCAGCTGCAGTAACGGTGCTGTGGTGTGTTTCAGGGACCTGGTTCCTCTCCACAACGCCTGCTCTTACGGCCACTACGAGGTCACCGAGCTGCTGGTGAAGGTGAGTCGCTGGCAGCTTCATCTGGAGCCAGAGACGTCCTCACCCACCAAACACAACACGTCACTTCAGTGTTGTTTTTTGGGCTAAATCTGGTTGGTCCGCCATATTTAAGCCAAAACGTTGAAAAGATGTTTTTTGACGACTTTTCAACGTTTTGGGTTAAATTTGGACCAAATCTAATGGACCAAATCCAAGTCTAATTGAAAGACGGCTTTTCACCTTTCACTTTTCAACCAAATCAAAACATTGTTTCAACGTTTTCAACGGATGGACATGATGTCTTTTCAACCAAACTTTGCTGGGTGGGCAGCTTCAGACTGACCATGCATCTCTGTGTTCAGCACGGCGCCTGCGTTAACGCCATGGACCTGTGGCAGTTCACGCCTCTTCATGAAGCTGCTTCCAAGAACCGCGTGGAGGTAAAAACTCAAACGTTTCACTGCAGTGTTGTTATGAAGTCTCATTTCAGAACCAGCAGGATTCTGACCCGTGAACTGGGTTGTGTTTAGCATCACAGTGTCAGCAGATCTGAGTCGGTGGAGTGGAGCTCCGTCTGACAGCAGTGGCGGAGCCAGAAATTTTTCACTGGGGTGGCCAGGGAGAGAACATTACTCACATAGGGGTGGCCATAAGTAGATACCTCAGAGTGAATGTATATATATATATATATATGTTACATATACATCCAACTGTATGGGGTAGCTAGTGTGTAAAAGAAGAAGGAAAAGTGGTTTGGAAGCAGTTTTGTTTCTGCTGTGAAGCAGACATAGCGTCCAGAATTTACTGGAAACAACGTCATTTAGTATATTTTTAGAGCCTAAACAGTACTACATCAGTACTACATCAGTACTACATCAGTACTACATCGCATCTCCTGCGAGCACGCTGATGCACGTTCACGAAACTACGAAAGCTGCAGCAGACGAGATCGTGCGTTCTCTTTTTCTTTCTTTCTTTGTTTTAAATCAATTTCCAACCCCTCTTGGACCCTGTTGTGTTTGTCTGCAGCTCTGTCGCTCTTAGCACAATGTAAACAGAGAATTTCTTCTTCTACGCTTGGATTATCGGCAGAGTAGGCTCTGAACGCCGAGGCTTCCGTACTTTTGTGAACCTTTTTGGTTCAGTTGCCGGTGAACTCCAGTATATTAAAGGGACACTGTGTAATCGGGAGCAGCTCCCTCGTACTTTTCATGCTGCGTTCGCGTGAAACCGGGCAGACCGACGACATCCGCTGCATGTAAAGTTATCACCGGCCTCTATGTGAAGACGTGGTCCGTCAGTTACAGTGACATCATTCCACATCTGATTTGTTGTCATGGCGATGTCGTATTGTTTTCCCTGACCCATGTTTTACCGTCTTTCGCTCGGCTTCATTGATTAAAATGACATCTGGTTTGTTACCAACGGCCGTCTGCCCGACTGCACGTGAACGCAGCATCAGTGAGACGCTGGTTTCTCCCACTGCAGCGCGGTGACTTTTCAAAGGCATTACCTCGAACTGAGCTGAAAACTCCGGTGTGTCCGGTGAGTTTCTGTGTTTTCCTGCTGTCACGCTTCTCCCGAACGCAAAAACATGGCGATACGACATGGCAGCCTCCACCGAGCCGCCCCGCTCGATGTGTAAATGAATGATACGAACGGTGAAATTAGAACTTAGAGGAGCACTTCAGTTTGTTGATGGGAGTGATTACTGATTAATGAAAAAACACTTTTGAACCAAATAATCAGTTTTTGTGAATAAATAACAGGAGAACTTACACAATGTCCCTTTAAGTTGGGGGAAAACAAAAACCTGTCTGATCTCCGGCTGCATTTGAGATATTAAAGTGCTGTAGAGTCTTGCTCAGCATGAGGGTGAGTAGAAAATGAAGGAACATCATTCTGTGGGTGTATTATTCCTTTAACTGTGTGGAAACCAAACGATTCTACAAAGTATGCTAACTCTTGATGTACAGTGCAGGTCGGGTTTTTGCTCCGCCTTCTTTCTGAACACTATAAATGGCCCTATTTTTGCTTTCTGTCAGCATTACCTTTAAATTACCAACTAATTTATTAACGTTTGCTCGTCAATTCACATTTATATGCTCGTCTAGTGGTTCCCAAACTTTTTGAACAAGCCCCAAGATAATGTACATTGGTGTATACAATGCCCCCTACCCCCATTAACACATTAAAAAATGTACGTGTTAACATATTCACTTTGAAAACCCCATATTATTTGGTAAATGTAGACTTTTTATAAATATATATTTCTTTTGCAATGATCTGGCAAACCCTTGACATTTTCCTGGGAGCCCCAGTTTGGGAAACACTGTGCTAGTCCATCTAAAATCTCCCCCATTGTGGAACTAAGGGACAAGAACAACTGGTTCTGTGGAAAACTGCAACTGTCAGCAGGTTTTTGACAGTTAGTTTGAGCTAAACTTCTAGAAATGCAAAAAACCTCTTTTCTTTTAATGCTACGTGAATTCCCAGCAGGATGAAATATAAAGTATAATTGTGGACTTAGTTACCAAGCAACACCTTAGTGTACTGCCAGCTAAGGCGACTAAGGTCTTCAGGAGGACATCTTTGCTTGGGTTGTTACCAGTTAAAGTCGTAAAGAGTTTTTACTCACCTCTCAGTTCCAAACTAAGACCAATAGCAGTCCCATGAGGCTCTGTCTGATGCACATCTTTCCTGTTGGGGCACAGAACGTCTGAACGGATCTTCAATATTTTGAGCAACAATAAGTAATTTTGGAGATAAACTTTGAGGCCAAGAAATATTTAGTAAGTTTACAGCAATCTATAAGAGGTACATTAAACATATTCAGGTCTTAGTTTTATGAGAAGTGTTCCTTATAAGTTAATAAGCTTATAGCAGAGCTGTAACTGATAAGTTTCTGTAGATGCCTGAGTGCAAAGATACTGTCTGTTTTCTGTAAAAAAAAAAAAAAAATCAAGAACTAAAAACTAAAACTAAAAAATAAACAAAAAGTCATTTTAATTCAAAGTAAAAACCCCACTGGAAAATTCAACCCTTTTTTTGTGCGGGGGGGTGGAACTAGTGATGTGCCCGATGAACTGAGACTCCGAAGCGCGTGTTGAGAAAAAGGGGGCGTTCCTAATGAAGCTTTGTTTCGGAGCTCGTGTTGTCAGCATAGGAATCACGTGACCAGAGCAAAACTCAATAAACAAATTTGGGCCCTATGTCACCTCATACGTGGAGTTCCATCAGCACTGCACTCAATGCATAAGTAATTCTCACTGTCACAACAGTTAATTCATGCCAAATCTAAAATGAAACGATATGGCGAAACGCTGCTGTTTTCTGTCATAAACATCATGCGCTCTAAAATCTGCTGTATTTACATAGTAGCTACAGTGGTTTGCAATTTTGCCTTTTACTCCGGAGGCTGTGGTTCGAAACCCGCGCATGCTTTTTTATATTTTGCAACATTTTATTGTCAAACTGTGAGTCAAATACTTAAAGGCGCGGATAATCCACATTGTATTTGCTAGATGCTGCTATTTATTTGACAAATCCTTTATTTTCTGGTCATGGGCACTACTGAGAGTGCATTTTTGTTTGGGCTGATGTGGACCCATTTGGACACAAGATGTCACTAAAGAGGAATATAAATGAGACCCCGGGTACTGAACCTTTTCCTGAACCGATTGGCTGGAAAGCCTCAATGCTTCATGAAGCTTCATTTGGCCATCACTAGGTGGAACGTCACTGTTCTCCTGTGTGGTTTTAAACCAGCAGCGTTTCCTGATTTGACCACTAGATGGTGCTGCAGTCTACGTCAAAGCCCCAAAGCCGGGTCGCTGGTCCCAGAGATTCTCTTATCATCAGTGTGGCGTTTGAATCTCACACCAAAAAGGTTTTAAAGCGGAGAAGCTTGAATAACAAACAGATGGCGACTGTCGAGCCAAATTTAGCTCCCACTAGTGATTGTGTGTGAGTGAAAACATGCTGATCTGTGCTTGATTATGAGTGTGGGTTTGTCTACTTGTGTTGGGTGGTGTGTGTGTGTGTGTGTGTGAGCGTAGATGTATGAGAGTATACGGAACGATTTTTAGAAGTGCCGCATTGAGGGGGCAGAATGTCTTATTGGTTTATACAAATGTATCTCATACTGTTAATTACATTTAGAAATGTTGTAATATCTGGTATTAACAGGTCAGTGAAATGTTGTGCCTTTTCCCTGTGAAATAAAATAATCTTATTTTATATGGATTAGCGATGGTCAGCTCAACTTGCCACGTGGCCGATACTTGATGTCGCGCTTTAACCGACTGGTCCCTACAATTAGAAAAATCGTGGTTAAACTAGGGTGGGCTGATTGAAAAATTAAAAATATTTAGAGTTGAATAATTATTGTTAACACATTTTAATCACATTAAAAAAAATTGCCCCAGAAAGTCACATTTTCTCTATTTAAACAGATTTTCAGGGACAACTGCATCAAAAAACAGACACAGACATTAATATTGTAAACTCCAGCTTTGTTATTGTCTGACCACATGTGTTTGTCAGTCAGTCAGTCATTTTCTGTACCGCTTATCCAGTTCAGGGTCGTGGGGGTTGCTGGAGCCTATCCCAGCTATTATCAGATGAGAGGCAGGTACACCCTGGACAGGTCGCCAGTCTGTTGCAGGGCCGACACGGAGAGACAGACAACCATTCACACTCACATTCATAACTAGGGACGGTTAAAAGTGACCGGAGAACCCGGAGAGAACCCACGCATACACGGGGTGAACATGCAAACTCCACACAGGAAGGCCACGGTTGGAATTGTTTGAACCCCCTCCCCAGCCAGGACTCGAATTAGAATGAGTCATGTATATCTACTAGTTAGAGGCACACATGGAGGCTGCCGTATTTGTTCCACCATTTTTACTACGGTGTCCCTGAATGGACAATAAAGTGTGTGTGAAGTAAGAACCTCTGAACTTTAAAACTGCTGTACCAGCTTTGTTTAATGGCAGTTGGCGCACTGTTGTGGATCAGTAATGCCTTAAAAAACATTAAAGCAGTTTCTCATAGTCCAGTCATAGCCACACCTGAGACCACTGGATCCACTCACAGATGGAAACATCTTAATATCTGGGAGAATTGTGGCCACTAACAGCCACCGTACATTCACAACAGTGCTTGGAATATGAAGTTATTTGAAAGAAAACGTATTTTCTTTCAAATATCCATCTTTACCACTAGATGTCAGTAATTCTTACATGCTGTACCTTTAAAGGGATACAACATCCACAGAATGATGGTCCTTCATTTTCTACTCACCCTCATGCTGAGCAAGACTCTGGCACACTTTTTAAATATCTCAAATGCAGCTGGAGATCGGGGGAGGGCTTTCAACTTGTCAGCATTCCTCCATACTGATCGTCCAATGTAATCCAAGTGTCCTGAGTGGGTAGCGTCCATAATTTACTGGAAACGACGTCATTTAGTATAATTTTATAGCCTAAGCAGTAGAACATCGCACTTCCCTGATGCACGTTCATGCAAGTTCACAACACTCCAGAAGCTGCAGCAGACGAGATCACGCGTTTCTTTCTTTCTTTCTTTGTTTTGAATCAACATCAACCCCTCTTGTGTTTGTCTGCAGCTCGGCAGCTCTTAGCACAATGTAAACAGCGAATTTCTTCTTCTACACTTGCGTTATTGGCAGAGTAGCTGCTGAACGCTGCGGATCTCCGGCTGCATTTGAGATATTAAAAAAATGCTCCAGAGTCTTGCTCAGCATGAGGATGAGTAGAAGATGAAGGCACATCATTCTGCGGGTGTACTATCCCTTTAAGATGTGTTTGCAAAAATGGATCCAAATAACACTGAAAACTCTTTAATGTCAGAACATCTTTTAAGTGTTGGGAAAGTAAAAATGGAATCTGGTGCAGGTCTGAAAGGTGAAAATGGATCTTATGAAGTTGATACAAATCATGAAATATCTTTATTGTAGTTTATTAGAAGGTAAAGTGAATTTTCCCCTCCAGGTGTGTTCTCTGCTGCTGAGCTACGGAGCCAATCCCACCTTCCTCAACTGTCACGGGAAAAGCTCCGTGGAGCTGGCTCCCACCGCGCAGCTGAAGGAGCGGCTCGCCTGTACGCAACCGTTACTCTGCATGCATTCAGGAGCGTTACGGTGAACATATCTGCTGTGAGGATTTTATCTCTTTGCAGACGAGTTCAGAGGTCACAGCTTGCTGCAGGCGGCCAGAGACGCCGACTTGGTTCAGGCCAAGAAGCATGTGAGCCCGGAGACCATCAACTTCAAGCACCCGCACACTCAGGAGACGGCGCTGGTACGAAGATGATGTCGTCCCTTAAAGCTGCGTGACAGGAAATGTGAAAGATGACGCTAACGTGTGTGTTTGTGTGTGTGTGTCATCAGCATTGTGCGTCTGCATCTCCGTCCCTGAAGAGGAAACAAATTTGTGAACTTCTCCTGAAGAAGGGAGCCAACGTCAACGAGAAGACGAAAGAGTGAGTCCTGACTTTCATCGCTGTTTATGCAGCTGCTGTGACACCATCATCATCATCGTGATGCTGATGTGACATCACTCTCTCCCGCAGCCTGCTCACCCCCCTCCACCTGGCTTCTGAGAAAGCCCACAATGATGTCATCGAGCTGCTGGTCAGACATGAAGCGAAGGTCAGCAGCAGCCAGGAGCAGCGTGGTGACCCAGATGAAGGTCAGAGCTTCCTCTCACCTGTGGGTTCCCTCCAGGTGAACGCGGTGGACCGCCTCGGCCAGACGGCGCTGCATCGAGCCGCTCGCTGTGGACACCTGCAGACCTGCAGGCTGCTGCTCACCGCCGGCGGCGACCCCACGCTCACGTCGCTGCAGGGACTCTCACCGTCACAGCTCGGCAACGAGAGCGTGCAGGAGATACTGCAAGGTGCTCCCTGATTGGTTCAAACCTTTATTTAACAGATGCAATCGTAACAAAAGGATTTTAGTCAGCTTCTCCCTCTGCATCAGTCAGCCCATTTACATGCACACGAAAAATCTGATCATAGATACAGTCGTCCTCAAAGTTATTCACACCCTCCAATCAAAGAAGGAAAAAAATCAGCTGCCAGTGAAATAAGTTGAAATTGATAAAAGTAATAATAAATAAAAATTCTATTAAAATCATGACACTGATTTTGAATTGTGGTTTAAAAGAAATTTATAAAAAAAACCATACAAAAAATGAAACAACTAAACAAGCACAATGGGGCTCCGACGCTAAAATTTTGTTTTAGCTGAGACAGTTTTGTTTATTTGTTTTTTATTATTATTATTTCCAACCACAATTCAAAAGCAATATTCAATTTCACTAAATTATAATTTTGTAAATTTTAATTTATTTTTAGTTTCTTGTAATTTGAATTACTATTGTAATTTTAGCCTTTTCTTTAATGGAAGGGAAGGAATAATTGAGGACGACTGTAGATAGATAAACTTTATTTATCCCCTTGTGGAAACTCAGTCTTTTAAGTAAATCTGTCCTTATCCTCTGTGATAAGACGGTTTCCCAGCTTTTCCTGGTAAAGACCCATCACACAGTGTCGCTTTGAATCCAGAAGAGTGGAGGCTGTTCTGTTATTTTACGGGATGAAAATCGTCTTGCAAATATCTGCTTGTTTTTAGTGATCGTTGTGCATGTGTGTGTCTCACAGCAGAGGGCGTTTTGATGGGGAACTCTGAAACTGACCGACAGCTGCTGGAAGCCTCCAAAGCAGGAGATCTGGAAACAGTAAAGGTAGTTTTCACTCACTGTCTGACAGGTCCAGTCTGCTCAGCAGCACTGACAGAAACACAGAGGCTTTTCCACAAGTAAGAGTTAGCAGAATGAAGCGATAGAGCTGAGCGTTCCCCGACTCATCCACCACAGCTAAACATGGAGGGAAAACAGACCTCAGGTCTGATGGAGGGAAGAGAACAGAACAAAAAGCAGAAACATCAAGAACTGTTCCTGAAGACTACTTAAGGAAAAGGCAGAAATCTTGTCTTCCTACATGAGAGGATGATGCACTCCTCCATCACACTGCCTTTCTTTGCCTTTTACAGAGATTGTGCGCATCGCAGAACGTGAACTGTCGGGATGCAGAAGGCCGACAGTCGACGCCGCTGCATTTTGCCGCCGGTTACAACCGTCTGTCCGTGGTCCAGTTCCTGCTGCAGCACGGAGCTGACGTGCACGCCAAGGATAAGGGGTGAGAGGAGTCTGTGAGCAGCGTTGTTAAATCAAAAAATGTCTACAATTCTAAACTTTAAATTTAAGGCTCTAAAAGGTCTTAAAATCAGTCAGCTTTTCATCCAAGGTCTTAAATTTTATTTAGACTCGTCTTCTTTTTTAAATTTTATTAATTCCCAAGAAGCGTTGGCCTTGTACAGTTGTTCTCAAACTTATTCATGCCTACCGATTAAAGAAAAGGTAAATTCACAATAGTTATTCAAATTACAAGAAACTAAAGAAACTAATAATAAATTAAAATTCACAAAATTATTACTAAGTGAAATTAAATATTGCTTTTGAATTGTGGTTGGAAATAATACACTGCAAAAACTCAAATCTATTTTTCTAATTTCTAGTCAGAATAGCTCCTCACACTCAAAATAAGACAAAATTACCTGAAGAGAAACATTTCAGTGAGATACAAGAACTTGTTTTAAGATGATGCATCTCATTTCAAGAAATCTTTTCAAGAAAATTTTGCTTATGCCATTGGCGGAATTTTTTTTTTGCCTATTACAAGCAAAAAATAATAATCTTGGCCACTCTTAAAATAAGTTAAAAAAATAAATAAATAAATAAAATAAAAAAGGATTTTTTTTTTTTTTTTTTTTTTGCTAGTAATAAGCAAAAAAAAATTCTGCCGATGGCATAAGCAAAAACTTCTTGATAAGATTTCTTTAAATAAGATGCATTGGCCTCAAAACAAGTTCCTGTATCTCACTGAAATGTTTCTCTTTAGGTAATTTTGTCTTATTTTGAGTGTGATGAGATATTTCGACTAGAAATTAGAAAAATATACTTGCTAAGATTTGCGTTTTTGCAGTGTAATTTAAAGAAAAACAAACAAACAAAACTGTCCTGGACACATTAGAGCAGCTTTCCAAAGAACAGTGGACCAACATACCTGCCAACAGGTGCAGACGTCTTTTTGAACATTGCAGGAAACACCTGAATGCAGTGATCGCCTCAAAGTGTTGCTCAACAACGTTTTAGCTTCAGGGCCCCATCATGCTTGTTTACTTGTTTAATTTTGTGTGTGTTTGTTTTTAATATGTCTGCCAAACCACAACTCAAAATCAATATCATGATTTTCATTGAATTCATAGAACGTTTGTTCATTCTACCTTAAATATTGGTGAAATGAATGAGTTGTGCTGCAGATAATGTCTTATAAAGGCTGCCCCGTCTCTCCCGTTATATGGACGTACACCAGAGGGCGACTTAATCTGAATATCGTCCAAAGGAGTCAAAGTGATACAGTAATTGGACCATTGAGTAAATGCACCTAGAAATAAAGTCTAGGTGGAAAAAAAGAAAGTTATCCTTTAAATTTCATTTATAAAGGTCTTAAAAGGTCTTAAAGTTAACTTGCTGAAACCTGCAAGAACCCTGCTGTAAAATTAGCTACAGTTTGGCTCCTCTGCCGTCGGTTGCTGGGTTTACTCTGCCTCCTTTTAGCCAAACATTCGTCCTCAAAATTATTCATACCCTCCAATTAAAGAAGGAAAAAAATCATCTGTGAGTGAAAAAAGTTGAAATCGACAAAAGTAATAATGAATAAAAATTCAATGAAAATCATGACATTGATTTTGAAATGTGGTTTGAAAGAAATATTAAAAACCAACACACAAAAAATAAAACATGTAAACAAGCATGATGGGGCTCCAAAGGTAAAATTTTGTTGAGCGACACTTTGATCACTGCAATCAGGTTTTCTGTAACATCCAATCAGACGTCTGCACCTGCTGACTGGTGTGTAGGTCCATGTTCATGGGAAAGATGCTCTAATGTGTCCGTGATAGTTTTTTTTTTTTAAATAATTTTTTCCAACCACAGCTCAAAAGCAATAATTAATTTCACTAAATTTTAATTTTGTAAATTTTAATTTTTTATCAGTTTCTTTAGTTTCTTGTTCTTTGAATTACTGTGAATTTAGTCTTTCCTTTTATGGGAGGGTATGAATAAGTTTGAGGACGACTGTACATGATAATTCAGAAAGAGCAGAGTGGAAGAAAACGTTCTGTCCTTTAAATGTGTTGCACGGATGATCATCATCTTCTGTTTTGTGTCTGCTGGCTTTAAACTGCTGTTTGGCAGCGTGTAAGGTGACTCAGAAACAGGAGAAAACATCCGCTGTGTTTGTGTCTCAGAGGTCTGGTTCCGCTCCACAACGCCTGCTCTTACGGCCACTACGAGGTGGCGGAGCTGCTGGTTCTTCACGGCGCCGTGGTCAACGTGGCCGACCTCTGGAAGTTCACACCGCTGCACGAAGCTGCTGCCAAGGGCAAATATGACATCTGTAAACTGCTGCTGCAGGTACGCGGACGGACTCGAGGTTCAGCCGAGTCAACGTCGGTGATGGAACAGCTCTGCTGTGAGGTTTCTTTCTATTTCCCTCCATCAGCACGGCGCCGACCCGACCCGGAAGAACCGTGACGGACACACCCCTCTGGACCTGGTGAAGGACGGCGACAGCGACATCCAGGACCTGCTCCGGGGGGACGCCGCCCTGCTGGACGCCGCCAAGAAAGGCTGCCTGGCCAGGGTGAAGAAACTCTGCACGGGGGACAACGTCAACTGCAGGGACACGCAGGGGAGGCACTCCACCCCGCTGCACCTGGCCGGTACCCACACACACCTGAACCCCCCCTCAGAAACCTGCAAAGATGGGATCTTAATCCTGGCCCCTGAGGGCCGGCATCCTGCACTTTCTCTGCTGCAGCAGGGAAACTTCTACAAGCTGCAGGGACCAGGATTGAGGATCCCTGCTGGCTTATTAGGTTTTCAAAACCAAAAGTGTGCATGGCGTGTGAACAGTATTCCATCATGCCTGTGTGTGTGTGTGTGTGTGTGTTACAGCAGGCTACAACAACCTGGAGGTGGCAGAGTACCTGCTGCAGCATGGAGCTGAGGTCAACTGTCAGGATAAAGGCGGTCTGATTCCTCTGCACAATGCTGCCTCCTACGGGGTGAGTGGGAAATAACGCTAACATGCACGTTCACACGCTGCCTGATATTTGGTTGTACCCCCTTCAGCTTTGATTACGGCAGCGTTCGCTCTGGCGTTGTTTCCAGAAGCTTCTGCAGTGTCAGCAGATTTAATTCCATCCAGTGTTGCATTCATTTTCACCGAGATCTTGCGTTGATGATGGTAGTCTGACCGCTGCTGCATCACTCTGGACTCATCAGACCACATGACCTTCTTCCGTTGCTCCAGAGTCCAATCTTTTCAAAGCTAGCATCACTGGGCACGTTTACACGGAGACTTTTTTTCCCTTTCGGTACGAAATCATTCTGAATGAGGATTTCAGGGCAGCTGTTTCCATGGGAACTAATTCATTCTGATCTGGCGTGGACATGTGCCAATATTCATTCAGAATAATCCTGTCTGACATGCGCAGAATGATGTTACATCACGTTATTTGATAAAGACAGAGGTCTACAAACTGATTGTCACAGTTGCTGTGGTTTCTGCAGGACTTTAATCAGCAGCAGCTGATCCTGATTCGCTCCTACTGCAGACAACCAAGAAAAAAAGCCGTAGAAACGGCGTTTGAGTAAAAAACAAGCTTTCTGTTGCTGTCCAGGCAATGACGTTGTTCACAGCCATCTGTCAAAGTGAGGAAACGTCACTCGTTGCACGTTGACGTCTTGTCCAAGCATGCGCTGTAACCTCACAACGTTCCGATTCAGCGCTTACTTGATACTCCGTTCGGTTTGGGGAAAGGAATATTCTACCCCCATGAAACAGAATGAAAATTAATTCGTTTCAGCACTTTTCATTTAGAAAGAGCTTTTAAACCGAAAGCAATCGGTATATTTGGGTCCATGTAAACGCAGCTACTGATTAGTGGTTTTCTTACGGCTACACAGCTGTTCAGTCTTAATCCCTTGAGTTCCCTTCGCATTGTACGTGTGGAAATGCTCTTACTTTCACTATTAAACATAGCCCTGAGTTCTACTGTTGTTTTTCTTTGATTTGATCTCACCAAACGTCTAAGTGATCACTGATCATGATCATTCAGGATATTTTTCCGGCCACATTTCTTCCTAGAAGACGATGGTCCACTATCCTTCCAGTTTTAATGATGCGTTGGACAGTTCTGAACACAGTTTTTGGAGTTTCTGCATCTACTCAGATGTTTTCTCTGCTTGATGCTGCCAATCATCTGACCCTTCTCAGACAGACTAACATCTTTTCCACTACCACAGATGTGTCCTTCTACATGGTTCTTTAGGAAATGAGAAGCAAGTCATTGCACCAGTTGGGGTTAAGCTGCTTTTTTGTGGTGATTCGTCTTCATTTACAGACATTTTTAATGCGGCGGCTTTGATGGCGTCACTGTGATGTAACACCATCAAAAGTAAATGTGTGTAAATAAGGATGAATCACCACAAAAAAGCCGCTTCAAGCTCACAGGGGGGGTCTGGGTGATGTTTCCTAACAAAACATTGGTGAAATGAAGGCGTTTGTGGCAGATAATGCCTTATTTAGATGCTGCGCATGGTTGCCCCATCACTTCCATTATATTGGACAAACGCTGATCTGGAGTGGATCAAAAAATCCCCTGAAGGAATTCAAGTTGCACCAAAACTGTCCGGGTGAGTAAATGAACGTATTTCATGCTAGAAAATAGGTCCAGGTTGAAAAAAAACTGAACTTCCCCTTTAAATCCAGGTGGCAACTTTTTTTTGGCCAGGCAGTGTGCATCACGCACAGCTTCCAAGCTGGATGTGGTCCTGAGACCAGGAGGTAGCAACAGGTCGGGCAGGTGATTGCTGTGGGCGGGATCTCTATATCAAGTAATCTTTGACTTTATAAGAGGACAAATTCCAATTTAACAATCAAATATTTGGCCCATATTAAAGGGACACTGTGTAACTTTTGGCCACTAGCGGCACTAAACCGTAACTTCCCACAGGCAACACAACTGTAGCAATATGAAACAGTCTCTATCCGTGTTCTGGAATCATGTTTGCAGACCACTTTGATCAGCTGATAGTGAAGTCATGAAGCCATTAAGCAAAGCGCTCCAGGTCACATGATCCAATGAGAGACGGATCCGCTCCTGCAACGTTACAATGTCTGGTTTAGCCCCCTCAGAGCCCCCACGTGTGTCAAGTGTTGTGCTGACCCCTAAAATCATCTATTATTACTTATATTAGGCTGATGTTGGGGGTCAAAAGTTACACAGTGTACCTTTAATTAGATATAGAATACCACTGTATTTCCTATACTTCTACTGCTATTATTTTTGAATAACTGCAACTACTACTGTATGAAAAATTAAAACACAGATATGAGAGATGTTTTTAGCAGCATGGATGCTTTCGTATACTCTGGCCACTCAACAAATTTCTACATCCCAGTCAAAGAGGAACCGTGATGTAATGCAGAGAAACCATCCTGCACAAGTACTTTACATACCTTAATTTGTTAGAAAAGCTACTTGAAACATATCCTGTTTTAATTTCGTGCAACTTACTTCAACTTTGTAAAACATAAAGGAAAAACCGTCCACAGTCCTGCCAGTAAAAATAACCAGTGACTTATTTGTTAGGATGAGACGGACTGAGCTTCGTCCAGCTGCAGACGATGCATCTGGAGGCAGAGGGGAAGGCAGGACACATGCACCATGGTCACTGTGGTCGCTGCCTTGCCAGATCTCTGACAGACATTCCTTTCTTCATCAGTTTACACTAATACTTCATCAAAGCTAGTTCATAACTGGCGCCAAATATCGCAATAATTTACAAAGCACACAATGACACACAGTAACTGATTATAATCATGATAATTAGGTACCAGTATAAAAATAACTTAAATAATCACCAATGAAATGATATTTAAAAGTATGTGAATTAGCATAGAGAGGTTAGTTCCCGGAGGGAGGACCTGATTTGTGATTGGATGGGATTTACCCCCTGTGGCTCACCCAAAGTGTCGGGTCTGGGCATAAGGTCAGACTTGGCCTCCGTTTTCTCGGCACTGAAGTTCCGATAACTCCAGCTGCGGGTGCAGCGCTCCATCCTCATACCTCTGTATGTGCATGTGGAGGGAGCCTGGTGCATCTCATAAATCCCCCCCTCAGACATGAACAACCTCTGAGCTGTGTTCATCCTTCTTCTGACAGCTCGACAGCTGCATCCTGCATCCAGCTGGGAACAGCAGCTACTTCCTGGATAGACTTTCAGCCGCTCCTGTACACCCCCCCCCCCCCTGCAGCGAGCTCGGTGCAAACAGCATCCTTTGTAAAAACCTCTTAACTGTGAACAAAAACCTGAACCAGCAAACAGACCTCTGACGCTCTGAGTAAGGACACAAGATAACTGCTGCAAATATGTTTGTAACAGTAAACTCACAACAGATAAATGGTGGAGCAACGAAAATGTAAAACTAAACAGTGATGTGCAAATCCCACTAACCCATATTTCATTCCCCGTAGATATCATGAATTCCCAATCTATACTCTAACTATATAGATGCCAAACAGATCGGTACAAATCAGGCAGAGTCTCTCAGATGGAAAGATGGACAAAGGTTAACCAATCAAAGACAAACTGGCAAAAAAAAGTTGTGAAACAATGAGGAGGAAAAAACAAGTGTAAAACAAGGAGGAATCTCTGTATGCCTGGGACAAGGCTGAAGGCCAGACTGAATGCTGGTAATTGAAATCAGACGTGATTCTGGACTGGAAATCCTGCATGGACTCAGACTTCCAGAAGTCTGTCCTCTGTGAGCACAGGTCACCTTTCTCGGACCCGGCGTGGGCAGCTTCCACTTCTGTGAAGTACATGGAGGTTTTAGAGCAACATCTGCTCCCGTCCAGACAACGTCTCTTTCAGTGGAAGCCTGCAGGTTTCAGCAAGACCTGGACCACATACAGGATCCATCACAGCAGCATGGCTGGAAGCAGGAGAAGAATCCGACTGCTGAACTGGTCTGCCTGCAGTCCAGAGTCCGGCTGCTGAACTGGTCTGCCTGCTGCTGAACTGGTCTGCCTGCTGCTGAACTGGTCTGCCTGCAGTCCAGAGTCCGGCTGCTGAACTGGTCTGCCTGCAGTCCAGAGTCCTGCTGCTGAACTGGTCTGCCTGCAGTCCAGAGTCCGGCTGCTGAACTGGTCTGCCTGCAGTCCAGAGTCCTGCTGCTGAACTGGTCTGCCTGCAGTCCAGAGTCCGGCTGCTGAACTGGTCCGCCTGCAGTCCAGAGTCCGGCAGCTGAACTGGTCCGCCTGCAGTCCAGAGTCCGGCAGCTGAACTGGTCCGCCTGCAGTCCAGAGTCCTGCTGCTGAACTGGTCTTCCTGCAGTCCAGAGTCCGGCTGCTGAACTGGTCTGCCTGCAGTCCAGAGTCCTGCTGCTGAACTGGTCTGCCTGCAGTCCAGAGTCCGGCTGCTGAACTGGTCTGCCTGCAGTCCAGAGTCCTGCTGCTGAACTGGTCTGCCTGCAGTCCAGAGTCCGGCTGCTGAACTGGTCCGCCTGCAGTCCAGAGTCCGGCAGCTGAACTGGTCCGCCTGCAGTCCAGAGTCCGGCAGCTGAACTGGTCCGCCTGCAGTCCAGAGTCCTGCTGCTGAACTGGTCTGCCTGCTGCTGAACTGGTCTACGTGCAGTCCAGACCTTTCACCAATACAAAACATTCTAAGCACCATGAAGCATCTTACAGATGTGTAAAATGGAAACATGTCTGATCTGTTATGTTCTTTTGGGAATAAAACATGTTTTATTAAATTTATTAAATTTGTAAACTCTGCGAGGATTTAAAGATTTAAAGACAAACTTCGTCTCCTTGTTCCCTGTCTGGCAGCACGTGGAAGTGGCGGCTCTCCTCATAAAGTTCGATGCCTGCGTCAACGCCACGGATAAGTGGGCGTTCACGCCGCTGCACGAGGCCGCTCAGAAGGGCCGCACGCAGCTCTGCGCGCTCCTATTGGCTCACGGAGCCGACCCCGCCCTCCGGAACCAAGAAGGGCAGTCACCGCTGGACCTGGTCACGGTTGGTGTTGTGCAGAGTTAAAGGGACAGTGCCGATTTTATCTCCTGCGTCCTTCATCTCCTCCTCCTCCTCTGCTCCTGCAGGCGGACGATGTCCGGGCTTTGCTAGCAGCTGCCATGCCTCCCTCCGCTCTCCCCGGCTGTTTCAAACCACAGATCATCAGCGTCTCCGCCTCTTCATCTTCTCCTGCGCCTGTCACTGCCGTTGCACCGCTCCGCTCCTCTTCCTCATCCTCATCCACCCTGTCTTCTGGCTTTGAAGCTGCAGCTGAGATTAACAGTGATGCCACTTCTGCTGCAGCTTCATCCCCACCGCTGTCTTCATCAGCATCGCTGTTCCCAGAGATGCCGGCTGCAGAGGGTTCTCTGTGTCCAGAGAAGAGACAGGACGGTGAGACAGGATTCAACAAGATCTAACATGATTGTTCTTAACGGCAGGATAGTAATAAATCCACCCGGGGACAGAAAATGTGTCAAACTGCATCCAACTGCGGTTATGGTCAGACAAAGATGCATCGTGTGTTTGCGTTTGTCCCTCCAGGAGCTGGACTCAGCATCTGTCACTTCCTGAAGAACCTGGGGTTGGAGCACTTTGTGGAAATCTTCGTCAGGGAGCAGGTGAGGTTTCATTGAAATTCATTTTTACAGGTTTTTATTTCACATTATGTTGGACTGATTTTATGATTAATCTCTACACTTTATTCCCGAACCATTTTTTTACTTGTTTTGGGGCTTTTTTATGCTTTAGGTTTTGGTTTGGGCCTTTTATAACTTCTTTTTCAAGAAAACTTTGGATTAGACTGAAATGAAATGAAATACATTGTCAGATAAAAAAAAATAAAATATAGAAATAAATAATTTGGAAAAAAGAATGTTTTAAAAGAAAATACAAAAATGAAAACAGGTATAAAAATGGACATGGGAAGAAATATAAAGGCATCACATAAATTGATTGATAAACTGAAAATTGCATAGAAAAAGAACCAGGAGTATTAACACAAATTGAAATTAAAACAATTGAAAATGACAATATAAATATATATTTATGTAACATTTGATAATTTTCTTAATGGAAAGCAATTTTTTATATATTTTTTTAAATTTAATTGCATATTTATTTCTTTATTGAAATTTTTGTTTCTAATTTTTTTTTTTCAAATATGGCAGTTTCAGTCCTCCATACCTGATTCACCTCATAGTACAAACTAAGGGTGTAACGATACAAAAAAATTCACGTTTCAGTTCGGTTTGGTACTTCGATGTCACAGTTTGATATTTTTTCGAAGAATTTCGCCATTTTTTTGCTGTTGTGTTTTCTCACAATGGCTTCCATAGGGTCATGCTTAACACCAAAGTAGTTACAAACACCAGATCTACTGAGTTTTCAACACAGAGTTTATCATCAGAAGACAAATTGATCAAATAAATGTAAAATTCTGTATTGTTCGGTACATGGTGGTCACGGTTTGATACAGACCTGTATTAAGCGGGTCAATACGAATACATGTATTGTTGCACCGCTTATACAAACTGAAGTCAGATCTGCATTGGAGAAATTTTTCATTTAAACATGAAAAAAGAAACTTAAAGGTGATAGCCACAACTTTTTAATCAAAACAATAATAACGATAAAAAAAAAATCCTCCACAGAACGCTTAGAGGGGTGCAGCATAAAAGTATTTATTATACCAAATTTTTTTTATAGCATATAACTAACTGTTTTATCAATTTTGATGGGTTTAAAAAGCATCTGATTACTCTGCCAATTTGGGGATCAGTAGCATTAGCTCCGAGTTGCTAGCTCGATTGCTATGTGTAGAAATTGCATCTTGCCTTACATTTCTCAAATACAAGCGGACTGCTAGCTATGATGCTGGACAGGACAAGTTAGAGAAAGAAAAGTAGAAAGAAATTAAAAAAGGAAAAAAGAAGAAAAGGAGAGAGAAAAATGAAGAAAAAAAGAAAAAAAAATACAAGCGGACAAATAAACGAAGCAGATGAAGGTTGCAAAGGGGTTCAAAAGCTGTTTTCCTCCTGGACATGTAAGTTAAACATTTGCTAATGCTAATAAGCGGTTAGCCGGCTCTGTAACGTTGCTAATGCTAACTGAGTAAGGGAGTGGTAGTGCGCCACCTACTGGTGGGGAGGAATAACTTGTAGCTTTCACCTTTAAGTGGACAAATAAGAAATGTAGTTCATATCTTCAGTGTAGTTTTTACATCTACCAGATTCATTCCACTGGCTCAGACTGGACCTGCTGGGGGGCTGGTTTTAAAGCCTGGGACTTGTCTGGGACTGAAAACAGACCCTGACATTTGGTCTGATCTGAGACTCAGAGGAGACTCGGAGAGTTCAGAGCTGGGGGTTCATATTTCTGCGGGGCCTGGAAACGTATTCTGTCCTGGAAGAGAAGAAGAAAGAGAAAATGTGTGTATTTCTGTGTGTGCAGATCAGTCTGGACGTGCTGGTGGAGATGGGTCACCGCGAGCTGAAGGAGGTCGGCATCAACGCCTACGGACACCGACACAAGATCATCAAAGGAGTGGAGAGGCTCATCAGTGGACCGCAGAGTGAGGACACACTCTTCATCACCGGCAATCACACACAGCAGCCTGGTTTTATTCAACACACCGATGATGTCTTCAACTAAAGGACTAAATAAATTTCATTCTTGAAGTGGTGACACACACAAGACGAGCAGAAAATCTAAAATCTGTCTAATCATGATCTTCAACCACGTTAGAACTGATTATTATTAGGGGTGCACCGATTGATCGCCCAGCCGAGCGATCGGCTCCGATTTCCTTGATTTTGGGGGATCGGGGATCGGCCAATCAATAAATGTAAAACCGATCGTATTTACTTCCGCTAAAGTCACTTTTGGTGGTTTAAATTTTGTTAGTTTGTCTTGTAGATTATTTTATTTATTACTTAAACTTTATTATATGCATTGCAAAATAAGCAAAATAATGTTGTGAACTGTATTTTTAGTAAGAGGCTCAAAGCCAGTTTGAAATGCAACCAGTTGAGCTAGTTTTGTGTTTAATAATGTGAAAAAGGAGACTGAAGGAATGGAAATTATATTTTTGTAATTTGGACAGCAATGCGAAACCTTTCATTTATATTTAAGAACAGTAGCTTGTGCAGTTTAAACTAGTTTGCATTGTACTAAAGGTATTGTTTGTTAATAAAACAAAATTGGTACATTGAAGATATTTGATGTCAGTTTTCAAGAAACACTGGTATCGGCAAAAATCGGTATCGGCGGGTCAGATTTCTTAAAGATCGGCGATCGGTGATCGGCCAGAAAACTGCAATCGGTGCACCCCTAATTATTATTCATGTAAAACATCAATAAAATGAGATGTGATGTGATAAATGCATGTTTCATCTGCAACCCTTCGTGTGTGTTGGCGTGTCAGGTGTGAACCCCTACCTGACGCTGAACACAGCCAACAGCGGGACGATCCTGATCGACCTGGCAGCTGATGAGAAGGAGTTCCAGTCCGTGGAGAAGGAGGTAAAACCTGGTCTGAGTAGAACGACCGCTACCCATGAGATAGTCCAGAATCAGGTTTTAGTTTCCACTCCAGCGCTGAGGCAGATGTTGGGTTCGGCCCTCTGGTTTTTGTTAGATGACCAGCTTTATTTTGTTCTGGGTCTGGTTTTCAATCGGAGCATCTTGGGAAACTCGTGTGCTGCTGATTCGTTGTCTGTCTCTGTGTTTTCTGTCAGCTTCAGATGACTGTGGACTGATTTTAGGACTAAGACTGTCACCATTACAGATTTTCTTGGTATGATTATTGTCAAATAAATAATCATGATTTTATGATTATCGCAGTTATTTTATCTTAATTCCCAAACACCACAAATGTACAAAATCACACGAACACTTTAAAGGTCTTTAAAGGTACAGCACGTATAAAAAGTCAAAGGTCAATGGCAGAAAAAGTGATATACAATTTAAAACTGTGTTTCTATTGATGTGTAATCGCTGCACTAGAATAACTGTTATGTGTTTATTTTCTTAGAATGAGTCATTTATATCTACTTGCAAGGCGGTGCACATATGGAGGCGGCCATATTTGTTTCACCTTTGTTATAAAACTGCTGTAGCAGCTTTGTTTAATGGGAGTTAGAGACTGTTTGGGATCAGTAATGGGATAGTCCAGTCATAGCTACACCTGAGACCACTGGATCCACTCACAGATAAAAACATCTTTATGTCTGGGAGAATTGTGGCCACTAACAGCCACCGTACATTCACAACAGTGCTGGAATATGAAGTCATTTGAAAGAAAACATCTTTTCTTTCAAATACCCATCTTTACCACTAGATGTCAGGAACTCATACATACCTTTAAGTTTTAATTAGATTTGTCAAAATTGATGCATGAATGCAGAGAGATTGAATTAACCTAATTTCTTTCTTTTTTTGTTTTTACACATTAATGAATAAACAACAAGATTATTACTCATGCAGTATTCAAAATCTGAATTTGGTATAATCTTGGTCAGAGGAGCAGATTCTGGGCTTGAAGGAACCTTATCACAGCAGAATCCACTAAAACTCACTTTATCCTCCTTATTTATGGCCCATTCGGTGAATCAAATAACTTTGTTTTAATTCTACGCACAAGTTGAGCTGATCTGCCACCATGGTTCTGACATGATCTTTGATTTAAAGTGACGATATTCGGGACTCTTCACAATTAAATAATTGTGGCATTTAATATCGCGATTAATTGTAAAAGTAAATAATCATGACACCCCTATTCAGGACTAGTTTCTGGCGTGTGGACGGAGGTTTACGACCTGATGTTGGACTATTTTAGGACTGAGAATGAAAACTGGATGCAGACTTACTGATTATTATTGGGATACTTTGTTTGGGACGTAATGTTAGGGATGGTTTTTGACTGGTTTTACCTTGTTTTTGGAGAACTGAGTGCATTATTGAGATTTGGACCGGCTTGGATTGGTGTACGTTTAGATTTATCTTGGGGTAGTTTGACCCTGTTCATTTGCTGAGTTTTTCATGGTTCAAGCTGGTTTTAGGGTTAATTTTGGAATATTTTAAAGAATTTTTTAGTTCTTTATAGGGATGCACGATATATTCGGACCCCTATCGGTGTCAGCCTATATCAGCCTTAAAACTGAGTAACGGGCATCAGCCATCCCCCCGATATTTTTAACCGATATTTAGCCTATCACCCTGCTGTTTCTAAAGTCTAAAAAAACAAACTTCCTTCTTCAAAAACTTATTTTTTAAAGACTTTAAAACTTCTAAAGACTACGGGTGGAAAAAAACACTGATACACTTTTCATATGCTTCATATGCTGATTCATATGTTGACATTTAAAAATGCGGTATCTATCTATTTAACTAACGAAATCCCGCGATATTTCATCATTCTGTTACGAAATCTCACGAGAATTCACAAAAATTTTGCAATATTTTCATATGAGGATATAATGACATTTAAAAATGCGGTATCCATCTATTTTACAAATGAAATCTTGCAGGAATTCACGAAATATCATGAGATTTTGTACGTGAAATAGATCGATGCCGCGTTTTTTAAATAACGATTTGATGTCGGCAAATGAAAATATCGCAATATTTCACTGTATTTTTTCCCCACCCCTACTTTTCAAAGTGTTGGAAACGGATCATAAAACTGCTATTTGCAATGACTGCTTATTTTTTTCAGGTTAGATATTGGAACGATATTGGTTGTTGGCCACATGAGTTTTAAAATATCAGCATATTGGCCAAAATATCCAATATTCTCCATCCCTAGTTTTTTAGATTTTGACTGTCTCAGTATCTTCTGGCTCTTCATGTGGTCTAGTTTGAAGATATGAAAACATGAAATTGGCTGACGGATGCTGGGGGAGGTGTTGGAACAGAGCAGATCTACAGACCTTCACATTTTGTTACTTCAGTCCTGATATGTGATGAAATAAAGGAGACCCAAAGAGGTTTTGTAGAGTCTGAGCTGTTGCAGTTGGTTAAATAGGATAAAATCATACTTGCATTGATGGTCATGATTTAAAGAATCTAACTTCTTGTTTAGATGCAGAGTACAATCAGAGAGCATCGAGATGGGGGACACGCTGGAGGAATCTTCAACAGATACAACCTGGTCAAGGTAATACAGACTTTATTCAGCAGCTTAAAGCTTGGAAATCCCTCTCCCTGCCTTTATTTATGCATGCATATGAACTTACTTGAATATACTTGAATGATCCAGATGTTTTATGTGTGATTTTAATCCTTAAATCTCCACAAGACCACGGTGCCTCAAGCATAATGACTTATATTGATTTTATATTCTTTATTCAGACTTTATATGTTAACTCCATGATAAAATGATTGTCTTTTTTATTTAAAAAAGATAATTATCACTGCTGTGTTGCTAAACTTTCCACCAATCAGAGAGCTTAAATTGATGGAGCTCCAGTCAGGAGCAGCCAAAGATCAACAAGTGAGCAGAAAGTTCTGCGTGTGGTACACTAGTACAATACAATACTGTACTAATTACTCTGTGCTAGGTGTGGCTTAGGCTATCAAGGCTGGAGTGGACAGGAATAGTGATCTGTTTGTGGGTGTGTCCCTAGTGTGTTGCTTAGAACATGAGGAATCAGAGAGTTCGTGTAGTCCAAGCTTATCACAGCAACGCAGAGCACAACTAGTACTAACTAATTTACCTTCAGTTGTACTGTATGGATGATTAATTTGGAGTACTTAAATGTGTGTATGTGTGACTGACATGAGAATAAAGAAATAATATCTGCATTAATATCAATACAAAGTTGTACAATAAACGTACTTCATATGGCTAAATACAGATCTTTGAGAGGGTGCAAATCTGCATCTTAAGCCTGCCGCATATGAGGGCTTTCTGCTGAGCTAAAAGTCTCTTTGCTCAGCAGATCGTTGCCGTGTTTTCTGCCTCACGAGGCCTTGAGGTGAAAATCAAACACGTTTGATATTTTTTGCCTCGGGAGGAGAAAAACTCACCGTGAGCGCTCAACTTGAGCTCTGCTGAGGACAGAAGTTCCAGCGACCAATTGAAACGCGTCATGAAGAAATCTGCGTGCTTATGAGGATGCAGGACTGTGTGGAATTCGATTGGATCTGCATTCCAGGCAGTTAAGAACTCCACCATGACCGCACGCATGCGTAAAATCTACCTGGGTTTATGTAGTCTGACGTTGTTTTTCCTGTTTGTGTGTGACGTCAACGCGCATGCGGCGTGAGCAGGTCCATCATCATTTTCGCGTTTTGGGCCATGCAGACGAGAACGCAACAGCGTCGCATCTTCAGAAATTCCACTTTGGAATGAGTCTTAAGATTTTTGCGTCTTCAACTCAGAATAACAGCGTTGCCGTGTGAACGAAAAGGTATTTCCCATTAAATATTTTGTCATTTGTACCCACAATCGTCCTTGTGTGAACGGCCCCTTACCCTAGGGACAGCAGTTTCATTTCGGCCCCCTTGTTACCAGACGGTGTTGACCACATCAGGCGCTGTGTGGTGCGCCGTGGCGCACAGCGCCAAAATCAGCGTGCGTCGTGGAGCGATCGTTTCGCCTTCTGTTCTATTTTCCGTGCAAGCCGCGGCCTAATTTGTCAAGCCAGGCAGGAAAATAAGCAGGAACAGGAGGCAAATCTATCAAAATAAACCCGTTTTCAAAGTAAAAACACCAAGACTAGCTTTAAAACCCGATCTCTTTTAAAGAGATCTAATTATGTCAATCATGTCTTCATCTGTATTGAAAATGCAAGTGGAAGGATTTACACACAGAAATGTCGGCTTTCTGCTTGTAAATATTATGAAAGCAGAGCAGGAGATGCAGCCATTGTGGAATTATCAGCTGTAGAAGTCCAGCAGAGAAGCAGGACTGCTGCTGATTGTGACGTCCAATGTGGACAGAAACAGGAACGGTGTCGACGAGAAAATCGGTGCGCTGTGCTTCGGCGCACTTCCGCATGCAGTGTGTCCCTAGCGTTAGCCTGATGTGGCATTTCTATTCAGAAAAGAATACATTTCTGCCATCTAGTGGCCAAATATAATCACAACTTGGTAAACATGAGACGCTGGAATTTTCCACATACTTCAGAAAGGAATCAGTAAAGCTCCAAATACAGTACCTTTCACACACAATAACGCATCAAACTCGGATGAACTTGTGCTTAAGAAATGTTACATCTGCATGTTTACATCATATAGATGTTAGCCAAGGAGTACAGAAAGAATAAAACTGTTATTTTCACATTAAGAATGTGGCAGTAAACAAAGGCAGCATCATTTAATATAACATTATCAACCATGGTTTAAACAGCAGTTACAAATATTGACTGAAATTACCTGGAAACATTCATTGTCACTTCCCTTCGGTCAGTTAAGTACACGAGGCACCCAAGTCTTACTCGGCCGGTGGGCACTGTCTGGTGGCACATGTGCACGGGAGCATCCTTTCCTACAGCTTTCTTTCAGCCTTTCTTACACCTTTTACACACATAGTCCCATCCCTCATAACTATAGCACACGCCCCGGACACAGCAGGCTGTCATCTGCATAGCAACACAACCTGGTCTAATAAATGACCAAATGGAAGCATATTTAAATGGTTTGACTGCAAAACTCTATGATAAACTCTGATATATGTGGATGACTTCATTGTTTACATCATTGACTGTTTTCCAGATCCAGAAGGTCTGCAACAAGAAGCTGTGGGAGAGGTACAGCCACCGGCGGAAGGAGGTGTCGGAGGAAAATCACAATCATTCCAATGAGCGCATGCTCTTCCACGGTCAGAATATCCACAATATACCACTAAAGAAGAACTAGTTTTACAAATTTAAACAGTTAATTTAAAAAACTTACAGTAAAGGTGGACATGAACAGAAATACTGGGAACAATGACATCAAAGTTACATTCGTAGACGTTACAGTATTACGGTGAATATTAAGTGTTCTGTGTGCACTCGCCCTCAGGCTCTCCATTCGTCAACGCCATCATCCACAAAGGCTTTGACGAGCGTCACGCCTACATCGGGGGGATGTTTGGTGCTGGGATTTACTTCGCAGAGAACTCATCAAAGAGTAATCAGTATGTGTACGGCATTGGAGGGGGGGCGGGCTGCCCGCTGCACAAAGATCGCTCCTGCTATGTCTGCCACAGGTAAAACACCAAGACCCTCCCCAAACAACACCTTCATTCACGTTAACGACAAACCAAGTTGCTTTCTTATGCTGCGTTCCATTTGAACTCGGAAGTTGGAAATTCCCAGTTCTGAGTAGGAAGTTTCAACTGGAACGCCCCCCTGAAGTCGGATTTCCCACTCGGAAAGTCAGACAACTCTCGCAGCTCCGAGTTCAGATTTAAAGATGGCCGCGCCCTGTGTTAGCAGTTTTAGAAGCTTCTGTAATGTCACATTTATTTACACTTCTTACTAATATTTTGTTGCATAAATCAATCGTACACGTAGTTTTGGTTTATACAGATGTACGGGGAAGCTGCTGTAGTGAAATTCACATTTTTCATGTCGTATATGTGAACTACAACGCCAGCTGTGCCAACAACGGCTAATAACAATAGCCTTAGCAAACATGTTGTTTTGCTAGGTTGCTAACTGGTTTTCCGACCAGCGAGCTGGAACGCAAGTTGGTCGGGTGTGACGTCACCCCCCAGTTCCCACTTCCCAGTTCCGATGAAAATGGAACGCAGCATTACACCTTGCATGTACTGTCAGGGTTCTCACGTGTCCTGGAAAACCTGGAAGACCTTGAAACTTCATCTCTGCTTTGTTTCTGCTTCATTGCTACATCGTTGCTACTTTATCGCTTCTTCATCTCTGTTTCATTTCTGCCTCACCCCCCAAAAAACACCTGCATTTAGACACGTTAACGACAAATCAAGTTGCTCTCTTACACTTTGCATATACTGTCAGGGTTCCCATGCATCCTGGAAAACCTGGAAACTTCGTCCCTGCTTCGTTTCTGTTTCGTTTCTGCTTCATCGCTGCGTCTTCGCACGTCCTCAACGCTTCATCGCTACTTCGCTACTGCTTTGTCTCTACTTCATTACTCATATAAGGTACAATTGTAGAAAATAACTTCTCCAAAAGCTTGGAGTGCCATTTATTAGTCTTTATTAGTCCTGAAAATGTCCTGGAAAAGTCCTGGAAAAGAACTTCAAGAAAAGAGTGGGAACCCTGAACTGTATGAAATTTGGAACATTATTTAGCTGCCAGGCAGCACATTTCCATTTTAGCATTTATGCTTATGTTCATTAAAACAGAAAAAAATTGATGTAAATATCAATGATCAGAGAAACATTTGGTTTTTTTGTAAGAGCCAATGCATATGGGATGTTTGGAACGAAATCTGATTTTTTTGTGTCTGAGAATAAACATGGAAAATACTGACTGTCAGCATTTATTTATTTATTTTAGATCTTAAGTGAAACTCTGTCACAGGTGAATTGTAGCTATAAACGCGCTTCTCTGCTCACAGTCTGCTCTTGTTTGTTGCAGGCACTTGTTGTTCTGCAGGGTGACTCTGGGTAAATCCTTCCTCCAGTTCAGCGCCATGAAGATGGCTCATTCACCGCCGGGTCACCACTCAGTCACCGGCAGGCCGAGTGTCAACGGCCTGGCTTTGGCCGAGTACGTCATCTACAGAGGAGAGCAGGTCAGAAACTGGCTTAAACTAACATACATTACTACTACTAACATACTTTGGTTTTCTCAGTGACCCCCCCTATCGGCGGCTAAACTAGCATCCATCTTGTATCGTACCTGCACTGTGATTCACTTCAGCCAGTAACAGACAGTCTTATCTTGACTCTTGTTCTGTCCCTTCCTCTCTTTCTTTTCCTCTCTTCCTCCGGTGATGTTTCCTTGCATTTCATTACAGAATCCGACATGATGCGCGTTCAGAACACCCGCGCTGTTGATCCCTGGTTTACATCCGGTTGCTAGTGAGTGATGTGGTGGCTGCAACATCACAGTCGCGTCCTGGATCGCAATCTTACATGCTGCTGTTTCTGACCCTCTGGGCAGTGACGGCTCAAAAATGCGCAAAATGAACGTTGGTGTGCCATCAGAACGAGTCAGAAACGCACATTTTTAAGGTCTAAAAGTTACTTTGTGTGTCTTTAAGCTTTGAAGAAACTTTCATGAGATTCAGTAATAATTAAAGGTAGAGTCAAAGGCCTTTAATCCCAGTCAGTATCAGAACCTCAACAGATCAACAGTGGCTGCGTTTACATGGACCCAAATATACCGATTGCTTTTGGTTTAAAAGCTCTTTCTGAATGAAAAGTGCTGAACCGAATGACTTTTCAGTCGGTTTCATGGGGGTAGAATATTCCTTTCCCAAACCGAAGGGGATCATGTAAACGCTGAATCGGAGTGTTGTGAGGTTGCGCTCTTACAGCGATGCTTGGACAAGACGTCAACGTGCAACGAGTGACGTTTCCTCACTTTGACAGATGACTGTGAACAACGTAATTCCCTGGACAGCAACAAAAGGTTTGTTTTTTACTCAAACGCCGTCTCTACGGCTTTTTCTCTTGGTTGTCTGCAGTAGGAGCGAATCAGGATCAGCTGCTGCTGATTAAAGTCCTGCAGAAACCACAACAACCGTGACAATCAGTTTGTAGACCTCCGTCTTTATCAAATAACGTGATGTAACATCATTCTGCGCATGTCAGACAGGATTATTCTGAATAAATATTGGCACATGTCCACGCCAGATCGGAATGAATTAGTTCCCATGGAAACAGCTGCCCTGAAATCCCAGTCAGAATGATTTCGTACCGAAAGGGAAAAAAAGCTCCATGTAAACGTGCCCACTGAAGCCTTTTCTCATCTGCATATCATCTCTCCATCTCGGCTTTCAGGCATTGAAACAAACACAACAGAAACTATTTCCATGTTTCCACTTTTTCCTCATTTCTGCCTCTATTTACCTTCTATCCTCACAAACCAGCTCAGCTGCATCAGAAAGCTCTTCTTTCTTTATTCCAGCCATAGCAAACCATCATTTCCTTCTTTTCAGACACACATAGAACTTTCTGCTCACTTGTTTATCTTTGGCTGCTCCTGATTGGACTTTACAGTCAATTTAAGCTCTCTGATTGGTAGAAAGTTGGACAGGAAGAGTCTTCATTGTCATTTCCAGGTCTAAATATAGGTCTCTTAGCAACATAGTAGTGATAGTGATGTTTTTATGATGAAAATGGGATAAATAATGGTGTTATCTTGACTTAACCATATAGATTCTCTGAATAAACAGTCTTATCATGCAAACTGATCCCGCCAAAGGTTTGCAAACAATTTGTCTCTGAAAAACAGTAAGAAAATAGACTCATTGTAGACGGAGAGCACAGCCAGACGTGTAACGATCTCATGCCCAAACCATCGGCGCTTAGAAGTGCTGCTCGACAGCGTGGCTTAAAGAGATGTCCACTCAAGCAATCAGCGTTAAAATTGTGTGAAATTATATGCAGAGGTCGTCTTGAAAGCTGATAGCTGGAGAGCAGCAGGACTGATGAAGAGGAGCTGGAGGCAGAGCGCTGAAGAAACCTTAAACAGAGAACATTCTCATGTGCAGATCCTGCAAAAAAGCATTTTTTCAAGTAAAAAAAAATCTAAAATACTTAGAACCACAAAGGGTGACCAATGGCATTTAGAGTTTTCGGGGCTTCATTAAGGACTGCAGACTTTACCGTGTTTTCCTACTGTGAGCAAGATTGTCCATCACTAATGAGCTGGAGGTGATGTCACGTGAATACAAGCAGTAAAGCATAAATCACAGAAAATATCTCTTAATTTAAGGCAAATATTTGCAGCTACTGTAATGCAGGTCCACAGCAAGGCTTTCTAGTTTTTCCCACGAACATGGAGCATAAATCTGACAGTAGCTTCGTCTTGTTTTATTTGAACTCTGGAGACAGAAAATAACATCTGTCTGAATTAGATGAGATGTATTTTATTCTGAACTTTGACATTTGGAAGCAGCATTCTGAATCAGCTCCGGCTGCCTGATCCTGTCAGATCAGTAAACGCATCATCACAGTTATGAAGTCTGCTGAACATAAACTTATTTAATCTTCATCTGTTGTATGTTTTAACTTCACTGCCATCCATCTTTGTGCCTTTTCAACTGCAAACACATGTATATACTGTAGAAAGTATCTGGACACCTCGCAGGACGGTATTATAGAAGTCCTCTCTTTTTACCGATTGTCAGTGAACACCTCTCTGCTGTCCACAGGCTTATCCAGAGTACCTGATCACCTACCAGATAATGAAGCCTGAGGCATCAGCAGACAGAGGAGGAGGAGGATGAAGGACAAGCAGGAGGAAGGATCGTCTGATCTGTTGCTTTATTAACTGCATGCACAAAGAAAAATACAATTACACAATGTCTGAAAGTTTTTATCAGATGGCTGTTCTTTGGTTTGCATTTTTTACGGTTTGTGCACTTCAGTGACCTTGAGCTGTGTCATGTTGTGACTGTCGATTTTGTCCTTTTGTCGCTAGAATAGCGTCATCTTGTGATTTCAGGGTGCAGCACTTGGATCAGAACCAAACATGGACTCATTAAAACTGCCACCAGTAAAGTGACGTTAAGATGACCAGGTTGTTTTCAGGTTTAACGGGTATTTAAAAAGTATTTAAACTCCTCCCTCAGACTTAAACACAGGTGGAACAACTCTGCCTGGCAACACCCTCATTAAGTATCTAATGTGTATCTTTTTTGTACCAGCATGTAAATTTTTTTTGAACATCTATGAAATAAAATCATTTGTTGGCTTTTGAGTCTGACTGAAGAGGTGATTTTCTCTGAGAGGCTCTTACTGCTTCTGATTGGTTCTATAATAATCACCCAGTATGAACAAACTTGAAAACGATTGTCAGCTTAAGCATCTTTTCCAAGAATTACAATCAAACATTGGTGCACCTTCACGCTGCACTCAGATTAGATGGAAATTTCCCAATCTGACTTGTTCCGTTGTGCACTTTAAATTTGGAATTCTGTAAAAAACTGAGAACTTTATATTTTAACCACTTGGCAGAAGACCAGCTGCAATGATTACAGCAAATGCTTTAACAAAAACAAGACTGCATAGAAGACAACTTAAAATACAGGTAACTGGGACTGCTGGACTACTACCTGGGACTAAAGATCAGCCAATCAGAGGTGGGGATATACCCACTATCCCCGTCTCAAAATGGTAATCTGATGGAGCAGACAACTGAAGATGGCCAAGGGTGCTCCATAGAGATGTCTGAAGCTAAGAGTTCAACTATATACACAACAAATAAAATGTCACAAGTATTTAATATTTAAAAAAAAAAAAAAAAAAAACTAAGATCCGCCAGTAGAGGAACAGTCAACTAATGATTTGATATTTCAGAAAGATTTAGTTGCTATCAAAAATTGCTCAACTGCCACTGTTAATGAGAATCATTGGCAAAATGTACAAACTAGCAACTTGTTGAAATAAATCAGAATATTTTCAATGGCTCAACACAACTAATATTACAAAGTGGTTTCTCCTACTTCAGCACAAAATGTCAAGTATTTAATTCATCCGTCGTTCAAGGGGTTGAACAATTTTGAATGCACTGGTCATTTAGTGATCTTTCATGCTGAATTTGAAAAGAAGGGGGGGGGGGATTATTTGTTGTGTTGCGCCATTTAAAATGCTCCAACCCCAATGAACTTGTTTAATCAAGCTGTATGGACTGTTTTTCAACAATTTAGCATTGGCTGACTACCCTTGCAGGCACTTTCCATAAAAACAGACAATTCATTTGGATTTGCCATCATTAAGTGGAATCTTGCATTTCCACTGTCAGCATTAGATTAAGCTGTGGGTTAAAAAGGCTATAGACAGCAATGACAAGTAGTTCATGTTCAGTTTAATTCAAAAAGCCTCCAAGAAATTGACGGTGCCAAAATGCCAAGTTTACTCTGAAAGACAAAACAAAGATTAATTTGGAGGGGGGGGGGGGGGGGGGGGGGGGGGGCACTCCACACACAAAAAACCTGAGTTAAACAGTAAAGATTTAAGCCTGCTTACCTCAATAGAATGTCATCTGAGCTTGAGGGTCAACATTTGGGTGGTTCTCTTGAGTTTCATGTGCAGGAATGTGGTCATTTGCAGTTTGATCATATTTAGAATCTAAACGGACATCCCTTCCGCGAAGATAGCCACCATGTAAGTTGACAGTGTAAGATGTGGGATTAACAGGAGCTTTTGGAACAATGCCTTTGGGAATATCACTAGCCCTCCAGACATCAGTAAGTGGCATTTGACGAAGCCCACTTAAGTCATTTCTCAGGATCATCAATTCTGAAATAATCCCTAAGAGAAACTGAAATGAATCGTCACCTCTGCCCCAGGGGATGTAGCCTGAGGGTCTGCCTTGACCACTTCCCCCATGACCAGAGGGTGTGCCTGGATAGCTGCCCCCATGCCCAAAGCCAGTGTGGCTACTGCCCCCCTGGCTGTCGTCAAGACGTCCACTGCCCCCGTGGCCAAAGCCAGTTTGGCCACTGCCCCCCTGGCCAAAGCCAGGATGTCCACTGCCCCCGTGGCCAAAGCTAGTTTGGCTACTGACCCCCAGGCTGCCACCAAGATGTCCACCGCCCCCATGGCCAAAGCCAGTGTGGCTGCTGCCCCCCTGGCTGCCGCCATGATGCCCACCGCCCCCGTGGCCAAAGCTAGTTTGGCTGCTGCCCCCGTGGCCAAAGCCAGGATGTCCACTGCCCCCATGGCCAAAGCTAGTTTGGCTGCTGCCCCCTTGGCCAAAGCCAGGATGTCCACTGCCCCCATGGCCAAAGCTAGTTTGGCTGCTGCCCCCCTGGCTGCCACCATGATGCCCACCGCCCCCGTGGCCAAAGCTAGGATGTCCACTGCCCCCATGGCCAAAGCTAGTTTGGCTGCTGCCCCCCTGGCTGCCACCATGATGCCCACTGCCCCCGTGGCCAAAGCCAGGATGTCCACTGCCCCCATGGCCAAAGCTAGTTTGGCTGCTGCCCCCCTGGCTGCCACCATGATGCCCACCGCCCCCGTGGCCAAAGGAAGGGTGTCCACTGCCTCCATGGCCAAAGCCACGGTGGCTGCTGCCAGGATGTCCACTGCCTCCATGGCCAAAGTCAGAGGGTCCACCATAGTTGCTGCCCCACAGACCGTAGCCAGGATGCACATCTTGGCTACTGGCCCTGTGGCCATAGTCGGGATATCTGCTGTCCCCATAGCTGTCAGGATATCCGCTGCCTCCGTGGCCGTAGTCAAGATAACCACTGCCCCCATCGCCCTTACCCCTGTGACCATGGCCAAGAAGTCCGGCATAGCCAAGGAGTCCATCTTTTCCATAACCTTTGTGGTTGTAGCCCCCATCACCATACCAGGAAAGTGTACCTTGGTCACTGCCTCTGTGACCATAAGGAGAATAGCCGCCACCATCGTATGTAGCCTCAAATAAAAATGGTTTATACAAGGAACTAGATGATGCTGCACCCAAACCTCCAGCTCTTGGAACCAGCTTTGGCTGCATAGATGAGTCACTCCTATTCTCTGACCCCATCTTAGGGCCATTAAACGACCTTGGAGAAGCGATTGTAGCAGCAGTGGGCAAGTTTGAGTTGGAATCAGAATTTGCATCCTTCCCATCTGGCTCATGCGTAGGTGGGGGTTCTGCAGCCTGATTGGAAACTTCAGGGATAGATGCAGATTGGTTTGTAGTTGATGAATCCACGCCCTCAAGGTCTACCAGTATGGACGATATAGTTGAACTTGAAGTTGTGTTGGGCTTTGCTTGCTCTACAGACAGAAAACTGCAGTTATTTGTTATGAAAGCATCTTTAGAGATGCGTTCAGCACAATTGAGTTAGGCTTCCAAGAGAAAAGAAAAGCATGTGCTTAACATAAGCAAATATGACCAACCTGGAGGTGGGGGGCTAGAAGCAGGTCCATTTTCAGTGTCAGATGCATCTAAAAAGAAGTTTCAAATTTGTAACTACATAAATATTGTACAATATAGGCAGATGAACAATATGAGCATCTTAAATTTGTGTATTTGTTTAGTACAGGGATTCAGCAAATGTGGCTGACCTCCAGGAAGACAAGTGCCAGCACCAAATAACAGCCAGATACAAGAAACTCTGTAAAACACAATTACCCAATGATCCCACAAAGTATAGGAAGTTGGACATTTTGTTTCAATAAGAATAAAACTTAAACAACCTACCTTAAAAAGAGTCCCCAGGCCATGTTAGACTCAAAAACAGCTCAAATGGGGAATCTGCTATTTAAACATGTGCCTTCACAAACTGATTAATGACACCTGGAGCCCATCAGTGGCTCCAGCAGTGGCAGCAGAGCTAGTTTTCCACCACAGGAAGAGTGGAGTCACTATGCCAGCAAGATAAAATACAAGAAACAAGGTTGGATCCATTTTCACTGCCCCTCCCCGAAACACAGGCGTTTCTGCCAAATGTTATGTTGTGAAACAAACTTATGGCTTATTTAGCTAGTGAATAATTATTTTGCCACCAAAACTCTTTTCTCAGTGTTGTTTTTGTTGTTTCATAGAGGTAAACAGCTGTTCAGATGACGATGGTGTTACTAAAGTAGAAAAATATTGGCAACAAAGACACTTTTCCACTTGAAACTTGTTTTCTTAGCTTTTTGGTCAAAAGCAGGCATTTTCACTGCAACAAACCCATGTTCTACTGCAGATTACTAAAGAATGGAAAAAGCTAGAAACAAATGGCTTGTTTCTGATAAAAGAAGAGAGTTTAAGCTTTCCCTTGGTATATTCAGTGTTTGCATAGGCATAGTACACAATATTCTGTGGCTCTCCAAAAATCAGCGAAAATGCTTAAAAATCATGGCAATGGATCACCGCAAGCATCCGTGATGTCCCTTTGGCTGAATGGTCAGCGTGCATGACTTTCACCCTGGAGTCTGGGGTTCAAAGCCCGCCACACATGGAAACATCTAACAATATGTTCGGATCACTTTGAGACTGATAAAAAAGCATATTGTGGTCTCACTATTTTTACCTTGTAGTTGTTTTTGTACTGATGATAGAAAACACCATTAAATCACTGGATGCACAGAATCACAGCGCCGCCTGCTGCTCCCGTCTCCTCAGGACCACAGATCACATTCACAGGCTGCACGGTGGCATGGTGGTTGGCACCGCAGCCTCAAAATAAGAAGGTCACCAGTTCAATTCCCAGCTGGGGAGGGGGTTCAAATAATTCCAACAGTGGCGTTCCTGTGTGGAGTTTGCATATTCTCCCAGTGTATGCGTGGGTTCTCTCCGGGTACTCCGGCTTCCGTCCAATGACATGATTTTAGGTTAATTGATCACTCTAAATTGCCCCTAGGGATGAATGTTAGCGTGAGTGTCTGTCTCTCTGTGTTGGCCCTGCGACAGACTGGCCACCTGTCCAGGGTGTACCCCGCCTCTTGCCTGATAATAGCTGGGATAGGCTCCAGCAACCCCCGCGACCCTGAACTGGATAAGCGGTACAGAAAATAACTGTTTGTCAGCTTAAAAACCGAAGTCAGAGATGTGCACAGAAACACTGCATGGAAGAGGATCAGTCAGTCGTACCGGTGTTGAACGACCGGCTGAGATATTAAAAGTCTCAATCTAGGCCTGGCTTATATGGTTTATTCGTTTTATTGGTTATGAAATTTAATAATAGCCCACATCCGATGATGTCACAATTCTTTAGCCAATAGGTCAAGAAAAAGTGGTCCAATATGAAACTCTCCACCTGAAGATGTTTATTCGGCCCACACCTGCCATTAGTCCGACCGCTGCGCACTGACAGGTGGATGCCAGTTGGATTTGCGCCTGACCCAGACAAGGACAGCAAAAAAGAACTTGCATAAGCTAAGAGACAGTCTGTTAATTGAGCATTTATACAATAGGCTGGATTGCATCAACAAGCCTTAATTTAATCTAAGATTGGCTCTAATCAGAGTTTAGTAAAACTAGGTTTAAAAGGAGTTAATTGATGTTTAAAGTTAAACGGAGCAGTGTTGCACCACTTAATCTGTTTAGTAAGACTCAGTTTAAACAAATTTAGTTTAAACTGATTTTCCAAGTAAATGTTCCATTGCTGCTCAGCAATAATGTTTATTACTTAGGTCTCCATCCACTCTTTGGTAACAGCCAGTGGCATAAATCTCAGGGCAACCAGGAGTTGGAGCATCAGGGTCACATCTGCATTTTTGTCAGTTATGTTTAACAGTTGGTCCAATGTTCAGCTCCAAAACCGTTTCCTTGGTAAAACTGTATCTCACCAAAAATTCCTCATAAAATTTGGGTGGATTGAGCCCATCTCAGTTTTCTTCCAGGATCATTTTGTTCAATACACCTCAAAAATGCAGCCACTGAGACAGTTAAACCTTAACTGTCAGTTTAGAATTAATCCAAGATCAGAGGTTTAAAATAGAGTTTAAAGCTCTGGTGCAGACTTAACTTTCAACCTGGTTTAGAATGAAAAACAAACAGACGTATAGATTACTTATTAGAAACGTCAGATCAGCTCCTGTCTCCTCTGCATCTCCAGCGGGGGCTGCAGAGCAGCTCCTGGCTCGTCAAAACTCCCCATCAGCTTTCAGAGCGATGCCGTCCAGCACTGCACAGAACTGGAGTGTGCTGCAGACTTTATCTAAAGCAGCGTTTCATCCCGCTGCTCCGTGACATCGCCACCTGCCTTCCTGCAGCCCAAAGCAGCTCTCCAGCTTGGCACGTGTGCATACTGATGCCTACCCGCAGGTTTACCAGTGGGGTGATGATGCATGAAGAGTGCAAAGCACTCTTTTCCTAGAAGACTGACCAATGAGATAAATGGAGGAATAAAATTCAGTTCCAGCTATTTTGGGGAATACATTCTACATTTCCTTTTTCTTTGCAAGTGGGTTAATTCCTAGTGCTGGATATGTGAACACTTATTAAAATGACAGTTTAATATTCATGTTCTGCTGCGCCGCAAACCCTCACCGACTCAAACTTGCCAACAAACTCAGCTGTTGAGATTTGGTCATATCCTACAATCACATCCAAATTGATTAATGCAGAGTCTTGTGTGGAAATTGTCGTACACAGATTTGCATTGTACGATCGTTTGATAAATGAGGGCCATCGTGTTGACGCATCCCTCAGTGAATTGGTAATGTTTCATACCTGTAGGAACAACAAGAATTCATGTCGTTTTGGGGTAAAGAAATCTACAGCAATGTCAAGGACAGCAAGTAAATTGGTTTAATTTAAACAAAAAGGAAAAAAAATATATAGTCAACAGGGCGATTGTCTTCAATTATCCTGAAAGACAAAAACAGGAGTGAGTATTCATTAAATAGTCAATAGTTTAGACTTTACTTGCCTTACCTCAAATGGACATAGAGTCCTTTAGATCCAGTTTTTGGGAGAGTTTCTGCATTTCAGGTGGAGGAATGAAGTCAAAAGTATTCTGATTGTATTTCATGTCAGCACGAAAGTCTCTAGCCCTTTCATAAGTGCCACGTGACTGAACAACAAGTGATGATGGAAGCTCTGGGGGCTTTGCAATCAATTGCTCAGGCACCTGTCTTGCATTCCAGGAGTTAATCGGCAGCTGACGAGCCTCCATCAAGCTGCCTCCCAGGGAAGACAACGTCGCATCCACAGACTGAGACGGGTATCTATCAGATACCATGCTGCTAGGCCCACTAGCATGGCCACCAGATCCTACGCCACCAGCTCTCGGGTGAACCACTTGGCTGGCATAAGAACCAGGATAGGCAACGCCAGGATACACCCCTGATCCCATGCCCCCAGCTTTGCCAAAAAGGGCACTTGTGTCGATGCCTCCAGCATAAACCCCTGGTCCCACACCACCAGGATAGGCACTAGTTCCCATGCCTGTAGCATAGCCCCCTGATCCCATGCCTCCATAAACCACTGGTCCTGCACCACCAGGATAGCCCCAACCAGCATAACCACTTGGATTAGAAAGGCCATACCATGCTCTTAATTCCTCAGAGCCTGATTTTCCAGGGCCTGATTGTTGTCGGGTCTTCTCAGGATTCTTGTAAGTGCTGTGGCGCCAGGTCCAAGGAGTGTCATCCTCAGAGTCCCCGGAGTCAGAGTCCGGCTCATAGGTCAAGCTAAACTCTTTTGGCATATACGAGGGTGGGGGCTGATATCCAGGTTCAGGGTCGGGTTCAAAGTCAAGGTTTGTCGTCTCAGCAGAAGTTCTGTGGTCATACCTTTGGTCTAGAAGGAAAAAAAAAAAATTCACAGTTGTATGAACACCTCAATTAATAGGAAACACCAGTAGTTCATATGCTTTTTGTAGATTTTAACTAGTAAGGACTTACAGGGAGCGCATTTAGCAAAGCCAAATAGCAGCAAGATCCAAGATACCCTGAAAGACCAAAAACAAAAGTTAACCAAAAGGATAGATCATAATTTTATTTATGACCAAATTAAAAAGAAAATTTTAAAAAACAAGTAAGAGCACCTTAAAACAAACCCTGGAACCATTTTTGCCTCTATGAAACCACTCAACTACTGCCGCTTCTCAGCAGACAGACACTTCTTCTATACTCTGCATTAATTAAACCAATTGGAGACACCTGTAGCCTAATCAGTGGTTGCAAAGGCAGACACTGTGTTCAAAATCATCCACTCACTCCCTATTCCCTACATAGTGTATATGTAGTCCACTATATCGTGTACACTATGTACGGAATGACGGAGGCAATGTCAGACACTACATGGGGTGACATAAGTAGATGCGCCAGGTATTGCTGCGACGTGAAGTAGCAGAACTTCAATAAAGTTTGAAGAAAAAAAAGATGTGCAGTAGTGGTAGCTAACAGTCAAGAACAACAGACAGCTTTCTGCTACAAAGAAATACCGTTATTGTTAAAAGCTACACAACAACGCCACGAAAGTGAATGTTGGTACTTTAACGTTACTTACATTTATTTATATGAAAAGCTGCTTCGACATTTTTCTTCTTCTGCGATCACAAAACACGGCCGCATTGCATTGTGGTATATGGGAGTAAAATGTAGGGTACATTGCTTGTACACTTATATTCACAGTGCATTGTGGGTATTTTATAGTGGACGATGTAGTGGATGAAAAGTAGTGAACAAAACTCGAACACTACAAAATGGCGCGCTCACTATATAGTGCACTACATTCGTGATAGGACGTGATTTCGAACACAGCTCCTGTCTTCAGTAGTAGCTGCTAGCTTGAAAGGGTCTAACACCCTTCTCTGTTAATCTAAGTTTAGCTACTCAAGGAAAACTGCATCACTGTTGCTCAAAAGCCATTGTCGCTTGTTTCTCATTGGTGATAAACTGTTTGACTTTGATTTAGTTTGTGATCCAGGCAACTAAATATTCGTATATTGCCAATTTAATAACTGATTTTGGCTTTTGTGGTTATACCAATACCAACACCAACTTTATTTCTAGAGTACTTTCACCCCAGCGAACACTGCATACAAAGTGCTGTACAACGGAATACACATAATACTTTAGAATAGAATTCAGAAACAGTAGAAGGAATAAAAACAATAAAACAAAAGATCAAAGATAAAACATAAAACTATCTCAGGAGGTGTGGAATGCAAGGGAAAAGAGATGGGTTTTTAGGAGGCTCTTAAAACTTGTCAGTGAGGAAGCCTGCCTAACCTGCAATGGGAGTGAATTCCACAACCTCGGGCCGGCCACTGCAAAGGCTCTATCACCTCTATGCTTTTTCCGAGTTCTGGGAACGGTCAGGAGAAGCTGGTCAGCCGACCTGAGGGACCTGGTTGGAGCAGGAGAATGCAGGAGCTCGGAGAGGTATGGCGGGGCAAGGGGATTTAATGACTTAAAAACAAATAAAAGAATTTTAAACTGAATCCTAAAAGCAATGGGGAGCCAGTTCAGTGAAACTAGGACAGGAGTGATGTGTTCACGCTTACGGGTGCCGGTCAGTAACCTTGCTGCTGCATTTTGGACCAGTTGCAGCCGGGACAAGTGCCTTTGTGGGGAGCCAATCAAAAGAGCATTGCAGTAATCGAGGCGTGAAGTGATAAAAGCATGTATTAATATTTCAAAATCATGCTTGGAAAGAAAATGCTTGACCTTAGCTAGCCGCCTCAATTGAAAAAAAGCTACTTTTCACTGTAGCCTTGACATAGCTGTCCAGGTTTAACAAAGTATCCATTTGGACACCCAAATTAGTGACCACAGGCTTCAAATACTGGTCCAGAGGGCCCAGATGGACAGGAGATGCATTGCGGACATCAGGGCTAAAAACAATGACCTCAGTCTTACTTTCATTAAAGAATGAAGTTCAGGGCCATCCAGGCCTTCACATCACTGAGGCACACCAAAAGATTATCTAAAGAAGCAGAGACTGAGTTAGCACCTTTTACTGGGACAAATCTGCATGTCATCTGCATAGAAATGAAAGGAACACTTGTGCTTCCTAAGCACCAACCCAAGAGGAAGGAGATAGAGTAAAAAGCAGAGGGCCAAGAATAGAACCCTGGGGGACACCACAGGACAGAGGGGCAGCCAGGGATTCAGACTGGCCCAACTTCACTGAGAAGGTTCTCTCAGACAGGTATGACTTGAACCACTGTAAAGCAGAACCACGAATCCCAACCAAGTGCTCAAGATGTGCAATTAAAATGTTGTGGTCCACAGTGTCTAAAGCTGCTGTTAAATCAAGTAAAACTAAGATCACATGATCACCAGAATCAGTCGTTAAAAATATATTAAAAACCCTCAAAAGGGCTGATTCCGTGCTGTGAAGTGGTTTAAAACCGGATTTAAAAACCCGAAGACTTTCTCCAAAAAGTCTTTCAGCTGTTTATAAACAACTTTTTCCAAAATCTTGGAGAGAAGTCTAGAAATTGGTCTGAAGTTGGATACAACAGTGGCATCCAGCCCAGGCTTCTTAAGCAGTGGTTGGATCACGGCATGTTTGAGGAGCCTGGGAACCACACCCTTCGACAGACTGCTGTTAATCTCGCAGAGGACTGAACCAAGGGTAGAAAAAAAAAGTTCCTTGAACAGCCGTGGAGGGACATCAGGTGAACCTGAAGGTTATGAATAGATGTACACATGGAGTTTTCCCTGTTGGGGAAAAAAAAAAAACCAAAAAAAATTGCTGAGGGGATCTAATGGTCACCCCTATGTGGTAATTGGCTCACCATCTTGAGACCAGTTGTAATACACAATCAGTGGAACGTGAGCAAGACATGTCATGAGGGGGGGGTAAAAACACTGAAGTATCCCAGCCATAAGAGAATACACAGACAAGTATCATTGGTCAGGTTTATTGCGCTACAGTTCATCCATGTTGGTGTCCGAGGGTTGATGGGCCGATCAGTTCACCCTGCAGGATGAGGGGGAAGAAGTCAGCATCAAGGACAGCTTTGCATTACAGCAGATATTTTTGCTCTGTACCTCAGAAGTAGAGCTTCTGTCCTGTAGGTACGGTCTTCGTCTTGGATGGTCCCTCTTGCTGCTGAGTTTCAGGTAGAGGAATGTGGCCAAAAGTATCCTTGACGTATTTGGAATCACGGCGGCTGCTCCGTTGGCGACCGTAGCCAGAGTTGTAGTGGACAACGTGGGAGGAAGGGTACACCGGTCGCTCAGCAACCGTGCCCATGGCCACATGGTTGGAGGTCCAGGCGAACCGTGGGATCTCACGGTCGGGCTTCATGTTCTGAATCTCAGTAATGACGTCACCAATGGCCAAACCCTGCAGGCCTGAACCAGAGGACCCAGAGCCACCACTCAGGGATCCAGAGGAGCCAGATCCAGAGCCCAGGAATCCTGACCCAGAACCAGATCCAGAGCCACCCATGAACCCAGAACCTCCTGTGTAGAACCCAGAGCCTCCAGACTGACCTAGATGAGTTCAGAAGGAGATACAGGCTAAAGTTAACTGCAGTGGGAATGTGGGGTCTCAGCAGGCATCATTGTCCTCCATCATTCATCCCCATGTCAGGACACAAGTCCAGATAGAACAGCTGCTACATCAGGAACCAGCAGTGTGACAGTCGTCTTCATATACTTGCTTTTTTTGGGAGGAAAACCAGCTGCAATGTTGAAGAGCAGGAAGCAGATACAGGAAACCCTGTTGGAAGCAGAAAGACCAGCTTCAGTATAGACACAGGAACAGAAACCTGAACCTTTAACCAAGCATGACAACTCACCTGAGAACCACCTGAAGCACCATGTTGAAGTCAGAAGAAGACAAAGCAGCAGAAAGCAGGTTACACAGCAGTCTGAGGAACACTGCAGAATGGTAGATGGTGCTGTAACTGCTCTGTGGCTGCACTCCACCTTATATTGCTGCTCCACCTGCTCTAATTACACTCATTAACATCACCTGCTACCCAGCCATTCATGCTGCGGTCAGTTCTGACTTTGCTCTTCTTCTCTTTGTCAGAAGTAAAACCAAAATTTAATCACATATTGAATAAAAATAATAGTTTATGAAGCTTGATCACTAAAACTGTGTGTAAATATGATCAGTGCTGAGAATTCCCACCAGAACCCATGTTGCAGCTTCTTGGATCAGAATGAGACTTTTCAGAACATTTCCAGGAGAGAGTATCAGAAAGAAACCACAGTCGTCCGGCTTGGAGGTAACAAAAACAGAGAGCAGTTTTTCTGCATCACTCTGAGACGGGATGGGAATTCTGGGAATTTTTCTCAAAGGTGAAAGAAGGCGGTCAACAAAAAACTTGTTTAGTATGTGAGTCGAGGGACTGATCCTGGTCCAGAATAACTGCAGGGTTCCTCTTTGTTCCCCACCACAGATTTTCCTAATCTCAACCAGTAATCAACTTACAATTAAATGACAGGCAGAGACCAGTTAATGACAAACCCCGATCAGTGGTCTTTACCACCACAGATCTCTTTTCACACAGAACACCCAGCACAGATGTTAGAATCTTTGCCAATCAACCATCTACGTCTCAGGAGGAAGTTACTCACCTGCACAGGTACTCAGTTCATTTAGAGAAAAGCTGCTGGACCACAAACCTGATTCTGTTTGATTTGATGCAAATTCAAGTCTGTAAAATAAATATTTGCAGACAAAAACCTGACAAACTTTTGTCAGAACGTGGTGACTTACTGCACCTTGTGAGGATCAGACCGTGTATATACAGTATAATACTGGTGGGAAAAAGCAACACATCTGCATCCAGCACTGCCCGCTACCACGCTTGGTGGAGGATTTCCAGCAAAGTCAGAGTGCAAGGATGCAGTAACTCACTGTACTACTGATGACTTAAATTTTTGACAGCTTTATTTTATTAATCACTTGGTTTCAATTGATCTGATCCCATTTTATTCAGTTATCAGATGTTACCTGTTTCAAAGCAGAAGATGTGGAAATCCTGAATATTGAAACAGCCTCATTGGATCTTAACTTCTAAAGCCTCATATGGAGAGTTTGCAAAAATAGACAGCGTGGGAGTTTAAATGCTGTCCTTGACAATCACGTTAGAGTAGAACTGGTTAATGGTGACACGACAGTCTCAGATCTTGTCAGTATGATTCCGCACACAGACGAAATAAAACGGTTTCATTTCTCAAATGCCCTGCATCTCCAACGTGGAAAAAAGATATCTGAAAGAAAGCAGGGCAATAAATAGCCTCTGGTTTGAGGCGGTAAGCGGACGACAACATGAAGTCACACCCAGGATTTAACCCCAGCTTTCTGCATGACAGGCACCATTTACCCAGACACACATGGTTAAATAATCAGGGGAGAGCATCTCAGAAACAGACAGGACCTCCAACTGTCAAATAGTCAGATCAGCTTACGTAGATGGATGTGCAACTGTCAGGAAATGGAACTATCCGTGCTCTGATAACGGTAGAACGTTTAACTTGCCACAGTCATGCTGCATCTTCATCCATGAAATCCTTAAGGACTAACCTATGGACTGATTTAAATGTTTGACTGCAGCAGCCAAAACTTGCTGACTGAACGGTGGGGAGTCAGTAACCTCATACCAGTGCCAATGCAGCTCACCAAGTTTAAAGTAGACCATTAGGGAACAGCATTTCAATTGCTACTGAACTTGTGTAGACACTAGCCTCGCGAGACCATCCTGATCTCACGAGCTTCAGGTTTTCACTCACAGATCAGTCTGGCTTCTTTCCATTCAAGAGAGTTTGGAGCAGTTCAAACGAACATCCAATCAGCATTGGCTTTGAGGTGTAATGAGAAGAGACAGCTCAGTGTAAACATGGCGGCTTCAGCAGATGAAGCTAGCGTCAGCATGGCCATCGGTCAAGTTTTAACCAGAATTAGTATTTCTTCACTGAAGAAGAAACATTGCTCTTGATGCTTTTCTCAAAGGAAAAAGTTTCTGCTCGTGTTTTCGTTGTCCCTTGTTAGGTCGTAAGCTTAGTTGATCTGGCCCGTCTATATCACCAACATAGGCAGTGATAGACAAATGCCTCAACAGCATTTTCACCCCTTTCCAAAACTGTTGGTTCTCAGATGGATTTGTGGAGCAAGGTTAGCAAGTAACCCCATGAGGGGTAAAACCACCCTGAAGTATCCAAACGCCAGCCAGAAGAGAATACACAGACAAGTATGATTGGTCAGGTTTATTGTGCTACAGTTCATCCATGTTGGTGTTCGAGGGTTGATGGGCCGATCAGTTCATCCTGCAGGAGGAGGGAAGAGGAGAGAGAAGTCAGCATCAATGACAGCTTTGAATTACAGCAGATATTGTTGATCTGTACCTCAGTAGAGCTTCTGTCCTGTTGGCATGGCCTTAGTCTTGGATGGTCCCTCTTGCTGCTGAGTTTCAGGCAGAGGAATGTGGCCAAAAGTATCCTTGACGTATTTGGAATCACGGCGGCTGCTCCGTTGGCGACCGTAGCCAGAGTTGTAGTGGACAACGTGGGAGGAAGGGTACACCGGTCGCTCAGCAACCGTGCCCATGGCCACATGGTTGGAGGTCCAGGCGAACCGTGGGATCTCACGGTCGGGCTTCATGTTCTGAATCTCAGTAATGACGTCACCAATGGCCAAACCCTGCAGGCCTGAACCAGAGGACCCAGAGCCACCACTCATGGGCCCAGAGGAGCCAGATCCAGAGCCCAGGAATCCTGACCCAGAGAAGGAGCCAGAACCAGATCCACTGCCACCCATGAACCCAGAACCTCCTGTGTAGAACCCAGAGCCTCCAGACTGACCTAGATGAGTTCAGAAGGAGATACAGGCTAAAGTTAACTGCAGTGGGAATGTGGGGTCTCAGCAGGCATCATTGTCCTCCATCATTCATCCCCATGTCAGGACAGAAGTCCAGATAGAACAGCTGCTACATCAGGAACCAGCAGTGTGACAGTCGTCTTCATATACTTGCTTTTTTTGGGAGGAAAACCAGCTGCAATGTTGAAGAGCAGGGAGCAGATACAGGAAACCCTGTTGGAAGCAGAAAGACCAGCTTCAGTATAGACACAGGAACAGAAACCTGAACCTTTAACCAAGCATGACAACTCACCTGAGAACCACCTGAAGCACCATGTTGAAGTCAGAAGAAGACAAAGCAGCAGAAAGCAGGTTACACAGCAGTCTGAGGAACACTGCAGAATGGTAGATGGTGCTGTAACTGCTCTGTGGCTGCACTCCACCTTATATTGCTGCTCCACCTGCTCTAATTACACTCATTAGCATCACCTGCTATCCAGCCATTCACGCTGCGGTCAGTTCTGACTTTGCTCTTCTTCTCTTTGTCAGAAGTAAAACCAAAATTTAATCACATATTGAATAAAAATAATAGTTTATGAAGCTTGATCACTAAAACTGTGTAAATATGATCAGTGCTGAGAATTCCCACCAGAACCCATGTTGCAGCGTCTTGGATCAGATGGAGACTTTTCAGAACATTTCCAGGAGAGAGTATCAGAAAAAAACCACAGTCGTCCGGCTTGGAGGTAACAAAAACAGAGAGCAGTTTTTCTGCATCACTCTGAGACGGGATGGGAATTCTGGGAAGTTTTCTCAAAGGTGAAAGAAGGCGGTCCAAAAAACTTGTTTTGTATGTGAGTCGAGGGACTGATCCTGGTCCAGAATAACTGCAGGGTTCCTCTTTGTTCCCCACCACAGATTTTCCTCGTCTCAGAGGAAGTTACTCACCTGCACAGGTACTCAGTTCATTTAGAGAAAAGCTGCTGGGCCACAAAACTGATTCTGTTTAATTTGATGCAAATTCAAGTCTGTAAAATAAATATGCAAATGCGGCCGGAGATCTGAGGGGGGGGGGGGGGTTGTCATTATCCGCCGACTTTCATATAATGGGGTGACCAGCGCTCAACACAAAAAGGTTCATAAAAAAAACTTGTCAATATTCCTCCGTACTGCTCGTCCAATGTAATCCAAGTGTCCTGAGTGGGTAGCGTCCAGAATTTACTCAAAATGGCATCACTCAGTATATTTTTATAGCCTAAACAGTAGAACGTCCCACTTCCCCGATGTGCGCCCATGTGAGTTCACGACACTATGGAAACCGCGGCGTTCTGAGCCTACTCTGCCCATAATGCAAGCGTAGAAGAGGAAATTTGCTGTTTACATTCTACTAAGAGCGAACAAGCTGCAGACAAACACAAGAAGGGTTTGCTATTGATTTAAAACAAAGAAAGAAAGAACGTGCAGTCATCTCTGGTTTGGTCTGCCACAGCTTCCGTATTGTGGTGAACTCGCATGGACGTGCATACAGGAAATACAATGTTCTACTGTTTAGGCTGTAAAAATATATTAACTGATGTCGTTTTGAGTAAATAACCCTCTCGGGACACTTGGATTACATTGGACGAGCAGTATGGAGGAAAATTGACAAGGTTTTGCAAGAGTCTGCAGTTACAATGACCAATAAGGACGCCGCCATACATCCAATCCATCCAGGAAGTCTCAAGCGGAAGTTAGTTAAACACCACCAAGAGTATCTATCTGTGGCTTATGACTATGGTGTAGTCAGGTGGTTAGGGTTGGGGGAAGGGTCAGGTTAGGGTTAGATTTTAGTAACTACATGAAGAAGAAACTTCCGATTGGGACTTCCGGCGTGGATTGATATGGCAACATAACGTGATTGCAGTTGGGTCCCTCTCAGTTTTTGTGGACTTTTATGGACCTTTTTCGTTTCGAGCACCAGTCATCCAATTATATGAAAGTCGGCTGATAATGGGTGTCCTGGGTGTAAGAAGTCTCTGTTTGCTGTGCTGAGGTACCGGATGATGTCATACTGCTGAGTGAGGGCAGGGGGCAATGATTTTTCTGCAGACCGCATCACTCTCTGCAGGCCTTTTTCTCTGCGTTCGTACGGTCTGTGTACCATGCTGCGATGCCAGAAGTTAACATGTTTTCTATAGCAGAGTCTGCAACAGCTTCTCCTCCAGGTTTGGTTTTCAGCAGCATCAGGAAGTGAAGATGCTGCTGAGAGTTGATGAAGGCGATGGTGTGAAAAGTCCATGTGAGTTCAGAGATGTAGACGCCCAGGAATTTGAGGATATAGGGGATTATCACGCTTACCGGAAGTTCTCGGATTTTGGACACTTCCTCTTCCGGGCCATGTTAACGACAGCCGTTCCTGCTCTGTTATACTGTTTAAATCGGATAAACTCCAAACATACTTAAGTTTTCATTCCAGACTGAAGTGATACTGGATCAAAAGCTGGATCAAAGCGATCGATTCGCCGCGGTGAAGGGCCGAACTTTATAATAAAACACACGTTTGTTTGTAGCCGGTGGGGCACAACACCGGCACTTCACAGCATGCTAGCATTAGCCAGCTAGCGTTTACTGACGTGCTTAACATTGTGCGTCTTAAAACACACAAACATCTGAAAATCGGGTCTGTACCCCCCCGTTTCCAGTGGAACAACTGGGGACTGCCAAGAAAGGAGACGCTTTCAGATGATTGTGTGTTCTCAGCCGCACAAAGTTAGGCACGTTATCGAGCTGGCTAATGCTAACCTGCTAACAGTAGTCCGCCAGCTACTACTCTGTTAAACTTTGTAAATCGGATAAACGTCAATGCCAAGTTTTCATTCCAGACTGAAGTGATGCTAAGGAAGAAGTGGATTAAAACGACCGATTCGCCGCGGTGAAGGACCGAACTTTATAATAAAACGACACACGTTTGTTTGTGGCCGGCAGACTGCGCAGTCGTGTTAGCAGGTTAGCATTAGCCAGCTCGATAACGTGCCTAACTTTGTGCGGCTGAAAACACACAAGCATCTGAAAGCGTCTCCTTTCTTGGCAGTCCCCAGTTGTTCCACTGGAAACGGGGGGTACAGACTCGATTTTCAGATGTTTGTGTGTTTTAAGACGCATAATGTTAAGCACGTCAGTAAACGCTAGCTGGCTAATGCTAGCATGCTGTGAAGTGCCGGTGTTGTGCCCCACCGGCGACAAACAAATGTGTGTTTTATTATAAAGTTCGGCCCTTCACCGCGGCAAATCGATCGCTTTGATCCACTTCTTCCGTAGTATCATTTCAGTCTAGAATGAAAACTTGAGTATGTTTGGAGTTTATCCGATTTAAACAGTATAATAGAGCAGGAACGGCTGTCGTTAACATGGCCCGGAAGAGGAAGTGTCAAAATCCGGGAACTTCCGGTAAGCGTGATAATCCCCTATTGACCGTTTCCACAGAGGTCCCGTCATGCCTGCTGCTATGGGTCTGTTGTCCCAGGCCCAGATCTTGGCCCTCATTACAGTAAGTTCGTTTTCAGACCCCAAGTGTGACATTTTCCTAAATAAAGTGACAATAAATCCCCTGATATTTTGAGGCTGACATGAGAATATCTCATTTTTATTTCTGAGATGCTGTTGCAGCCTCCTGCCGCGATGCTGGCATCTGATTTCAGAACGGTCCATTGTGACCTTGTAATGGTCTTAACAATGCAAGGTTTCAGTTATCTTACGTTAAAGGGGTGCTTTGTAACTACTGAGCCCATCATCAGCCTCATGTCAGTAATAATAGATGATTTCTGGGGTCAATATCCAGCACTGATGCATGTTGGCGCTCTGAGAGGGCTGCCCGCCTCAAAACCCAGACTAGGGCTGGGCGATATGGCCTAAAATAAAATCTCTTTTTTTTTTTCTTTTTAATTTGATTTACGATTTTTTTCGATTTTCTCTCCTCCATATTATGGAAAGCATTACAAACAAAACAAACAAATGTAGCTTTTTATTGACCAAAAACAAGACAAATGGAAACCCCATTATTGGGATGAATAATAAATAAATGAACACCCTCTTGGAATCAAAGTCCCAGCTGTGTTTTACTGTAAGTTACACAAAGACTATTCTATTCTACAATTTGTACGCTCACCGGTAGCCTAGATGTTGTCGTCGTCATTTGCCATAATGCAATGTAAAACTAATGCTTTTGGAAGCTCGGGGTAGCCAAAAATACGCTGTTACAGAAAAACTCAATTTACTTATCTTTTAAATCCCCTGCAACAAAAAATTTTAATTCTTTCAATCAATTTTTTTGCCCAGGCCTAATTCAGACAGCGCAGTTCTTAGAACTGCTCACCTCAAATTTGGTTCTATGAACTAACCCTCTCCAGGGGAACCGTTTCATTTTGCATTCACATGAGTCGGGGACCTTGATGGGGACCAATGCGACGCATCCATCTGTGACAGATGTGTTACTTTTGCGCCACAACAATATAAAACAAAACCTGCAAAAAAAAAAGAAAAAAATAGAAGAGAAGACAACATTGTTTTCATGATCTGCACAACAGGATTATTAATCACGAATGATCTCGTCAGGCGTCCAACATGGAGGCTGGAAGAGCACAGAGAGAGCAGGAGAGGAATCGGGCAGCAGACGATACTTCGCTTTATGGAGGAAGAAATGACAGCAGAGCGCCGCAGATAAAGGGACAACGTCTAAGTTTAACTTCTTAAACATGCAGCAGTTGTATCTGTAAACATTTAAGACGTTATTCTGTCGTTTATGTTCAGCAAGTCAGTCATTTTCTGTACCTATTATCAGGCGAGAGGCGGGGTGCATCCTGGACAGGTCGCCAGTCTGTCGCAGGGTCAACACAGAGAGAGACAACCATTCACGCTCACATTCATACCTCGGGGCAATTTAGAGTGATCAATTAACCTAAAATACATGTCTTTAGTAGCGACAAAATACTTACATCATGTTGGTTCCTATGGAACCATGAAAAGACCCTGCCTCAGAGCAGGGGCTAAAATAGTTTTAGGAACTGAGGGCCGTGGTTCTTCATTCCCGTCTGTCCAAATGCGCAAACAAACAGCCCCCCTTCCTGGAAAGGTTCCTACAGTGCGAATGCTCCTGTTACGTTGCAGGAGTGGATCAGTCTCTCATTGGATCACATGACCTGGAGCGCTTTGCTCTGTGTCTCCATGACTTCACTATCAGCCGATCAAAGTGATCTGCAAACAATTCACTCATTTTGCAGGTTTAGTGCCCCTAGTGGCCAAAATGCTAATTACAGGCAGCAGCCCACCCTGCCTGCTATTGAATAAATCAGACTGCAGCTGAAAAACCATTAAGGTAAATATTGGATCCTATATTTACAGTCTGATTGGATCTCAATTTCTCTCTTAACCTGTTCTGAATGATGGAGCAGCCAAACAAACCAGCATTTCCTGATATGAGTGGACTTGCATGTATGTTAGCCATTTGTTTTAAAGAGAAATGTGAGGGGGGTCAGTCCAATCATCTCACCAGGGTCCCAGTAATTTAAAGTGGTTGAGGTTCCATCTGCAGCTTCTTACTGAAATAAGCAGCTCCTTGGTTTTGTCTAATGTTCAGGTGTAGGTTGTTCACCATGCTGCCAGTCCCTCAATCTCCTCCCTGTAGCGCCTTTTGTTGCCTTCAGAAACCAATGGTCTTAAGAGTGTTGGCTGGTTGAAAGGACTGAGAACACACCCCTGTGGTGCACTGATGCAAAGTGATAGCTGTGCAGAGAACCGCAAGGACTTTTGCTCATTTCAGTAAAAGTTTGTCCAACATGTCTTTGGCAACATCATTTTGTGCTGCAAAGTTAAAAAAAAAAAAAAAAAAAAAACCCAACCACAACTAGAAATTACACTTGAGAATCAAGTATGACCCCAAATGTCAGACCAAATTTAAGTTGGCCATGTTTGAAATGGCAAATGCACCAATACAACTGAATTTTAAAGTAGACAGTGTAGGGAACAGCAGTGACAGTAAAGCCACCCTGAAGGACAATACAGACAAGTATCATTGGTCAGGTTTATTGTGCTACGGTTCATTCTTGTTGGTGTCCAAGGGTTGATGGGCCGATCAGTTCATCCTGTAGGAGGAGGGAAGAAGGAGAAGTCAGCATCAAGGACAGCTTTGCATTACAGCAGATATTGTTGATCTGTACCTCAGTAGAACTTCTGTCCTTTAGGCCCGGTCTTGGATGGTCCCTCTTGCTGCTGAGTTTCAGGTAGAGGAATGTGGCCAAAAGTATCCTTGACGTATTTGGAATCACGGCGGCTGCTCCGTTGGCGACCGTAGCCAGAGTTGTAGTGGACAACGTGGGAGGAAGGGTACACCGGTCGCTCAGCAACCGTGCCCATGGCCACATGGTTGGAGGTCCAGGCGAACCGTGGGATCTCACGGTCGGGCTTCATGTTCTGAACCTCAGTAATGACGTCACCAATGGCCAAACCCTGCAGGCCTGAACCAGAGGACCCAGAGCCACCACTCAGGGATCCAGAAGAGCCAGAGCCCAGGAATCCTGACCCAGAAACAGATCCAGAGCCACCCATGAACCCAGAACCTCCTGTGTAGAACCCAGAGCCTCCAGACTGACCTAGATGAGTTCAGAAGGAGATACAGGCTAAAGTTAACTGCAGTGGGAATGTGGGGTCTCAGCAGGCATCATTGTCCTCCATCATTCATCCCCATGTCAGGACACAAGTCCAGATAGAACAGCTGCTACATCAGGAACAAGCAGTGTGACAGTCGTCTTCATATACTTGCTTTTTTTGGGAGGAAAACCAGCTGCAATGTTGAAGAGCAGGAAGCAGATACAGGAAACCCTGTTGGAAGCAGAAAGACCAGCTTCAGTATAGACACAGGAACAGAAACCTGAACCTTTAACCAAGCATGACAACTCACCTGAGAACCACCTGAAGCACCATGTTGAAGTCAGAAGAAGACAAAGCAGCAGAAAGCAGGTTACACAGCAGTCTGAGGAACACTGCAGAATGGTAGATGGTGCTGTAACTGCTCTGTGGCTGCACTCCACCTTATATTGCTGCTCCACCTGCTCTAATTACACTCATTAACATCACCTGTCTCCCCTCCCGTGTTCACCTGATCTGCTGTCATTAGCCAAACCCAAAGGTGGCAACAACCTTTTCTGAAATTCTGTTAATCTGAAACAAACATGATTTCTAGATAATGTAAATAAATCAAGAAAAAAAGTACCTGGGGCCTGAATCAGAGAGCAGGTTAAATAGATTTTATTATATTATAGTTCTTTTATTAGTTTTAAATGTCTCAACTGTCTTTGACCATCTTATTCATCTGATCTGCTTTCATCAAATCAGCCTTCGTGGACTCTCAGGTCCTCTGGCAGCGGCCTGTTAATCATCCTAAGAATTAGATCTAAAACCCACAGGGAGGCCGTGTCCCAGTACCCACACTAAACCCTAAGTCCTGTATGAAGTGTACAGCTGGTAGAGGCACACACTATGGGTTTGAGTGTGTAGGTTGCAAGTGCAGGGAAATGGCAGAACTGGGACAGTGATGGTTCCTCCATCATCTTGCACCACAACGTTATTTTATGACATTGTTTCCAAACTCAGCTTCATCTTTATTTCCCAGTAAAGAAATGTCATTTTCAGACCTCAACTGAATAAAGTTTATTTTATCTGCTCTAATAAAATATGTTTTAAAATCCACGCTTAATTAAATAAGTTACAGAACTAATTTATGTAAGGTGGCTGTATAATTTCACAGATAAATAGCTGTTCTTTTTTTACATTTTCTTTTCTAAACTGAATCTTTGATAATGATTTATTTGGCTGCTCTGTGACATGTATGTCAGGTAAACTGGTCTCCCCTTGCTAAAGACGCTGCGCCTCATGGGGCTTACCTGTTTAATAAAGTTGAAACGAAAATGAAATATTGCCACTTTAATCAGTAAACTAACTACTTTCATTATTCAAATGCTTTAAATTTGAATATTCTTCGTATATTTCAAAGTAACATGGCAAACTTAGGTAATTATCTCACATACAGCGTAGCAAAAGATTAAATATTTCAATATTTACATTTGAAAAGACATTTTTTCACCACAAGCAGGAGGTCAGTCACCAAACATGGACATTTTCCGCCTTTATGGTTCAAAATGTCACACACAGCAATGAATTATGGGCAATATTCTTCAGCGAAGTCAGAGAGGATGCTGATGGGACCGGGCCATTATGGTCCCCATCTATGGAGCAGCCTGCTGGAGGGCATCAGGACCGCAGACACTGTTGATGCTTTTAAAAGGAGACTCAAGATTCATCTTTTTAATCTGGCTTTTAACTGATTTCATTTACTCTTTTATTTCATTTGTTTTACAATTTTTAATTTCTAATGTTTTTAGGATTTTTTTTTTTTTTGACTGATTTCATTTGCTCTTTTATTTCTTTTGTTTTACAATTTTTAATTTCTAATGTTTTTAGGATTTTATATATTGTTGTTGTCCAGGTACATTTTATATTTATCAATTTTCAGATTTTATCTTAGAATTTTTATATATATTTTTGTCATATTTTAGAATTATGTATCTATTCCCTTCTTGAAACTTTTATGGTGTTTAAATCTTTAGTTCAGTGCTTCCTCATGGAGGCCCTCCATGCTGGGAGGCGTGTCTGTTCTGCCCTCGGGACGTCATCTTGGAGGCCACCCTGGCCTGGGGAACTGGGGGGCTCTGCACCATGCAAGGTTATTATAGTTTTGTTTCAATTTTTATTTAGTTTTGACTTTTTGTTTTTCAATTCAATTAGTTTTAGTTAGGTTTTTTCTTTTAGCAGGTTTGACGGTTTTTATTAGTTTTATTTTTTTTTAAAAATGCTTAGTTTTAGTTTAGTTTTTATTAGTTTCAGCCTTAGTTTTAGTTTTGGAGGATTTTTTTGTTGTTGTAAATTATAGGTATTTGTCTGGTGTGACATTCAAAATCATCAGAAAGTCACTCGAAATAAAAGCAAAGTAAATAGATTAAATAGAAATAGATTTTATATCAACCCAAAAAGCTTATGTATTAAAGGAGTGATGACATAGCAGTTAAAAACTAGTTTATGTTGTTGGCATTACTTTATATGTAAATACTCCAAAGAAAAAAACTGCATTTTTTACAGTGGAGTATTGTTTTGAAACGCCAGACCTCACTTCCTCAGTAATACAGTTGGGTCCGGTGATGATATGGAGCTTTACCCGGAGACCACGTTGACTTCATTTTGATTGGCTACACCTTATTTGGCTATGACCTTATTTGGAGAATCTAGGTCAAGCTGCGGTCGGAGTTTGCTAAAGGCTAACTGCTAGCAACATGGGCACTTCAGACAGTGTGAGCTATGTTTATCAGACAAGACAGCATTTAGAAAATAAATAAACTTACAGGTAATGACAAGGTTGTGGCCCCCTCCCTCAGTGTTGCTGCAGAAGTTTGCTTTTAAATCCATTTGTTTGAAAATCCAGACCTGACTGCACAGAAGTTACTACTAGCTCCATACACGAAGCTGAATCAGACAGGGGAGGGGGAGGGGGGAGCGGACGGTGCATAGACCGTTAGGAGAGAGAGGGGGGGGGGGGGGGGGGGGGGGGCGCTGTTTACTTGATAGTGTGCTCTTATTGGAGCAATTAAATTACGTAGAATGATGGAACTACGTAGAATGATGGAACTACGTAGAATGATGGAACTACGTAGAATGATGGAACTACGTAGAATGATAGAACTACGTAGAATGATGGAACTACGTAGAATCATAGAACTACGTAGAATGATAGAACTACGTAGAATGGTAGAACTACGTAGAATGATAGAACTACGTAGAATGATGGAACTACGTAGAATGATGGAACTACGTAGAATGATAGAACTACGTAGAATGATAGAACTACGTAGAATGATAGAACTATGTAGAATGATAGAACTACGTAGAATGATAGAACTACGTAGAATGGTAGAACTACGTAGAATGATGGAACTACGTAGAATGATAGAACTACGTAGAATGATAGAACTACGTAGAATGATAGAACTATGTAGAATGATAGAACTACGTAGAATGATAGAACTACGTAGAATGGTAGAACTACGTAGAATGATGGAACTACGTAGAATGATGGAACTACGTAGAATGATGGAACTACGTAGAATGATGGAACTACGTAGAATGATAGAACTACGTAGAATGATAGAACTACGTAGAATGATGGAACTACGTAGAATGATGGAACTACGTAGAATGATAGAACTACGTAGAATGATGGAACTACGTAGAATGATAGAACTACGTAGAATGATGGAACTACGTAGAATGATGGAACTACGTAGAATGATAGAACTACGTAGAATGATAGAACTACGTAGAATGATGGAACTACGTAGAATGTAGAATGGTAGAACTACGTAGAATGATGGAACTACGTAGAATGATGGAACTACGTAGAATGATGGAACTACGTAGAATGATGGAACTACGTAGAATGATGGAACTACGTAGAATGATAGAACTACATAGAATGATGGAACTACGTAGAATGATAGAACTACGTAGAATGATAGAACTACGTAGAATGGTAGAACTACGTAGAATGATAGAACTACGTAGAATGATGGAACTACGTAGAATGATGGAACTACGTAGAATGATAGAACTACGTAGAATGATAGAACTATGTAGAATGATAGAACTACGTAGAATGATAGAACTACGTAGAATGGTAGAACTACGTAGAATGATGGAACTACGTAGAATGATGGAACTACGTAGAATGATGGAACTACGTAGAATGATGGAACTACGTAGAATGATAGAACTACGTAGAATGATAGAACTACGTAGAATGATGGAACTACGTAGAATGATGGAACTACGTAGAATGATAGAACTACGTAGAATGATGGAACTACGTAGAATGATAGAACTACGTAGAATGATGGAACTACGTAGAATGATGGAACTACGTAGAATGATAGAACTACGTAGAATGATAGAACTACGTAGAATGATGGAACTACGTAGAATGTAGAATGGTAGAACTACGTAGAATGATGGAACTACGTAGAATGATGGAACTACGTAGAATGATGGAACTACGTAGAATGATGGAACTACGTAGAATGATAAGCTGCTGTCTGATTCAACTGTTTCTGAGCAGAGAGACAAAGCTGACAGACCATAAACAGGAACTTTGATTCTCACTCTGGACATTCACATGACCTCATCAGTGCACAATAGATCATATTATACACCCAAAACCCCAGAAAAGTGAAATTTGATGTCATGGCACCTTTAAACAAATTTACAAAAAGTAAAACTAAGGATGTTTTTGCAATAATTTGTTAGTTTTAGTTTTTTTTTCAGTTAGTTGTCATTTTTTGAAAAAAACTGTCTTTTTTCAGTTTTTCAATTTTAGTTTTAGTTTTTTCGTTAGTTTTAGTTAACTATAATAACCTTGGCATCATGTGAGGAGTTTACCCTGGTCTGACCGGGTCGGGTGGTTTCTGTGGCTGTGGACTGTGGTGCTTCTCAGCATACAGTCATTGGTTTTCCTCACTTACATCATCAGTGCTTTTCTATGTTATAAGACTTATTTATGACTTAAAATTATGTTATTAGTGTTTGTGTGTGTGCGCGATAATTTTATTGTATTTTATGCTGTGAAGCATTTTGTGTAACAATTTCTGGTATGAAAAGTTCTATTTAAACAAAATTGGATTTGATTTGATGAGAAACGATATGTATGTCAACCAAAAGTTGAGGGCACCTAGGTTGTCTTTAAAGGGACTTGAGGCAAGATTTAAAAATGAGACTTGCGACTGGCGCTGCGGGTAACTGCAGCCACCAGCCAAGCCGTCACGGGAGCACAAACTGAAGCTATAACATTGTTTACAACACTGATAAAGTCCTTTTCTTCGTAGTGACACTTTTAGTGTCTTTCAGTTGATCTGGATCGTTTGCTGACGGCGGAAGAATCCATAACTATCCCTTACAGTGTTTGAATTCACCGCGACCGTCTTCTTCCTGTATCAAAACTGTCGGGTATTTGATGTCACATCCGCAGGACAGCGCGGGAAATTTGGCTACGGAATTGCAGCGTATTATGCAGCACACAGCCTGTTCAAGGCAACAGAGAGAGACGTGGGTGGGCTCGTTAAGATTCTGGGTCAGTGGAGACGGAATACGTTAAGTCTAAACAAAGAACAGAATGTTATATGATATTTTTGTTCCAGCTCTAATTAAACACCACTTTCAAAGATGAACCATACATACGAGCAGTTGTAGTGTTCATGTTAACCTCCATAACCACAGCGTGCCACAAATGATGTCATGTATTCCTCTGCATGTGCGGGTCATTTAAAAACTGTGAACAGTTCATACTAAAGTCAGATGGAAGTCACATGTAGATGATGATATAAACGACCAAGCAAACAAATCAGATTTGAGCATCATTACCTGCTGTGAGAATGTAGCCTGAGTTCCTGCAGCCAGCATGAATGGCTGGGTAGCAGGTGATGTTAATGAGTGTAATTAGAGCAGGTGGAGCAGCAATATAAGGTGGAGTGCAGCCACAGAGCAGTTACAGCACCATCTACCATTCTGCAGTGTTCCTCAGACTGCTGTGTAACCTGCTTTCTGCTGCTTTGTCTTCTTCTGACTTCAACATGGTGCTTCAGGTGGTTCTCAGGTGAGTTGTCATGCTTGGTTAAAGGTTCAGGTTTCTGTTCCTGTGTCTATACTGAAGCTGGTCTTTCTGCTTCCAACAGGGTTTCCTGTATCTGCTTCCTGCTCTTCAACATTGCAGCTGGTTTTCCTCCCAAAAAAAGCAAGTATATGAAGACGACTGTCACACTGCTGGTTCCTGATGTAGCAGCTGTTCTATCTGGACTTGTGTCCTGACATGGGGATGAATGATGGAGGACAATGATGCCTGCTGAGACCCCACATTCCCACTGCAGTTAACTTTAGCCTGTATCTCCTTCTGAACTCATCTAGGTCAGTCTGGAGGCTCTGGGTTCTACACAGGAGGTTCTGGGTTCATGGGTGGCTCTGGATCTGGTTCTGGGTCAGGATTCCTGGGCTCTGGATCTGGCTCCTCTGGATCCATGAGTGGTGGCTCTGGGTCCTCTGGTTCAGGCCTGCAGGGTTTGGCCATTGGTGACGTCATTACTGAGATTCAGAACATGAAGCCCGACCGTGAGATCCCACGGTTCGCCTGGACCTCCAACCATGTGGCCATGGGCACGGTTGCTGAGCGACCGGTGTACCCTTCCTCCCACGTTGTCCACTACAACTCTGGCTACGGTCGCCAACGGAGCAGCCGCCGTGATTCCAAATACGTCAAGGATACTTTTGGCCACATTCCTCTACCTGAAACTCAGCAGCAAGAGGGACCATCCAAGACCGGGCCTAAAGGACAGAAGTTCTACTGAGGTACAGATCAACAATATCTGCTGTAATGCAAAGCTGTCCTTGATGCTGACTTCTCTCTCTCTCTCTCTCCCCCCCCCCTCCCCCTTTGCAGGATGAACTGATCGGCCCATCAACTCTCGGACACCAACATGGATGAACTGTAGCACAATAAACCTGACCAATGATACTTTTCGTCTTACAGCTGATTTATGAGCACATCTAGTTGAACAGTCCTTCCAGTAGGTGACATGGTGGATTTGTCATGAGTGCAAGCCCTTAAAATGACTTCCCCTGACATGCCAACCACACTGGATCAAACTGCCAGTCCCTGTTGTCCTAAACTGGGCTTGACATGACACCCAGTTTGGTGCAGGCAGTTCACAAACCTCATATGCTCCTTTTCCATATGAGACTGGGCTTGTTTTTAAATGGTGCAATAAATTCTTACTGGGCAACACATTTTTCAAGGGTGTTCTGGCCAAGAGGCAGCAATCACAAGTAACATTGGAAGACACAATATACATTACAAGCTAAATGTTACCATTTAAGGAGGCAATTTCAAGTGCTCCTAGTTTAGACCTAAAAGCGTTCAGAATTTCTAGTCTTTCTGCAACTTGTTCCATGTAGATGGGGCAGGCGTAAGCAAAAGCTCAAGTTCTGTATGGGGAAAATGGAGCATCTGATTGGAAAGTTTCAACAGTCTCGTGTGATTCAAGCTACAAATTGAACAACGGCAACAGACCAAGCATAAAGTACCAATGGTCGATCTTAACATTTACGTTCAGGAATGTAGTTTGCAGTTAAAGATTTGCAGTTTAATGAATCTTAAAGCTGAAACTGTCTTGACCCTCATAGCTTAAGCTTTCTGAAGGGGTAGTGGGTGACCTTGTAACTTTTTTTTTTTTTCTAATGCAAATGGCATAAAACTTGGTCCAGGTGTGTATTTTGGTTTGACTCATGATTTTCTAGAAGATGGGTTGCCTAACTCATTTTCCAGGGTCTCTAATAAAATGTACCTCATTTCTTCCTTGGTGCCAATCCGTGCCACATTGACTTCCATTGAAAATGACCTTTCTAGAATAAAACGCCATTTCAGAATAAATTTTTAGGATACAATTTTTTCGCTTCACACACTTGCTCTACACTTCAGTGATGTAGTTTGAACCGTTTTCCATGACATGAGACCATTTACTCAAAAGGGGCCCCACTTTTTATCTTAGTGATGAAAAAACCCAGAGACTTCAATGCTATTTCAGCAAATCAGTGTCCTTCAAAAATGCTTAACACATCCAGTGACGCAATCTTTTTTCTTCTTTCATGTGAGGTTATTTGAGCGTGAAAGGGTCTCAAATTTGTAATTTTGAAAGTTTTTTTTTTTTTTTCAAGCATTTTGATCAGTCAGATCACATCCATAAAAGACAGCTAGTTGTTTAGGTCAGTCTTTTGCAGGGAATTTAGTTCCCTCGCTGTAATGCTGCCATTCCTGTTCAAACTGCAATTTTTCCCACATTTTTTTGCATTTTATCTTGAAACAACTTCCCATTGAGCTTTTTTAATTGTGGTTGCTATAAGCTATGCTTAGGTCTGCTCTGCATACCTAATAATTACCTGCCACCTACAGGCTATTTTTTAAAAAAAACTTATTTTAACCCACTTTTCAATTTTAGGCAATGGGAGCATTTGTGTACAAACTGGAACTTAAAGGGTTAAAATTTTGAAACTCATTGATTTTTTTGATTTTGGTGGTTAGGCCAGAAGTCAGTGATGACAGCCATGAAAAAAACCAACTTTTAAGTTTTTAGATAATATTTACAGGCTAAAATGTTTGTGAAGGAGCGCTTCCTGGATTCAGTTGTACTTCTTAGGAGGTGCTCTTTGGATGGGGCAGTAAGATTAGATGAACACAAAGAACTTCAAGGCACTCTACCTTACAGAAGTTAAAAAACCTTTATTTAAATAAAATAAAGGCTTTTTAACATCTGTAAGGGAGAGTGCCTTGGAGTTCTTTCTGCTCATCTAATAATTACAGGCCATTGGCCAGTCTGTGCCCTTAAAGACACACAACGGAACTTTCAGCAGTTTTCTCAGTGACGCGCCCCCTATCGGCGGCTAAACTAGCATCCATCTTGTTCATACCTGTACTGTAAGCTCACTCCAGCCAGTAAAAGACAGTCTTATCTTGACTCTTGCTCTGTCCCTTCCTCTGTTTCTTTTCCTCTCTTCCTCCGATGATGTTTCCTTGCGTTTCTTTACCGAATTCGACATGATGCGCATTCAATACACCCGCGACGTTGATCCCTGGTTTACATCCGGTTGCTAGTGAGTGACGCGGTGCTGCAACCAATAGTTGGCTGCAACGTCACGGTCGCGTCCCGGATGGGAATCTTACATAGTGCTGTTTCTGAGCCCCGGGACGCCTCTGAGCACTGACAGCTCGAAAATGCGCTTAATGAATGTTGGTGTGACATCAAAACGAGTCAGAAACACAGATTTTTAAGGTCTAAAAGTTACGTTGTGTGTCTTTAAAGGAACATTGTGTAATCGCGAGCAGCTCCCTCGTACTTTTCATGCTGCGTTTGCGTAAAACCGGGCAGACCGACGACATCCGCTGCATGTAAAGTTATCACCGGCCTCTATGTGAAGACGTGGTCCGTCAGTTAGTGTGACATCGGTCCACATCTGATTTGTTGTCATGGCGATGTCGTATTGTTTTCCCTGACCCATGTTTTACCGTCTTTCGCTCGGCTTCATTGATTAAAATGACATCTGGTTTGTTACCAACGGCCGTCTGCCCGACTGCACGTTAACGCAGCATCAGTGAGACTGTCATTCCTGACATTTGATCAGCAAGCTGTCTGATCTTGGTCTTCCCCCACTCACCTGCAGCTGGATAAAAGACTTCCTCACCAACCGGACTCAAACAGTCAAACTTGGTCCCCACCTCTCCTCCTCCCGCTCACTCAGCACAGGCTCCCCTCAAGGGTGTGTGCTGAGCCCCCTCCTCTACAACCTTTACACCTCGGACTGCAGACCAGCTCACAGCAGCAACATCATAGTGAAGTTTGCCGATGATCCCACCGTGGTGGGGTTGATCTCAGGAGGAGACGAATCGGCCTATAGAGATGAGATTCTGCGGCTGTCTGAATGGTGTGCAGCGAACAACCTGGTCATCAACACCACTAAGACGAAGGAGGTCATCCTGGATTTCAGGAAGAACAGGGCAGACCCATCTCCTCTCACCATCAAAGGCGACCCGGTAGAAAGAGTCCATACATTCACCTTCCTGGGCACCACTATCTCCGCTGACCTCTCATGGTCTGCTAACACCAGCTGTCATCAAGAAGGCTCAGCAGCGTCTGCACTTCCTGAGAGTGCTCAGGAAAAACATCAATCAGAAGCTGCTTCCAACCTTCTTCCATAGAGAGCATTCTGACTTACTGCACCTCAGTGTGGTTCTCCAGCTGCACTAAAGCAGACCAGAAAAAGCTCCAGAGCGTCATCAAGACAGCACAGAACATCGTGGGTTGCCCCCTCCCCTCCCTGGAAGACATCCACACATCTCGCTGCCTCCACAGAGCATCATCAGAGACACCACCTGTTTCACCTGCTACCCTCTGGGCGACGCTACAGGTCTATTAAATCCAGGACTAACAGACTCAAGGGCCCAATCCCAAACCGGCCCCTAAGCACTATCCCTACACACTACCCCTCCGTTTGCGCGTTCCCGCGGAGGCTCCGCCATATTAAGGGCCGTCCCAAACCGTGTAGGGTGGAGGGCGAGTGGACTGTTCAGCCCTTAATCAGCGAGCCTGCATCAGTGGAGACTCGCCAGAATTTTGCAGCGGGTGCAACGTCTAAATGGTGGAGGAAACAGTCATGTTCTACACATGAGTTCCGCACGTGTCATGCATGTTTGTCAATACTGACAGAAAAACATGAATGGAGTTATTTTATGGGGTTAAAAAAAAAAACGGTGAAAGGTGCACAGGTATCCAAACCACTGGCGCTCATGGAAGGGAATGTTTGAGCAGGAAAAGAGGATTATAATCTTCCTATTGGCATAATGATAATGATAATAATAATCATAATGATGATGTTGATGACAATGATAAATGATCATTCGTAGTAATGATTTAATCATTTAATTGTTTAGGATCATGATTATTTATTTAAAATAAAACAAAATTCTTCACACATGAGTGTGAGTTAGTATTTTCACACAGTTTTATTTGACACGGGGGTGTTTGTTTTGCCACTGCGATGACTGCTTTCCTTTTCCAGTTGGGGGAAGAGGGCGTCTCGTTCTCATTAACACACTCCACCTGCAATGAAGGCGCCCTCTACAGCTGCAAGTGTGACTTCATTGGGAGTGACACTCGATAGTTAAGGGGTAGTGTGTAGGGGGCGGTTTGGGATTGGGCCAAGAACAGTTTTTTCCCCTCTGCCATCACTATTCTGAATGCACACATGCACCAGACCCCCATGATGCAATAATCGCACGTACTGAACATGTGCCTGGATATATGTAAGATGCAGTAGGTATGTGCATATGATTTTATGTCCTTTAATCTTTATCCTTATTTACTCCAGCACTTTGTTGTGGCCATACGGCACATCTGTAGTGTACCAATGACAAAGCTTTGAATTGAACTGGTTTCTCCCACTGCAGCGCGGTGACTTTTCAAAGGCTGAGCTGAAAACTCCGGTGTGTCCGGTGAGTTTGTGGTTTCCTACTGTCACGCTTCTCCTGAACACAAAAACATGGCGATACGACATGGCAGCCCCCACACTCTGTAAATGAATGATACGGACGGCAAATTTAGAACTGAGGAGCGCTTCAGTTTGTTGAAGTGATTAATGAAACACTCTTGAACCAAATAATCAGTTTTTGTGAACAGAACACACAATATCCCTTTAAGGTTGGTGGGGTCTAGACCAGGTTTTCTCAGGATGGGTTTAAGTGCAACTAAACCAGCACTTGGAGTGAATGATTTTAGTGAAAAGGGGAAGTTGTGAGGGACGGCAGGATTTTACCAGGGGTGGGAGGGATTAAGGACGCATGTAATATCAGAAATGGATTGAACAGAGGGGAGATCAAAATAGGGAAAAGTAGTTGCCAAAGACTGGGAGGGTGTGCCTCATCTAGGGCTGGGCGATATATCGATATGAAAAATATATCGATATATTTTCAAATGAGATATGGAATTGGACCATATCGCCCATATCGAGATATAGAGTTCAATGTGTGTTTGTTTTGTCTTTGTATATAAATGCTGACGTTACTAGGGTTTGTTACATTTAATTCTGTGTAATGTTCCTTACTTGCATCTGCGAGTATTATTACATACAGTATTATACAGTATTTCTGTTTACATTTGATCATTTTTTGAACAGCTGAGCATTATTTCATCCGGTCTGGTTAAATTAAACTACTTGTAATGTCATATTTGGCTCTGACTATAACAAAATATTTGATCTCACCTTGCGATAAAAATATCGAGATATATATCGTATATCGATATTCAGCCTAAATATATCGAGATATGACTTTTGGTCCATATCGCCCAGCCCTAGCCTCATCCAACCAGTATTTTCACCCCTTTCCACTAGTACACTAATGGTTGGTTCCCAGGTGGATATGGAGCAATTCCATCTGGCAGAGTCAGATTAGTAAGACAACCCATGAGGGGTAAAACCACCCTGAAGTATCCAAACACCAGCCATAAGAATACAGACAAGTATCATTGGTCAGGTTTATTGTGCTACAGTTCATCCATGTTGGTGTCCAAGGGTTGATGGGCCGATCAGTTCATCCTGCAGGAGGAGGGGGGGGGGGGGGAGGGGGAGAGAAGAGAAGAGAAGGGAAGAAAAGTCAGCATCAAGGACAGCTTTGCATTACAGCAGATATTGTTGATCTGTACCTCAGTAGAACTTCTGTCCTTTAGGCCCGGTCTTGGATGGTCCCTCTTGCTGCTGAGTTTCAGGTAGAGGAATGTGGCCAAAAGTATCCTTGACGTATTTGGAATCACGGCGGCTGCTCCGTTGGCGACCGTAGCCAGAGTTGTAGTGGACAACGTGGGAGGAAGGGTACACCGGTCGCTCAGCAACCGTGCCCATGGCCACATGGTTGGAGGTCCAGGCGAACCGTGGGATCTCACGGTCGGGCTTCATGTTCTGAATCTCAGTAATGACGTCACCAATGGCCAAACCCTGCAGGCCTGAACCAGAGGACCCAGAGCCCCCACTCAGGAACCCAGAGGAGCCAGATCCAGAGCCCAGGAATCCTGACCCAGAACCAGATCCAGAGCCACCCATGAACCCAGAACCTGTGTAGAACCCAGAGCCACCACTCAGGAACCCAGAGGAGCCAGATCCAGAGCCCAGGAATCCTGACCCAGAACCAGATCCACTGCCCCCCATGAACCCAGAACCTCCTGTGTAGAACCCAGAGCCTCCAGACTGACCTAGATGAGTTCAGAAGGAGATACAGGCTAAAGTTAACTGCAGTGGGAATGTGGGGTCTCAGCAGGCATCATTGTCCTCCATCATTCATCCCCATGTCAGGACACAAGTCCAGATAGAACAGCTGCTACATCAGGAACCAGCAGTGTGACAGTCGTCTTCATATACTTGCTTTTTTTGGGAGGAAAACCAGCTGCAATGTTGAAGAGCAGGAAGCAGATACAGGAAACCCTGTTGGAAGCAGAAAGACCAGCTTCAGTATAGACACAGGAACAGAAACCTGAACCTTTAACCAAGCATGACAACTCACCTGAGAACCACCTGAAGCACCATGTTGAAGTCAGAAGAAGACAAAGCAGCAGAAAGCAGGTTACACAGCAGTCTGAGGAACACTGCAGAATGGTAGATGGTGCTGTAACTGCTCTGTGGCTGCACTCCACCTTATATTGCTGCTCCACCTGCTCTAATTACACTCATTAACATCACCTGCTACCCAGCCATTCATGCTGCGGTCAGTTCTGACTTTGCTCTTCTTCTCTTTGTCAGAAGTAAAACCAAAATTTAATCACATATTGAATAAAAATAATAGTTTATGAAGCTTGATCACTAAAACTGTGTAAATATGATCAGTGCTGAGAATTCCCACCAGAACCCATGTTTAGTGATGGAGAAACTGAAGCTTTCCGAACCACTGAATCAATATGAAGCAATTGTCTTCAAATGGTTCTGTGTTATGAAGCATTCAACACAATACAATATAGTGACATCTGCTGGTCAACTTTTAACATAGCAGCAGCCAGCTGCATGGATTGATGAGGGGCAATGTGTCATGAAACAGTAACAATTATTTGTAACATGTTTTATGTTCATTTTCAAATCTGGCTGCATTATGAAAGATTTTCATAGCTGTGTCATAGCTTGAGCTCCAGCTGAAAATATTTCATACAACAGATGGTGTTGTTTTAGAAAGATTTGATGAAGACATCATGGAAAGTATTGCCATGATGAATTTATATAAAGACCCCCCCCCTTAAAAAAAAATACTTTTGAGATTCTTGTGGGAGTCATGCATTTTTATTTAAGAACAAGATCATTTCAGCAGTCGTAGATGGAATGTTAGCCTAATCTCACCTGAATCTCACTCTCCCTGTATGTAAATTATTGAATAAATGGAAACTATACACAACTGTCTCCTCCTCTCATAAACCCACAAAGTTTGGTGGAATTGTGTCCGTTTATAAGCACTAGTAAATTGATGACTCCACCCTGAATTCAAACTGGCGCGTAAGGTCGGTGATACGCGCGTGACGTCGTGAAGCTTCATTTGGAAAGTAGGGCGGTCCTTAACGGAATGAAGCGAGGCTCGATACATTTCCCACGACACTTCCGCTTTGAAAGGTCGATACGAAGTCGAGCAGCCTGCTCGAGCATAACATCACTAGTTCCCTGGCTACTTGGCCAAGGGGATGTCCCTTTGGCTGACTGGTTAGCGCGCATGACTCTCACCACAGGAGTCTGTGGTTCAAATCCCACCCAGGCCCTCCTTTGTCCTGCCACATAAAGATGTAGTACACGAGTTCAGCACATTGGATCTATCTTCATCAGAAACAGCAAACCCGAGTCAATGTGCACAGCCGAACACATGTGCACACAACAGGAAGAATTATATAATGGAATCACCACAAGCATCCGTTTCCCCTCAGAGATAAAAGACACGAACATGATGAGAAATGTTCTTTTGAAACCACGTGTTTCTTCATGGTGGCTGGAAGCCGTTGTAACCACGCAGAACTGAAGCTCCTCTCCTGAGGAGGAGACGGAGCTGCAGGGAGACTTTTATGTGCGTTATGTCGGTTGGCATATTCCTGCAGAAATTAAATCCATCCACAAGCTTTTTTCAGTGAGGAGGACAGAAAGATTGGTGTCCTTTGTACACCAGGTGCAGAGCAGTTCCGATGCGAACTGGACGCCATGATGTCAGTTTGTTGTCGTAGGTCTCGGAGAGTGTAGTTCAGGGGAGGCAGGTAACCGGCTGGAAGTCAGTGACGTAATATGCTGAACTGCCAATTAACCTATTTGTGGGATGTCACGGTCGGGGGCTTCATGTTCTGAATCTCAGTAATGACGTCACCAATGGCCAAACCCTGCAGGCCTGAACCAGAGGACCCGGAGCCACTGCTCAGGATCCCAGAGGAACCCGATCCAGAGCCCAGGAATCCTGACCCTCTGGGCTAAACGCTAACATGAAACTAAGAGGAGCTAACAAAGATAAGCCCCCTTAGCGGCATGGTTAAGGTAAGACATGCTTAGACTTGCAATTTGCTGACTAAAACCACTGTTGTGAGACTCTGCTACACACAGACCTTACTCAGAGCAAAGAAGGAGCCTCCGGTCAGCCGCATGTCAAAGGACACCCCCTTAATTATGTTATTTGAACAACATCTAAACGAATGAGTTATAAAAATTCACCCCCCTCACAGTTGACAAGGTAAACTTGAATTAAACCTAAAAAGAATTTTTGAACCAGGCTGTAAACACATTTCTGCTGTGAAGGTGGCGTTAACATGGGAGTCTATGGGGATTTGCTCAGTCTTGCAGCCAGCCCCTAGTGGATGAAGGGAGAACTACAAGAAATGGCCTTTTCTGGAGACCGGAGGTTGCCGCTTGCTCTCCGCATATGTCGCCAGCTGGTGAAACATGTCTGGTGCAGGGAGGCAGCATCTTCATTAAAGTTGTATTTCCATGGTGATGTCATTATTTGTGTTCTCCATTATTGAATGCATTCTGCATCGTTTGTTTAAAAAACCTTCTGGTATCTTTGTATCCAGCTGTATTTGTATACTAGAAGAGAGGCTTGTGGTCCAACGGCAGCTTTTCCGGGTCCTTCTCATGAATTTCCGTCTGATTGGCTGCCTCCCATCAGTGTATGAAGGAAGCTCCGCCCTCCGCTCTTATTTTGTTACAGACAGGAAATAGAGCCGACAAACAAGTTTGTTCTGCCATGCTAACAAACAGTTAGCTAATTAGCTTCTCAACTCCGAAGCTACAGTCGTGCCGTCTTTACTTCTAGTGTGTAGTGGAGGGTTACCTGCCTTCCAATGGACAGATAGAAACCCCACGTGGGATACGCCATTTGCAATGTGACGTAGAAGTAAGAGGCTGTTCCCGATTCGCTCTCTTCTTATTGTTTCTCTGATGAGAAAGCACAGCCGACTGGGGGGGGGGGGACACAACGCTAGCAAGTCAGCATGTGTAAGTAAACAAGGGGAAACCCTCCATATTTCAGAAAGAGCAAGTTAAACGGGTTTTCAGTGGAAGGAGGCCTTTAAGAGTCACTCTGAAAATGGTTCAGAGCAACCAGCCATCAGGAACAGAAACCTCTGTTCCATTGCTAGTAGCAGTTTGCTGGGCAAGTCTGACCTACAGTCAGGTTTGGGGGGGGGGGTTGAAACCTAGTCAGCAGTAGATTTCTTTAGCACCATGGAGCTCATGTCAAAAGCACCCAACTGGTGTCAAACTTGACCACAGAAGGGATAAACCAAAGTACTTCCATTTTAGAAGGGGAATAGAGCTCAATCTGAGCCATTTTTTGTGCAACTTCAGGAGGGTAGAAAGCATCCATGTGCACAAAAACCATGCTCAGTATTTTAAATGGAAGCATTTCAACCACTGCTGTAAGACCTCATGAGGGGGTAAAACCACCATGAAGTATCCAAACCAGCCATAAGAGAATACACACAAGTATCATTGGTCAAATTTATTGTGCTACAGTTCATCCATGTTGGTGTCCAAGGGTTGATGGGCCGATCAGTTAATCCTGCAGGAGGAGGGGGAAGAAGTCAGCATCAAGGACAGCTTTGAATTACAGCAGATGCTGTTGATCTGTACCTCAGAAGTAGAGCTTCTGTCCTGTTGGCATGGCCTTAGTCTTGGATGGTCCCTCTTGCTGCTGAGTTTCAGGCAGAGGAATGTGGCCAAAAGCATCCTTGACGTATTTGGAATCACGGCGGCTGCTCCGTTGGCGACCGTAGCCAGAGTTGTAGTGGACAACGTGGGAGGAAGGGTACACCGGTCGCTCAGCAACCGTGCCCATGGCCACATGGTTGGAGGTCCAGGCGAACTGTGGGATCTCACGGTCGGGCTTCATGTTCTGAATCTCAGCAATGACGTCACCAATGGCCAAACCCTGCAGGCCTGAACCAGAGGACCCAGAGCCACCACTCAGGGATCCAGAGGAGCCAGATCCAGAGCCCAGGAATCCTGATCCAGAACCAGATCCACTGCCACCCATGAACCCAGAACCTCCTGTGTAGAACCCAGAGCCTCCAGACTGACCTAGATGAGTTCAGAAGGAGATACAGGCTAAAGTTAACTGCAGTGGGAATGTGGGGTCTCAGCAGGCATCATTGTCCTCCATCATTCATCCCCATGTCAGGACACAAGTCCAGATAGAACAGCTGCTACATCAGGAACCAGCAGTGTGACAGTCGTCTTCATATACTTGCTTTTTTTGGGAGGAAAACCAGCTGCAATGTTGAAGAGCAGGAAGCAGATACAGGAAACCCTGTTGGAAGCAGAAAGACCAGCTTCAGTATAGACACAGGAACAGAAACCTGAACCTTTAACCAAGCATGACAACTCACCTGAGAACCACCTGAAGCACCATGTTGAAGTCAGAAGAAGACAAAGCAGCAGAAAGCAGGTTACACAGCAGTCTGAGGAACACTGCAGAATGGTAGATGGTGCTGTAACTGCTCTGTGGCTGCACTCCACCTTATATTGCTGCTCCACCTGCTCTAATTGCACTCATTAACATCACCTGCTACCCAGCCATTCATTCTGGCTGCAGGAACTAACACGGGCTGTTTTTTTTTAGTGTTTATGATCTCATGAGCAAGGACATCACAACTATGTAGGTATTAGCAGTTTCCTGAAGTTATGTTGGATGATTGAAGCTTCAAATCTGTGCATGTACTTATTTAAATAACTGCGTTCAAACCGTTTTTTCTGCATATTTTCACCTGAGATGCTGTCAGGAGCCAAACCGAGAGGTAGAAATGAAGCTATCTCTCTGAAGCTATGGAGAGATGAGCCTCATATATATAGCTGTCACCAAAAAATCTGTCTAATTGTGGCAGATTTACTCCTTAATACCTAAATTAATCTACAGTTAAATACAAACAAAATAAATACAAAAAATAAGAAAAAGAAAATCAAAAAGATTGAAAAACATCAACTTGGATTTAATATTAAATATGTGTGTGAAGAGGAAACAGAGATGCAAAAGTTTGCATTGTTCATTTTAAAGGGACTAGAGGCAGGAATTAAAAAAAACCCAAACATGCATGTCAATTTTTTTCAATACTAACTGGTGATGAAGCGCTAAATAAAAAAACAACGTTTCCACCCACGTCCGTCTCAGTTGCCTTGAACAGGCTGTGTGCTGCAAAATGCACTGCAATTCGGTGGCCGAATTTCCCGCGCTGCCCTGCGGACGTGACGTCAAAATGATGCTGCATCCGCATCCCCGACAGTTTGGATACAGGAAGAAGACGGTCGCGGTAAATTCAAACACTGTAAGCGATAGTTATGGATTCTGCGGCTGTCAGCAAACGATCCAGATCAACTGAAAGACACTAAAGGACTACGACGAAAAAGCGTAGTAAACAACATCATAGCTTAGAAATGTAAAGATATGAAAATTTCACATCACAGTTATTGTGACCAAAATGATCACGGTGATCATTTTTATCACGGTATTATAGAAATACCTCCCAGCATCTTTAAAAATATCCAAAACGGGTCTAAATGTCTACTTTGTCCTTTTTAAAGGTGGAGAAATCTGAAGAGAGATGTCCATGTGGGCGCCTTTGTTGCCTTTCTGCATGTTTTCATAAATTAAACATTGCAAACTGTAACTACTACTGCTCTTTCAGCCAATGAGCAGCATCACTAGGAGTTTTAACGATAATTAAAATTTGAAACGGTATTACCAATCGTGTGGAATTTTATCACGGTTAACCATTTTACTGGTAAACATTACATCCCGATTATAGCTTCAGTTTGTGCACACTTCCCTGCTGTCGTTTCGAGTAAATTGTGGACGCTACCCACTCAGGACACTTGGATTGGACGATCAGTTGTGGACTTTTATGGACCTTTTTGGCTCGGGCCCCGGCGAACTCCATTATATAAAAATTGGGGGGGAAACGACAACCCTAACATAGGACTGGAAGGATGCATTCTAGACATTTAGCTGATCCTGTTGAGAAAAGCCTCGTCAGAAAAAATGGTCTCTATGACGGGTGGCTGCCGGTGTGAACATTAGAGTGATGTCCAAATCAAATCTATCCATAGGGTTGCCACCTTTCAGAAAAAAAAATAAGGGACACCTACCACAGCTCATCGGGGCCACAAACCACCACGGGCCGATACCCGTATGGTGGGCTCCTCACAGCAGTGGTATGCTTTATTTTGCACCAGTGTTTTTAGGAAAGGAGTGATCAATAACACAATTGGTGGCACTTAAAGCTTGAAATGCTGCAATGAACACATTGTTTAAGCAACACTGTTGCATAGAAAGTGCTGTTATTTAGTCTACATATGCTGTAATTACATCCATCCCTATTTAAAATAAAATGAGGAAAAAATATATAACAAAGTGCCATAAGCACAAAACTTAGTTATTGCATTATCAATAAAACCTAATTAATGAGAAGCTGGCATGCACATATCACATGGCAGCACCAGCAGCCAAAGGAGATCTGTTTGTGTGGAGTGTGCAACAATTAACTTAAAATATAAGCCTAGTAAATACATGAAGAACTGAATGTAACTGTTAAAGTGATCTGTTGTAGACAGATCTGATGTGTCCGAATCTGTGGTTCACCTGTGTCACCTCAACTGTAACCTAGAGTGGGATAACAGATTAATTAAACTTATTTCTTTTGCTGCCTCTTATGACTTGAAAGAAAGTCAGGTCATCCAGACCGATAAACCACACCAAGAAAAGAATTTGTGTTGTGAAAACTGAACACTGTGTTCCTCAAAATCAACATTTTGACACAGAATACACAGAAAGCTGTACAAGTTTTGTTTATATAGGAAATATATTGAATGCATATAGGCTATACATAACACACACACACACACACACACATACATATATAAATATATATACATATATGAATGAAACAATATTAATTTAATTTATATTAATTTATCTATCAAATATTAATCCATTACTGTGATTTATTGTTTAAATAACCATATAACATTTATATTGGCTGCTACTAATAATGGTTTCTGTATAAATGATCATTCATTCAAATTTTAAAAGTCAACATCCTAAACAATTAATAAACTAACCAAACCACCTTCTCCTAAACTTTGCTCTGACATCTTCTGGCAAAAACCCAACCAGATAAAAACTGATCCTGATCTGTCATGACTGATTCAGTCTCAGGAGATGAAGATGGGACACTCACGTTTAGGTCGTCTTCGCGGTTCTCACGTGTCTGTGTTGCTTTTCTGATGCGTGATGATGTCTGATGTCAGACAGTCCACCGCGCGCCACAAAAAACACTCACCCACATACGTATTTAACAGTTTCTCTCATCATCTCCACTGACGTTGTCCATCCAAGGACGGGCCTGTTCCCACTCAGGTGTTTTCTTTAGTAAGCGTTTTCGCTTTTGAGAGCATGCTGGAGTATCAGCAGGTGTGGCCAGGGCCGCCTTAACCTACTGGTAGGCCCCTGGGCTGAGAAGTTTTGTAGGCCCTGTCCCGTCCCCCAATTTACTCGATTTTTCTCTTTTTTTTTTTTTAAAAAAAGAGCGTCATTATAGAAAATACTATCTAAGGCTGTTCCGAGTGTTTTGTTTTTAGTTTGACATGATATTGATTTTCAGATAATGTGAGCAGAATAAAAAATAATAGTAATAATGATAATAATAATACAAAATCTGAAATAAATAATAATAAAATAAATAAATAATAGCAGCAACAAATCAAACTAGTCTTTAAGAAAGAATCAAACTGGCTGATTAGTTCATGCTGCTCAAATAACCTGTGGTTCACTCATGAAAGCTATTAAGTCCACATTCAGCCAAATATTTCACACCTGCAACCCCCCCCCCCCCCTCTATAGAACCTGTGTCCAGTATTCACATCGGTCATTTAACTGTTTCTCTGGTTTGGAGTCTGCTGTTCCACAGTCGGCTGCTGGATTAATATAAGCAATTATGGCTTTTCTGGGAACATCACTGTCATTCATTCATTTTCTGCACAGCTGCAGGGTTGCAGGGGGGGGGGCTGGAGTTTATCTATTATCAGGTGAGAGGCAGGTACACCTGGACAGGTCGCCAGTCTGTCGCTATGGACGTCACTGCCTTCTGCTAAATGATAAACATGATCACCCTTGATGGAGAGTAACGTAGCCGTTCTCTGTTTACTCACTCCCCGTTACTTTGCGCCTGCCACGTGCGCTCTGACGCAGATTTATCAGCACTTTTATTTCGACAAGGTATCGGTCGTATTTGTACCCAGTAAGCGCTGACTTTGGGCCGGTCTAAGTTTTCCCCAGAGGCCCAGGTCACCGCTAATGTGCCATCTCCTCCCTCCCCAATTCCCATTTTCTTAGCAATACAGAAAAAAATAAGTGCACTTAAATGATAGCAAGCTAGCAGGAAAGCAAACAGGGAAATACTAGCAGATCCCTACAATCAGCCACGCAGAAGAAACGCGCAGGACTTCATGCGAAATGACCACAAGTTGGCAAAGATTAATTGTACATGGAGCTTATTTCACGCTCCAACTGCGCAGGTGCGAGGGGGAACACTGATCTCCATGGAAACGCGTCATTTGACAAATTCAGTCGTAGCTGTTTACAACAGTTAACTGTCGCTATAAATCATCACAAAAGCTGTTATCTTCAACATCTCGTCTAAATTGTAAGTAAAAAATGTATTTTTCCCCCAAACGTTTAACGAAAATTGGTGCATTTTGATGAGTTAATAGCTTAAATATGCGTCTGTAACTTCGGTTTGCTGGATTTATAATCACTGAAAGTTTTTCCACATTTGTTGACTGTCGAGTTTTCAACCGAAAGATGAATTCAGTCGGAAATAAATGTCGATATGAACTAACTTCACCGGTGACAGTTAGACTTACAGAAGGAGAATATTTACTGTAACTCCATCATTTGATTAGAAACAAATAAGGCTAAATTAAATATGATTAACATGACAAAACCGCTCTGTATAATCCTTCGGGTTAGTGGAAACTAAATTCAGATTCTGGGGGGAAAGAATATCTTTAAAAGATGGGCAACACAATGTAAGAAGATCACGTTTATTGACTGTTTAAAAAGTGTTTAATATTTACAGCTATAAGGACAGTTCGTTCTTGTATTTGAACGTTTGTATGTATGTGTGTGTAATATTTACTGTAAAGCACTTTGTGCTGCTCTTATATGAAAAGTGCTTTATACTAACTAAATTTCATTCATACATTGAAGGATTTTATGAAATGTACTCAAATAAAGAAGTAATTTAATCAATTTTGTTGTGATTTGCATGTTTAGTGTGTAAATAGTTAAAATCAACACCTGAACGTGCATTTTGGAAATTTGTACAAGTAAAACAGCTCCAAATAAATACAAAAATATCTGAAAGATTAAAGAAAAAAGAAAAACAAGATCGTCTAATGTCTCATTTTGAAAATCAAAAACGAAAAGGAATACATAATGTAGGTTTTGGACTTTTAAAAAAGCTGAAAACTTTATTTTTTTCTTTGTCCTCTAGTTGTACGATTTACAACTAATGTTGAAATGAATATAACATAATTACATCTTGGCAGATAATCTGAAATTACAAACTATAGCATTTTCATAGCTATGTTATGAATATCGATATATAATTGAGTAATATTTTTAAAGCAATAATTTAAAAAAAATCACTTTTTAAATCAACATAAAAGATAAAATTATAATTTGCATTGAGCATAAAGCTGCCAGGTATCTTAGAATAAATCAGATTTTCTGTTTTTTTTTTATTCTATTCACTTATTTCCTCATCCATAACCTCTTAAAGCTTCACAGTTGACATCCCGCTGGCTTTTAGAAATTAAATTCTGCTGAGCTGACAGAAATTTCCAGAAACATGTGTCACATTCTCAGTTTTTTCCATCATTATTTCACACCTAACCTTATCTGCAGATGTTCCAGCTGATCTCCACTTGTTGTGATTATTTTCTAGATCCCAAAAAGCATCTTTAAGTTTAAGAAAAAATGGAAAGCACCAAAGCAAAGAATACCTCCTTCCTAGAAATGTTCAAGAGGTGGATCAGACATTTCCGGGTATTGAAAACGTCACCAAAATTCCCATTGGACTGTGTTTATGTGTCTGATCTCCAGCCTCATCATCTGTTTTGGTTTTTTCAGGCACGGTTGTGCACAATGACCACAGCGAGAAGAATAGAGACTTCCACCCAGACTTCACTTCCCCAAGTAGTTGCAATCAAATCCTCTGAGGTGACAACCCACATCAGATTTATAACTGGGGATTGCAGCTTGAATAATAGCAGTATTCAGAATTGCTGGGCTGTCTGACACTCCTGCACCTCTTTGCTTGCCCCCCTGCAGGCGAGAGCACCATCTGAGCCGGGAAGCCCGCACCATGAGGGCTTGATGTCCTGCCTTCAGGCCAGCTCCAGCAGAACCCGGAGTGTGAGTGCTGAGCTGGCGCTGACGTCAGATCTTCCCTGCAGAGCAGCATCCAGATGTAAGTCTTCCAGAGTACATTTCCTGCTGTAGGTAGCAAGATGCCGTAGGCGACTGGGAACAGAGGTGAGGAAACATGTCCTTCATTCTCCGGTTTAACGCAGTTTCATCCCCACATGTGTGAACGATCAGCTGAACTCTGTCTGGGAAAGTCTGTGACTGATTATCCGCAGAGAAGCTGCTTTCCAGCTCATCGCTGCCTTCTTCCAACTGTGAACCAGATCAACCAGAACACCTCCTTATTTACAAAGTTTCTGATCATTTTCAAGCCTTAGATTTAAAGAGATAGTACACCCAAAAAATGATGTGCGTTCATTTTTACTCACCCTCATGCTGAGCAAGACAATTAAAGAAAAGGCTAAAATTACAATAGTGATTCAAATAACAGGAAACTAAAGAAACTAATAATAAATATAAACTGATAAAAATAATAATTGAAATAAAATATTGTTTTTGAATTGTGGTTGGAAATAATAACAATAAAAAAAACTAAATAAACAAAACTGTCCCACACAAATTAGAGCATCTTTCCCATGAACATGGACCAACATACCTGTCAACAGGTGCAGACGTCTGATTGGAGGTTACAGAAAACAGTGATTGTCAACAAAATTTTAGCGTCAGAGCTTGTTTACTTGTTTTATTTTTGTGTGTTTGTTTTTAATATTTCTTTCGAACAACAAAACAAAATCAATGTCATGATTTTCATAGAATTTTTATTTATTATCACTTTTGTCCATTTCAACTTATTTCACTGACAGCTGATTTGTTTCCTTCTTTAATTGTAGGGTGACAACTGTACAGTCACAATTCAAACGTAATATTTTATTTAACTAAATTCTAATTTTGTAAAGAAATAAAATAAAATTTGTTATTAGTTTCTTTAGTATCCAGTTATTTAATTATTTTGAGGAGGATTGTATAAATAAATCTCAAATTTTGGGGTGCTGGGATTTATTTTAGGCATGTTTCAGTATCCCGAAAAATGGGTTGAAATTGTCCATGCAAGATGCATTTTACTTATTCCCTGCTTTTTAAAAACATTTCTATTATTAACAGCCACCTGGTATGTGCTGTGTTTTATTACAAGCCAGTTTGTTTGATTTCTTGTAAAATGCAGCTTTTCTGCTTCTCCTGTTCTAAGACAACTCAGCGCATCCTGCAGAGGGCCCCAACCCGGGCAGACCCGAATCTGCCCACGGAGAAGCAAGCAAACGAGCACGAAGCCCCGGCACCCTGGGAAACTGCAAGATGAAACGGCGTTCTCCCGGCACAAGCACGAAGGAGACAGGCTCGGGGCTTCGCCGCACCGCTGGGAACGTGGGCAGGTTCTGTGGAGTTCCATCCTCTCTCCTCAGTTGTATATTTCATGGCCAATCAGAGAGCGAGGACGATGACCTGTCAACCTCCCAGCCGTGCACTGGTGTGCATTTAGTTACCACTGCAAGGAGAGTTAACCAGCAGAGCTCAGCTTCCGATGGGCCGTCCTGCAGCGCCGACAGGCTATTGGCTCTCATCCTGGAGTCCACAGCTCCTGTCAGGAGTGGTAGATGGTTGATAACATCAGTGCCACCCGACCGACTCACATCGGACTTTTCACCTGCACAAGACCAGCGTTCTGGCTCCTCGTCCAGGTCGAGCTCATCTGAAAGTGACACGGTGGAGTCGTACTCTGAGGTCCTGGGTCCAAGTCTGTCCGGCAGCTCAGAGAATCTGGACATGTTTCCTGATCTGAGCCAAGATGGAGAAGAAAACCAGCCCTCCCAGTTTCTCTGCGATGGCATGGAAGACGCTGCATGCAGATCCGAAGACGGGTAATCACACTGCAAAAAAACAAATCTTACCAAGTATATTTTTCTAATTTCTAGTCAAAATATCCCATCACACTCAAAATAAGAGAAAACTACTTAGAGAAACATTTCAGTGAGATATAAGATCTTGTTTTAAGGCAATGCATCTTTTTTCAAGACATCTTATAAAAGATTTTTGCTAATGCCATTGGCAGAATTTTTTGCTTAATACAAGCAAAAAAAGTCTTGGCCACTTTTAAAATAAGTAAAAAAAAAAAGAAAAAAGATTTCAGTGTTGCTGCCTTCGTTGCTATTCATCACTATTTGTTGCTGCTTCGCCGCTGTACAAAACATAAGGTACAACTGCAGAAAATGACTTTTCCAAAAGCTTGGAGTGGAATTTATGTCCTGGAAAAATCCTGGAAAATAACTTCAAGAAAAGAGCGGGAACCCTGTATCGCCATGTGCATGCATGTTTTTGTTTTCCTCTCGCGTCCAAACACGCTGGATGAAAAGAGGGTTCACTCTGCATGGTCTGAGCACCTGGCTCAGCAGGATGAAAAGAGGGGAGTGAAGCATCCTGTCAGTCATTCAGGATCTTTGTATCTGTGGGAGGAGGCGGAGCCACAAGCACAGGTACATACACAGACTGCAGCGAGTGAGCTTCCAGGAGCTTCCAGGAGCTGCGAGAACTTTTTATTTTATTTTTTTGTTTTTTGTTTGTTTATTTATTTAGGATATTTAAAAGTTCTGGTTCTGAACATTCCGATGTGAAATGAAACTTTAATTGTTGCATTTGAAAAGGTGCACTTGCATTATTATGATCCATTAACATTACATGAGTGGTTATTTTGGAGTCCATAATGTCGACAATAATATCGTTTATTGTCAATAATATGTCGTCCAGAAAAATTTGTTGTCGTCCGAGGCCTACGGTCGCATATTTACACAAGATATCATGGGGACTGGAAATAAGGTGGATAATTGTCAGGAAAACAAGCTTCATTTTCTGCAGATGGTGGTTCAGTTTGTGTTATCAGATGTTCCCAGCTCATCATCTGGCTCCGTCTTCTGCTGTCTGCAGCTCATCGGACACGCTGGAAGTCGAGGAGATTATGTGTCGGATCTGCAGAAGCACGGAAACGTCGCCGGACGACAAGCTGCTGTCGCCCTGCAGCTGCTCAGGAACTCTGCGATACATTCACTTCAGCTGCCTGAAGAAATGGCTCCAGATCAGGATCGAGTCGGGTCAGTCAACGCTCACGTAAAACCCAACTTTAAAAGCTGTCGGGGAGTTTCTGTGCAGCTTTACTCCGTCTGCTTCTCCAGGGTCACTTCTCCCCGACATCCAAAGATGTGAGCTGTGCACCGGGACTCTGAACCTGGACCCAAACCAGTTTAACTGGATCAACTTCTACGAAGAGCATCTGCAACAGGAGGTAAACTGGAAAAACAAACATGGATAATAGAAACGGTTAAATGAATAAACAGCTGAATGTTACGTTTATTTTTCACTGTTTTCAGGACGAAGACGAAGAGGACGACAGAGTCGATCGGCTGAGGAGTATTTTATCGGCTTTACAAGAAGTTCAGAGTGGACTGCACCTACAGGGTAAAAGTTCTGCACTCATTTATTCCACATATGCAGAATTTAGACGCGTGTAATCTGGGTTGGTCCAGTCCACAGCATCAGAAAAACCTTCAGCTCAGCCGTCAGTGACAGTTTGGATCTTTGTGGAGAACATACCAGAACACCGAGCTCCGCTTGCAGGAGTTACATCGTGCAGCCATCAGGAAGACGCAGTCGTCTTATTGATGCTTTGTGTGGGATGTTTGTTTCTGTCCACAGGGAGACTGATCTCCTCGGTTTCTGACCTGCTCGTGGCAATGGAACGACTGCGCGCACAACGACGGCGATCTGGCAGCTAAGCTTCAGCTCCAGTTCACGTGTCCACACGCCGAGTCTGTGCAGCTAATAAACATATTACACAAGAATGAGTGAGTGGGTCAGTACGACACAGCAAACACATTAAGTTACCATTTCTTGGTTTTTATTAAAGGTACGGTATGTAAAAAATCAAAGGTCAGTGGCAGAAAAATGTGATGTATAATTCAAAACTGTTTCTATTGACGTGTAATCGCTGCACTAGAACAGCTGTTATATGTTTATTCTCAGAATGAGTCATTTATATCTACTTGCTCGGCGGTGCACATATGGAGGCTGCCATATTTGTTCCACCATTTTTACTACGGTATCCCTGAATGGACAAAACAATCTGTGAAGTAAGAACCCTCTGAACTTTCAAACTGTTGTACCAGCTTCGTTTAATGGGAGTTAGAGACTGTTACGCCTCAAAAACAAAGAAATAGTTCCTCATCGTGGACTCTGTGGAAAGTTGTCCACCTCTTCACATTATTTGCTTCAGCATCTCTGACCCGCTCCGTCAGTTAACGTGGCCGACCTCTTCGTGTCTGAGTTGCTGTCGTTCCCAAACTCTTCCATTTTCTTATAATCCAGCTGACTGACTGTGGAACATTTAGGAGGAAATTTCTCCACTGGATTGTTGCACAGGTGGCATCCTATCACAGTTCCACGCTGGAATTCACTGATTCCTGAGAGCGACACATTCTGTCACACGTTTGTAGAAACAGTCTGCATGTTTATTTATACACCTGTGGACATGGAAGTGATGGAACACCTGATTCCATCATTTGGATGGTGAGCAAATACTTTTGGCAATATAGTGCATCTCAGATTGTTTTTGAATTTTATATATGAAACAACAAAAACATTTTAGTGGCCAAAAAACAGCAAACTCACATATTTGAAAAGCTTGAATGTAAAAAAAAGTGATTTTTTTTCTTTCCATGAACAAATTTATGAAGACTATATTATTTTAAATTGTAAATGCGAAGAGGTATTTCATGAGGAAAGGAACGCTGCTGCTGGAGAGAGAAGCGTCATGAGAGAAAACGTCTGCTTGAAACAATGTGGAAGTTGACTTAATGTTTAACTTCAAACTGCAGCATGTGGGTATAATGTTGGTTGGTAGAGCAAATCCTAGTTTTATGTAGGTTCAGTGGCACTGGAGGGAAAAACTCATGGAGGAACGGGAAGATGGGGTATAAAGACGTGATGTAAGTCCGCTTTTTACCAGCTCAGAAAACATCAGAGGTAAAAGTTTTCTCTCCCAGAAAGACCAGGAGAAACCCATCCGTGGTCCATCTCCTGCAGACTGGATTCGCTGCTGCCAGACCGTCTGCTGGAATCCAAAGAGAGAGACGGTAGATCTAAACCATCACACATCATGGAGTCATGATCTCAGAGGAGGACTTTCCTGACTCCACACACCGTTTTCTGTCTAAGATGTTCTCTGTTGCCAAAGTTAGAAAGAAAGGTCCCATTTTCAAAGGAAATTTAAGAGTTTTGCAGCACAAAGTGCAAATGAAGCTGTGATGTCATCCCATGCTCACGTTGTGTCATGTTGGATCTGTATGGCTGTTACCATGACAACATAATGATCAGGAAACAATAACTCATCTGTTTGAGTGCTGGAAAATCTTTCAATCATTGTGTAATTAGTTCAGCTTCTGAATCTCTGGGATTGCGTTGCTATGACAACCTATGACTGACCTAGGAGCTTCACCTATCAGTTAACAGACTCTGAGGTAAACTCTGGGTTAACAGAGTTCTTACATAACCTGCTTTCTGGTCCAGGCCCCTGATCTTTTATCTTTTTTTTTACTTTTGTACACTTTCTAGAAGTCATAATGTTTGTTTCAGCCCTGTGATTGGCTAACATGGCTTCAGAGGAGGCTGTCGCCACCTTTGGGTTTGGCTCCTGACAGCAGATCAGGTGAACACGGGAGGGGAGACAGCTGATGTTAATGAGTGTAATTAGAGCAGGTGGAGCAGCAATATAAGGTGGAGTGCAGCCACAGAGCAGTTACAGCACCATCTACCATTCTGCAGTGTTCCTCAGACTGCTGTGTAACCTGCTTTCTGCTGCTTTGTCTTCTTCTGACTTCAACATGGTGCTTCAGGTGGTTCTCAGGTGAGTTGTCATGCTTGGTTAAAGGTTCAGGTTTCTGTTCCTGTGTCTATACTGAAGCTGGTCTTTCTGCTTCCAACAGGGTTTCCTGTATCTGCTTCCTGCTCTTCAACATTGCAGCTGGTTTTCCTCCCAAAAAAAGCAAGTATATGAAGACGACTGTCACACTGCTGGTTCCTGATGTAGCAGCTGTTCTATCTGGACTTGTGTCCTGACATGGGGATGAATGATGGAGGACAATGATGCCTGCTGAGACCCCACATTCCCACTGCAGTTAACTTTAGCCTGTATCTCCTTCTGAACTCATCTAGGTCAGTCTGGAGGCTCTGGGTTCTACACAGGAGGTTCTGGGTTCATGGGTGGATCTGGATCTGGTTCTGGATCAGGATTCCTGGGCTCTGGATCTGGCTCCTCTGGATCCCTGAGTGGTGGCTCTGGGTCCTCTGGTTCAGGCCTGCAGGGTTTGGCCATTGGTGACGTCATTGCTGAGATTCAGAACATGAAGCCCGACCGTGAGATCCCACGGTTCGCCTGGACCTCCAACCATGTGGCCATGGGCACGGTTGCTGAGCGACCGGTGTACCCTTCCTCCCACGTTGTCCACTACAACTCTGGCTACGGTCGCCAACGGAGCAGCCGCCGTGATTCCAAATACGTCAAGGATACTTTTGGCCACATTCCTCTACCTGAAACTCAGCAAGAGGGACCATCCAAGACCGGGCCTAAAGGACAGAAGTTCTACTGAGGTACAGATCAACAATATCTGCTGTAATGCAAAGCTGTCCTTGATGCTGACTTCTCCTCCTTTCCTCCTCCTGCAGGATGAACTGATCGGCCCATCAACCCTCGGACACCAACAAGAATGAACCATAGCACAATAAACCTGACCAATGATACTTGTCTGTATTGTGTCCTTCAGGGTGGCTTTACCCCTCATAAGGTGTCTTCACTAGTTTAGCAGCAGTCACTGCTGTTCCCTACACTGTCTACTTTAAAACTCAGTTGTATTGGTGCATTTGCCATTTCAAACATGGCCAACTTAAATTTGCTCTGACATTTGGGGTCATACTCGATTCTCAAGTGTAATTTCTAGTTGTGGTTTTTTTTTTTTTTTTTTTAAACTTTGCAGCACAAAATGATGATGCCAAAGACATGTTGGACAAACTTTTACTGAAATGAGCAAAAGTCCTTGCGGTTCTCTGCACAGCTATCACTTTGCATCAGTGCACCACAGGGGTGTGTTCTCAGTCCTTTCAACCAGCCAACACTCTTAAGACCGTTGGTTTCTGAAGGCAACAAAAAGCGCTACAGGGAGGAGATTGAGGGACTGGCAGCATGGTGAACAACCTACACCTGAACATTAGACAAAAAACCAAGGAGCTGCTTATTTCAGTAAGAAGCTGCAGATGGAACCTCAACCACTTTAAATTACTGGGACCCTGGTGAGATGATTGGACTGACCCCCACCCTCACATTTCTCTTTAAAACAAATGGCTAACATACATGCAAGTCCACTCATATCAGGAAATGCTGGTTTGTTAGGCTGCTCCATCATTCAGAACAGGTTAAGAGAGAAATTGAGATCCAATCAGACTGTAAATATAGGATCCAATATTTACCTTAATGGTTTTTCAGCTGCAGTCTGATTTATTCAATAGCAGGCAGGGTGGGCTGCTGCCTGTAATTAGCATTTTGGCCACTAGGGGCACTAAACCTGCAAAATGAGTGAATTGTTTGCAGATCACTTTGATCGGCTGATAGTGAAGTCATGGAGACGCAGAGCAAAGCGCTCCAGGTCATGTGATCCAATGAGAGACTGATCCACTCCTGCAACGTAACAGGAGCATTCGCACTGTAGGAACCTTTTCAGGAAGGGGGGCTGTTTATTTGCGCATTTGGACAGACGGGAATGAAGAACCACGGCCCTCAGTTCCTAAAACTATTTTAGCTCCTGCTCTGAGGCAGGGTCTTTTCATGGTTCCATAGGAACCAACATGATGTAAGTATTTTGTCGCTACTAAAGACATGTATTTTAGGTTAATTGATCACTCTAAATTGCCCCGAGGTATGAATGTGAGCGTGAATGGTTGTCTCTCTCTGTGTTGACCCTGCGACAGACTGGCGACCTGTCCAGGATGCACCCCGCCTCTCGCCTGATAATAGGTACAGAAAATGACTGACTTGCTGAACATAAACGACAGAATAACGTCTTAAATGTTTACAGATACAACTGCTGCATGTTTAAGAAGTTAAACTTAGACGTTGTCCCTTTATCTGCGGCGCTCTGCTGTCATTTCTTCCTCCATAAAACGAAGTATCGTCTGCTGCAGCCTCCATGTTGGACACCTGACGAGATCATTCGTGATTAATAATCCTGTTGTGCAGATCATGAAAACAGTGTTGTCTTCTCTTCTATTTTTTTCTTTTTTTTTTGCAGGTTTTGTTTTATATTGTTGTGGCGCAAAAGTAACACATCTGTCACAGTTGGATGCGTCACATTGATCCCCATCAAGGTCCCCGACTCATGTGAATGCAAAATGAAACGGTTCCCCTGGAGAGGGTTAGTTCATAGAACCAAATTTGAGGTGAGCAGTTCTAAGAACTGCGCTGTCTGAATTAGGCCTGGGCAAAAAATTGATTGAAAGAATTAAAATTTTTTGTTGCAGGGGATTTAAAAGATAAGTAAATTGAGTTTTTCTGTAACAGCGTATTTTTGGCTACCCGGAGCTTCCAAAAGCATTAGTTTTACATTGCATTATGGCAAATGACGACAACAACATCTAGGCTACCGGTGAGCGTACAAATTGTAGAATAGAATAGTCTTTGTGTAACTTAGAGTAAAACACAGCTGGGACTTTGATTCCAAGAGGGTGTTCATTTATTTATTATTCATCCCAATAATGGGGTTTCCATTTGTCTTGTTTTTGGTCAATAAAAAGCTACATTTGTTTGTTTTGTTTGTAATGCTTTCCATAATATGGAGGAGAGAAAATCGAAAAAAATCGTAAATCAAATTAAAAAGAAAAAAAAAAGGAGAGATTTTATTTTAGGCCCAGCCCTAGTCTGGGTTTTGAGGCGGGCAGCCCTCTCAGAGCGCCAACATGCATCAGTGCTGGATATTGACCCCAGAAATCATCTATTATTACTGACATGAGGCTGATGATGGGCTCAGTAGTTACACAGCACCCCTTTAACGTAAGATTACTGAAACCTTGCATTGTTAAGACCATTACAAGGTCACAATGGACCGTTCTGAAATCAGATGCCAGCATCGCGGCAGGAGGCTGCAACAGCATCTCAGAAATAAAAATGAGATATTCTCATGTCAGCCTCAAAATATCAGGGGATTTATTGTCACTTTATTTAGGAAAATGTCACACTTGGGGTCTGAAAACGAACTTACTGTAATGAGGGCCAAGATCTGGGCCTGGGACAACAGACCCATAGCAGCAGGCATGACGGGACCTCTGTGGAAACGGTCAATAGGGGATTATCACGCTTACCGGAAGTTCCCGGTATTTGGACACTTCCTCTTCCGGGCCATGTTAACGACAGCCGTTCCTGCTCTATTATACTGTTTAAATCGGATAAACTCCAAACATACTCAAGTTTTCATTCTAGACTGAAATGATACTACGGAAGAAGTGGATCAAAGCGATCGATTCGCCGCGGTGAAGGGCCGAACTTTATAATAAAACACACATTTGTTTGTCGCCGGTGGGGCACAACACCGGCACTTCACAGCATGCTAGCATTAGCCAGCTAGCGTTTACTGAGGTGCAAAAAAAAAAAAATTAACATTGTGCGTCTTAAAACACACAAACATCTGAAAATCGGGTCTGTACCCCCCCGTTTCCAGTGGAACAACTGGGGACTGCCAAGAAAGGAGACGCTTTCAGATGCTTGTGTGTTTTCAGCCGCACAAAGTTAGGCACGTTATCGAGCTGGCTAATGCTAACCTGCTAACACGACTGCGCAGTCTGCCGGCCACAAACAAACGTGTGTCGTTTTATTATAAAGTTCGGTCCTTCACCGCAGCGAATCGGTCGTTTTGATCCACTTCTTCCTTAGTATCACTTCAGTCTGGAATGAAAACTTGGCATTGGCGTTTATCCGATTTACAAAGTTTAACAGAGTAGTAGCTGGCGGACTACTGTTAGCAGGTTAGCATTAGCCAGCTTGATGACGTGCCTAACTTTGTGCGGCTGAAAACACACAATCATCTGAAAGCGTCTCCTTTCTTGGCAGTCCCCAGTTGTTCCACTGGAAACGGGGGGGTACAGACCCGATTTTCAGATGTTTGTGTGTTTTAAGACGCACAATGTTAAGCACGTCAGTAAACGCTAGCTGGCTAATGCTAGCATGCTGTGAAGTGCCGGTGTTGTGCCCCACCGGCGACAAACAAACGTGTGTTTTATTATAAAGTTCGGTCCTTCACCGCGGCGAATCGATCGCTTTGATCCAGCTTTTGATCCAGTATCACTTCAGTCTGGAATGAAAACTTAAGTATGTTTGGAGTTTATCCGATTTAAACAGTATAACAGAGCAGGAACGGCTGTCGTTAACATGGCCCGGAAGAGGAAGTGTCCAAAATCCGGGAACTTCCGGTAAGCGTGATAATCCCCTATATCCTCAAATTCCTGGGCGTCTACATCTCTGAACTCACATGGACTTTTCACACCATCGCCTTCATCAACTCTCAGCAGCATCTTCACTTCCTGATGCTGCTGAAAACCAAACCTGGAGGAGAAGCTGTTGCAGACTCTGCTATAGAAAACATGTTAACTTCTGGCATCGCAGCATGGTACACAGACCGTACGAACGCAGAGAAAAAGGCCTGCAGAGAGTGATGCGGTCTGCAGAAAAATCATTGCCCCCTGCCCTCACTCAGCAGTATTACATCATCCGGTACCTCAGCACAGCAAACAGAGACTTCTTACACCCAGGACACCCATTATCAGCCGACTTTCATATAATTGGATGACTGGTGCTCGAAACGAAAAAGGTCCATAAAAGTCCACAAAAACTGAGAGGGACCCAACTGCAATCACGTTATGTTGCCATATCAATCCACGCCGGAAGTCCCAATCGGAAGTTTCTTCTTCATGTAGTTACTAAAATCTAACCCTAACCTGACCCTTCCCCCAACCCTAACCACCTGACTACACCATAGTCATAAGCCACAGATAGATACTCTTGGTGGTGTTTAACTAACTTCCGCTTGAGACTTCCTGGATGGATTGGATGTATGGCGGCGTCCTTATTGGTCATTGTAACTGCAGACTCTTGCAAAACCTTGTCAATTTTCCTCCATACTGCTCGTCCAATGTAATCCAAGTGTCCCGAGAGGGTTATTTACTCAAAACGACATCAGTTAATATATTTTTACAGCCTAAACAGTAGAACATTGTATTTCCTGTATGCGCGTCCATGCGAGTTCACCACAATACGGAAGCTGTGGCAGACCAAACCAGAGATGACTGCACGTTCTTTCTTTCTTTGTTTTAAATCAATAGCAAACCCTTCTTGTGTTTGTCTGCAGCTTGTTCGCTCTTAGTAGAATTTAAACAGCAAATTTCCTCTTCTACGCTTGCATTATGGGCAGAGTAGGCTCAGAACGCCGCGGTTTCCATAGTGTCGTGAACTCACATGGGCGCACATCGGGGAAGTGGGACGTTCTACTGTTTAGGCTATAAAAATATACTGAGTGATGCCATTTTGAGTAAATTCTGGACGCTACCCACTCAGGACACTTGGATTACATTGGACGAGCAGTACGAAGGAATATTGACAAGTTTTTATGAACCTTTTTGTGTTGAGCGCTGGTCACCCCATTATATGAAAGTCGGCGGATAATGACAACCCCCCCCCTCAGATCTCCGGCTGCATTTGCATATTTATTTTACAGACTTGAATTTGCATCAAATCAAACAGGATCAGTTTTGTGGTCCAGCAGCTTTTCTCTAAATGAACTGAGTACCTGTGCAGGTGAGTAACTTCCTCTGAGACGTAGATGGTTGATTGGCAAAGATTCTAACATCTGTGCTGGGTGTTCTGTGTGAAAAGAGATCTGTGGTGGTAAAGACCACTGATCGGGGTTTGTCATTAACTGGTCTCTGCCGGTCATTTAGTTGTAAGTTGATTACTGGTTGAGATTAGGAAAATCTGTGGTGGGGAACAAAGAGGAACCCTGCAGTTATTCTGGACCAGGATCAGTCCCTCGACTCACATACAAAACAAGTTTTTTGGACCGCCTTCTTTCACCTTTGAGAAAACTTCCCAGAATTCCCATCCCGTCTCAGAGTGATGCAGAAAAACTGCTCTCTGTTTTTGTTACCTCCAAGCCGGACGACTGTGGTTTCTTTCTGATACTCTCTCCTGGAAATGTTCTGAAAAGTCTCCATCTGATCCAAGAAGCTGCAACATGGGTTCTGGTTGGATTACTCAGCACTGATATTTACTCATATTTACACAGTTTTAGTGATCAAGCTTCATAAACTATTATTTTTATTCAATATGTGATTAAATTTTGGTTTTACTTCTGACAAAGAGAAGAAGAGCAAAGTCAGAACTGACCGCAGCATGAATGGCTGGGTAGCAGGTGATGTTAATGAGTGTAATTAGAGCAGGTGGAGCAGCAATATAAGGTGGAGTGCAGCCACAGAGCAGTTACAGCACCATCTACCATTCTGCAGTGTTCCTCAGACTGCTGTGTAACCTGCTTTCTGCTGCTTTGTCTTCTTCTGACTTCAACATGGTGCTTCAGGTGGTTCTCAGGTGAGTTGTCATGCTTGGTTAAAGGTTCAGGTTTCTGTTCCTGTGTCTATACTGAAGCTGGTCTTTCTGCTTCCAACAGGGTTTCCTGTATCTGCTTCCTGCTCTTCAACATTGCAGCTGGTTTTCCTCCCAAAAAAAGCAAGTATATGAAGACGACTGTCACACTGCTGGTTCCTGATGTAGCAGCTGTTCTATCTGGACTTGTGTCCTGACATGGGGATGAATGATGGAGGACAATGATGCCTGCTGAGACCCCACATTCCCACTGCAGTTAACTTTAGCCTGTATCTCCTTCTGAACTCATCTAGGTCAGTCTGGAGGCTCTGGGTTCTACACAGGAGGTTCTGGGTTCATGGGTGGCAGTGGATCTGGCTCTGGGTCAGGATTCCTGGGCTCTGGATCTGGCTCTTCTGGGCCCATGAGTGGTGGCTCTGGGTTCTACACAGGTTCTGGGTTCATGGGTGGCTCTGGTTCTGGGTCAGGATTCCTGGGCTCTGGATCTGGCTCCTCTGGATCCCTGAGTGGTGGCTCCGGGTCCTCTGGTTCAGGCCTGCAGGGTTTGGCCATTGGTGACGTCATTACTGAGATTCAGAACATGAAGCCCGACCGTGAGATCCCACGGTTCGCCTGGACCTCCAACCATGTGGCCATGGGCACGGTTGCTGAGCGACCGGTGTACCCTTCCTCCCACGTTGTCCACTACAACTCTGGCTACGGTCGCCAACGGAGCAGCCGCCGTGATTCCAAATACGTCAAGGATACTTTTGGCCACATTCCTCTACCTGAAACTCAGCAGCAAGAGGGACCATCCAAGACCGGGCCTAAAGGACAGAAGTTCTACTGAGGTACAGATCAACAATATCTGCTGTAATGCAAAGCTGTCCTTGATGCTGACTTCTCTGCTCATCCTACAGGATGAACTCAACCCTCGGACCCCAACAAGGATGAACTATAGCACAATAAACCTGACTAACGATACTGGTCTCTGTATTCTCTGGGTGGGGGAGATTGAGTCTTTGAGGTCAATACAAATGTACTGTGACTTTAACTGCATGAGGAATAAAATCCCAAATTATGGTTTAAGACTGAGCACCCTGGTTGCATGTGTGATGGCCAGGTTCCTGTGACTACTGCAGCCTATGAAACTGGAAACCTTGTCTGGAAACTGACCCAAAACCCCTGGATCAGGAAGGCTGTTAAAGGGTTAATTCTTTGACCCCCCCCCCCCTCATTGGCACAATCTATACATAGAAAATGCATATACATATAGAAAATGGCTGCCATCTGGGATGCAGCACAGTGTTATGTAATGGTAGAGATGGGCCACTGAAGCCTTTTGACCTTGAGGCCTTTGCTTGACTGTATTGGAAAAAGAGTCAAGCTTCAAAGCCTCATAGATCATGTCAGTGACACCTGGTGGTCAGTTGGAGTCATAGCAGCTATAATCCTCGGAGTGATTCATCTAAATTTTTTATATTCCAACATAACATCAATCCATTCAGCCTTACATTTCTTGTCTGTCAAATGATCATCAGTACACATGGAAGAGTTGAACACTGACAGTGTACCAGTAGTCTGGTATGTGTTGACCGATGTTTCATTAGCTTTACAGACATGATTTGGATATAACACAAGTGCGCTGTGAAATACTATGACAAATATGTCAACATCAGTGTTTGGAAAATGTAACTGAGGGTCTATGAAAAGTCCTTATGCAACTGAGGGAAGAAACTTGGGTCAAACCTGTGTTTACTACACATGATTTGAAAATAATGCATGATTGGAAACTTCAGATGCATCACTGTGGAAACTTTAGCTGGAAACAGACTGAATAACTATTCCACGTGTAGATAAAACAAATATGTACATGAGGGGATTGTGCTTGTGCACACTTTATGATAATGTGACTTAGTTCAATAATATTTCTTTTGGGTGACACAAGATCGTTTTCTTCCAACAGAATTCTCCATCCTTTAAAGAGGTCTCAATTGTAGTTTTTCACAAGGTTGTAAAGCGCTGGGCACGGGGGAGGTTGTTGAGCATCTGGCGTCTCCTTTTGACAGCTGACACGGCGCCAAATATTTGAATCAGTTACATAATTTCCGGTGTCTCACTGGGCGCATGAAGCCTCATACGTCATCAGTTACGTGATCGCAGAGATTCGATGGGGCTTTTGATGCACAGTTTCGAGTAGTCTGTCTCACTCGGCTGACACAGGCTCCGGAGTCTCGGTGTCAGACATCCCATCTCTATGTAATGGCAAATTAATATGAACACTGCAGGGGTGTACAGCATGGTGGATTTGGCGAGGAAGGAATGGAACAAGAGGGGGAAACGAGCTGCTGGCTTGAATGGGCGCTCTGTATAGGTATAAAAGGATGCCAGTTTAGCCATCGATGTAGTGGGGTATCGTTGATCTAGCAGTTGCATTGTGAGTCTTGAAAGACTTCACGTCTTGGATCTGTTTCAACCAGGTTACCTGTTCTCTTGCTAGAATCTCTAACAAATGTAAGACTGAGGTGGTGACAAAGCTGTGAGTCCATAACTTTGTGGGGCCTATTCTGTCTTAAGGTTTATAAAGAGAATTGGTTACTATAGCAATGCAAACCGGTGTCGCCAGGAGGCAGTCGCAACAGAGATTCAGTCTTTACACTTAAGAACCACCCAGATCAGAAATACGGATGTAGAGATGGACTCAGACCGAAAACCACCAACCAGGTCAGAAATATGGGTGTAGCGATGGACTAAGACCTACAAACCAACTGGGAGCCTGTCCCAAACTGCACACTTACCCGAGTGCACTGTGAATCAGTGCATAGTGCGCACTGTGTACTTCGTAGTGCACACTGTCGCTAAAAGCTGACCCAAACGGAGCACTGCACTTACAGGAGGTGACAGACTAGCATTCTCTGCTAACGTGATGTAGTGATCTCAAGCCCAAAGGTCTCAGCAAAAGGATGCACACATCTAACCAAATATACTTTGGAACACATACTGATTGATAAAGGCCACATTTGGATGTAAAGCAGACATCCCAAGGAGGAATTTTGCTCAGAGAAGGACCTTCTCTGAGCAGTCACAGATTTACGGTCCTGAGGGCAACTCAGGAGAGGACCTGCATTTTGGTAAAACAAAGGCCAATTGGTGAACTTTGAACCCATCCTCCAAGCTTGAAGATACCAGAGAAAACCTCCTTCACAGTATTTACCACCTGCTATAAATTGGTTCCTTATAGCCAATTTTGTAATGTGTTCTTAACATCCAAGAACTGTTTGATATTATCAGGAAAGTAAGCTCATGTTAATCCCATGATGACTTTTCTTTTGATATGCAACATGACATACTTTGGTCATTAGAAACTAGATATTTCTTCCCCAAATTCACATCACATCCATTCCAGGATTTGCTGCATAAAAGCGAAGAAAGAGACACTTTACCCAACTGCTGAAATCCACTTTTATGATAGAAATGGACTTCCTTATATCAAATGATGTCTAACACATGTATTTTCTTTACAGGAATCTTAAATCATCAAGATTAATCTTGTTTTATCTGTTTAGCTGATTTGTTTATTGAATGTCTTCCTTTATTCATGTAATTCAGATCTTTGCTTTATTTTATTGTGTTCATTTTATTTCATCATGTCTGAATAATTGATCCATTTTACACATGCTTCACTTAGAATTAAAAGATGACAGTCCTCCATAGCTGAACTGTGGAGGAAGCATTATTTTGCTCTATTTAATTGTGTTAAGAGTGACCCTTACATAGTAGGTGAGACTATCAATTCAGGCACTATGCAAATCACAGCTAAGGAAGTTTTTCAAGCCATCTCGGAGTTAGCTGATAATAAGGCAAGTGGCCCAGATGTAATGTCTGCAGAGCATTTTAAACTAGCAAGCCCGAGGGTAGCGGTTCTTCTTGCTATTTGTTTTACAGGTTTCATGTGTCATGGTGTATTACCAGACTCCATGTTGTCCGTTACTTTGGTGCCTATCATCAAGGACAAAGTGGGCAGGGTGGGGAGTATGGAAAATTATCGGCCGATTGCTCTAGCCTGTGTGCTGTCGAAGGTTTTGAAGAGACTATTACTAGACAGATTATCAGTATATCTATGCACCTCTGATAACCAGTTTGGCTTTAAGGCTAAACATAGTACTGATTTATGTATCTATGCACTGAAGGAGATGGTGGAAAACTATAGAAGACAGAACTCTACTGTATTTATTGGTTTCATTGATGCATCAAAGGCATTTGACCGTATAAATCATTCTAAATTGTTTCTTAAATTACATCAGAGAGGAGTGCCTGATACTTTTATAAGGATTCTGTCTTATTGGTACTCTAACCAGAGCATGCAGATTAAATGGGGAAATGTAGTCTCTGCTCCATTTGGGACTAGTAATGGTGTTAGACAGGGGGATTCTTATCACCGTGCCTTTTTAATATTTATATGAACGATCTTTCGGAACAGTTAAGAAACTGCAAAACTGGTTGTATGGTTGGCAATGATCTTATTAATCATTTCATGTACGCCGATGACTTGGCAATTGTCTCACCTAGCAGTGCTGGGTTTCAAGAGCTTCTCAACATATGTTCCTATTATGGAGTAAAATTTGATGTGCAGTATAACGCTAAAAAGAGTTCTGTTCTGATTTGCAGAGTAAAGGGGGACAAGGATCTCACTTTTCCATCCTTTTACCTGTCAGGACAAGTGCTTCCCGCTTGCTCTAAAACTAAATATCTGGGACACATGATCACTGATGATATGACTGATGATGAAGATATGAATAGACAGCGTCGTGTTTTATATATGCAGGCCAATTTGTTGACCAGAAGATTTTCCTGGTGTTCTGAGAGGGTGAAAGTGTGTTTCTTTAAGGCTTATTGTACCCCTTTTTATGCTGCACCCTTATGGTTTAAATTTAAGAAGGCCAGCATTCGCAAACTTCAGGTTGCGTATAATGATTGTCTGCGTATCTTGCTTGGTAAACCAAGATGGTATAGTGCAAGTGAACTCTTTTGTAAAGTACAAGTTATAACCTTTCATGCTCTCTTGAGAAGGCTGATGTTCAAATTTATAGGTCTACTTAACAGTTCATGTAATGCCATTATAATGATGTTGACCAACCCTGTTCTCAGTGCAGTAAGATACCAGTCTGCTATGTGGAAACACTGGTATGACTGTCTTTTTTAAATACTGTTGTATGTTTGTTTGTCTTTTTTTAATGGACCTGAGTCTAAATAAAAGATTGATTGACTGTCTGTAGTCGGCACTTCAATGATGCAGACTACACTACAGCTAGCGTTAGCAAGCTCGCGTTAGCTGACGTTACCAACTTTTCGCTTGTGAAAACATACAAGCATCTGAAGACTGGGTCTGTACCCCCCCGTTTCCAGTGGAACAACTGGGGACTGCCAAGAAAGGAGACGCTTTCAGATGCTTGTGTGTTTTCACATGCGAAAAGTTGGTAATGTCAGCTAACTGCATGAGGAATAAAATCCAAAATTATGGTTGAAGACTGAGCACCCTGGTTGCATGTGTGATGGCCAGGTTCCTGTGACTACTGCAGCCTATGAAACTGTAAACCTTGTCTGGAAACTTACCCAAAACCCCTGGATCAGGAAGGCTGTTAAAGGGTTAATTCTTTGACGACCCCCCCCCCCCTCAATGGCACAATCTATACATAGAAAATGCATATACATATAGAAAATGACTGCCATCTGGGATGCAGCACAGTGTTATGTAATGGCAAATTAATATGAACACTGCAGGGGTGTACAGCATGGTGGATTTGGCGAGGAAGGACTGGAACAAGAGGGGGAAACGAGTTGCTGGCTTGAATGGGCGCTCTGTATAGGTATAAAAGGATGCCAGTTTAGCCATCGACGTAGTGGGGTATCGCTGATCTAGCAGTTGCATTGTGAGTCTTGAAAGACTTCAAGTCTTGGATCTGTTTCAACCAGGTTACCTGTTCTCTTGCTAGAATCTCTAACAAATGTAAGACTGAGGTGGTGACAAAGCTGTGATTCCATAACTTTGTGGGGCCTATTCTGTCTTAAGGTTTATAAAGAGAATTGGTTACTATAGCAAAGCAAACCGGTGTCGCCAGGAGGCAGTCGCAACAGAGATTCAGTCTTTACACCTAAGAACCACCCAGATCAGAAATACGGATGTAGAGATGGACTCAGACCGAAAAACCACCAACCAGGTCAGAAATATGGGTGTAGCGATGGACTAAGACCTACAAACCAACTGGGAGCCTGTCCCAAACTGCACACTTACCCGAGTGCACTGTGAATCAGTGCATAGTGCGCACTGTGTACTTCGTAGTGCACACTGTCGCTAAAAGCTGACCCAAACGGAGCACTGCACTTACAGGAGGTGACAGACTAGCATTCTCTGCTAACGTGATGTAGTGATCTCAAGCCCAAAGGTCTCAGCAAAAGGATACACACATCTAACCAAATATACTTTGGAACACATACTGATTGATAAAGGCCACATTTGGATGTAAAGCAGACATCCCAAGGAGGAATTTTGCTCAATTCTTTTATTTCTGAGAATCACACTACCAGTGTTCATGTAGTGGGTGACCTGAATGCTGACATATCAGACAAAAGGTCCTTATTTGCCAAACTATTGTTACAATTTTGTGATGACAATTTCTTTTTATCCTCTCAAATCCTTTTACCGGCAGATAGCTTTACATATGTTAGTGATGCGTGGCATACTACGTCATGGCTTGACCATTGTATTAGTACTGCTGATGCCCATGATATACTAAGCTCTATAGTGATTGTCTATGAGGCATCTATTTCTGACCATATTCCATTTATAATGACATTAGATCTTGACAGCCTTCCTGTGCTATCTCAGGAGGTGAAATGTACTCGTAAGAATAAACTAGTCTGGTCTAAACTTACAAATGACAACAAGGTATCATATTATGGAAGAACTGATATCCTGTTGAGCAAAGTTCATTTGCCAATTGATGCTATTTTATGTTCTGATGTGAATTGTGATGAAATCTCTCACCGTGATGATCTTTGTGCCTTGTATGAACATATTGTGGGAGCCTTACATGAGGCTAGCTTAACGCTCTATTCCTATGCTGGTAAAAAGTCCAGGGTAAAGCCTGGGTGGAGCAAGTATGTGGCTCATCATCATGCTGAAGCTAAGAACGCCTTTAGGGCATGGGTCCATGAGGGAAGACCCAGAGAGGGGCCTGCCTTTGATCTGAAAAGGTTCACTCATTCTAATTATAAATATGCAGTTCGTTATGTTAATAAACACGCACAACAAATCAGAGCAGATTCTATGGCAGAAAAGCTCCTTCATAATGATGTTACTGGTTTCTGGAAGGGAGGTGAGAGCTTTGAACACAAACTCCACATCTTTACCAAGCACCCTAGAGGGGGTCTCAGGTTGCGATAATATAGCTGAACTGTGGAGGAAGCATTATTCTGCTCTATTTAATTGTGTTAAGAGTGACCCTTACATAGTAGGTGAGACTATCAATTCAGGCACTATGCAAATCACAGCTAAGGAAGTTTTTCAAGCCATCTCGGAGTTAGCTGATAATAAGGCAAGTGGCCCAGATGTAATGTCTGCAGAGCATTTTAAATTAGCAAGCCCGAGGGTAGCGGTTCTTCTTGCTATTTGTTTTACAGGTTTCATGTGTCATGGTGTATTACCAGACTCCATGTTGTCCGTTACTTTGGTGCCTATCATCAAGGACAAAGTGGGCAGGGTGGGGAGTATGGAAAATTATCGGCCGATTGCTCTAGCCTGTGTGCTGTCGAAGGTTTTGGAGAGAATATTACTAGACAGATTATCAGTATATCTATGCACCTCTGATAACCAGTTTGGCTTTAAGGCTAAACATAGTACTGATTTATGTATCTATGCACTGAAGGAGATGGTGGAAAACTATAGAAGACAGAACTCTACTGTATTTATTGGTTTCATTGATGCATCAAAGGCATTTGACCGTATAAATCATTCTAAATTGTTTCTTAAATTACATCAGAGAGGAGTGCCTGATACTTTTATAAGGATTCTGTCTTATTGGTACTCTAACCAGAGCATGCAGATTAAATGGGGAAATGTAGTCTCTGCTCCATTTGGGACTAGTAATGGTGTTAGACAGGGGGGCTCTTATCACCGTGCCTTTTTAATATTTATATGAACGATCTTTCGGAACAGTTAAGAAACTGCAAAACTGGTTGTATGGTTGGCAATGATCTTATTAATCATTTCATGTCGCCGATGACTTGGCAATTGTCTCACCTAGCAGTGCTGGGTTTCAAGAGCTTCTCAACATATGTTCCAATTATGGAGTAAAATTTGATGTGCAGTATAACGCTAAAAAGAGTTCTGTTCTGATTTGCAGAGTAAAGGGGGGACAAGGATCTCACTTTTCCATCCTTTTACCTGTCAGGACAAGTGCTTCCCGCTTGCTCTAAAACTAAATATCTGGGACACATCATCACTGATGATATGACTGATGATGAAGATATGAATAGACAGCGTCGTGTTTTATATATGCAGGCCAATTTGTTGACCAGAAGATTTTCCTGGTGTTCTGAGAGGGTGAAAGTGTGTCTCTTTAAGGCTTATTGTACCCCTTTTTATGCTGCACCCTTATGGTTTAAATTTAAGAAGGCCAGCATTCGCAAACTTCAGGTTGCGTATAATGATTGTCTGCGTATCTTGCTTGGTAAACCAAGATGGTATAGTGCAAGTGAACTCTTTTGTAAAGTACAAGTTATAACCTTTCATGCTCTCTTGAGAAAGCTGAAGTTCAAATTTATAGGTCGACTTAACAGTTCATGTAATGCCATTATAATGATGTTGACCAACCCTGTTCTCAGTGCAGTAAGATACCAGTCTGCTATGTGGAAACACTGGTATGACTGTCTTTTTTAAATACTGTTGTATGTTTGTTTGTCTTTTTTTAATGGACCTGAGTCTAAATAAAAAGATTGATTGATTGTCTGTAGTCGGCACTTCAATGATGCAGACTACACTACAGCTAGCGTTAGCAAGCTCGCGTTAGCTGACGTTACCAACTTTTCGCTTGTGAAAACATACAAGCGTCTGAAAACTGGGTCTGTACCCCCCCGTTTCCAGTGGAACAACTGGGGACTGCCAAGAAAGGAGACGCTTTCAGATGCTTGTGTGTTTTCAGCCATACAAAGTTAAGCACGTCATCAAGCTGGCTAATGCTAACCTGCTAACACGACTGTGCAGACTGCCGGCTACAAACAAACGTGTGTCGTTTTATTATAAAGTTCGGTCCTTCACCGCGGCGAATCGGTCGTTTTGATCCACTTCTTCCTCAGCATCACTTCAGTCTGGAATGAAAACTTGGCATTGGCGTTTATCCGATTTACAAAGTTTAACAGAGTAGTAGCTGGCAGTCCCCAGTTGTTCCACTGGAAACAGGGAGGGTACAGACCCAGTCTTCAGACGCTTGTATGTTTTCACATGCGAAAAGTTGGTAACGTCAGCTAACGCGAGCTTGCTCCATCACTCAGGGAGGAGTGATGGAGAGAAGAAGACTCTAACCCTTATGTAAACCAGTTACACTGGTTGTTGCTGGGTTATATATGGTTAGATGAGGCCGTTTCTGAATGCAAATTAACATGAACGACACAAGCAAGTGATTTAGAACATGTGGAATTGATCCGCAGCTGATGACTTACTAACATGTGAACGACTGGCCACCGCATGTTTCATAAATTCAGAATTTTTTGTACTTATGACCGCTCTAAATTTTAAATGGATGAATTTAGGACAGTTTTTAGGCCAGTCAGTCAGTCATTTTCTGTACCGCTTATCCAGTTCAGGGTCGCGGGGGTTGCTGGAGCCTATCCCAGCTATTATCAGGCGAGAGGCGGGGTACACCCTGGACAGGTCGCCAGTCTGTCGCAGGGCAGTTTTTAGGCATGATTGATAAATGACGGACCTGTAGCCTGAGTTCCTGCAGCCAGAATGAATGGCTGGGTAGCAGGTGATGTTAATGAGTGCAATTAGAGCAGGTGGAGCAGCAATATAAGGTGGAGTGCAGCCACAGAGCAGTTACAGCACCATCTACCATTCTGCAGTGTTCCTCAGACTGCTGTGTAACCTGCTTTCTGCTGCTTTGTCTTCTTCTGACTTCAACATGGTGCTTCAGGTGGTTCTCAGGTGAGTTGTCATGCTTGGTTAAAGGTTCAGGTTTCTGTTCCTGTGTCTATACTGAAGCTGGTCTTTCTGCTTCCAACAGGGTTTCCTGTATCTGCTTCCTGCTCTTCAACATTGCAGCTGGTTTTCCTCCCAAAAAAAGCAAGTATATGAAGACGACTGTCACACTGCTGGTTCCTGATGTAGCAGCTGTTCTATCTGGACTTGTGTCCTGACATGGGGATGAATGATGGAGGACAATGATGCCTGCTGAGACCCCACATTCCCACTGCGGTTAACTTTAGCCTGTATCTCCTTCTGAACTCATCTAGGTCAGTCTGGAGGCTCTGGGTTCTACACAGGAGGTTCTGGGTTCATGGGTGGCAGTGGATCTGGTTCTGGGTCAGGATTCCTGGGCTCTGGATCTGGCTCCTCTGGATCCCTGAGTGGTGGCTCTGGGTCCTCTGGTTCAGGCCTGCAGGGTTTGGCCATTGGTGACGTCATTACTGAGATTCAGAACATGAAGCCCGACCGTGAGATCCCACGGTTCGCCTGGACCTCCAACCATGTGGCCATGGGCACGGTTGCTGAGCGACCGGTGTACCCTTCCTCCCACGTTGTCCACTACAACTCTGGCTACGGTCGCCAACGGAGCAGCCGCCGTGATTCCAAATACGTCAAGGATACTTTTGGCCACATTCCTCTACCTGAAACTCAGCAGCAAGAGGGACCATCCAAGACCGGGCCTAAAGGACAGAAGTTCTACTGAGGTACAGATCAACAATATCTGCTGCAATGCAAAGCTGTCCTTGATGCTGACTTCTCCTCCCCCTCCTCCTGCAGGATGAACTGATCGGCCCATCAACCCTCGGACACCAACATGGATTAACTGTAGCACAATAAACCTGACCAATGATACTTGTGTGTATTCTCTTATGGCTGGCGTTTGGGTTCTTCAGGGTGGTTTTACCCCTCATGGGGTTACTTGCTAACCTTGCTCCACATATCCATCTGAGAACCAACAGTTTTGGAAAGGGGTGAAAATGCTGTTGAGGCATTTGTCTATCACTGCCTATGTTGGTGATAGACGGGCCAGATCAACTAAGCTTACGACCTAACGAAGGGACAACGAAAACACGAGCAGAAACTTTTTCCTTTGAGAAAGCATCAAGAGCAGTGTTTCAGTGAAGAAATACTCTAATTCCGATTAAAACTTGACCGATGGCCATGCTGACGCTAGTTTCATCTGCTGAAGCCGCCATGTTGACACTGAGCTGTCGCTTCTCATTACACCTCAAAGCCAATGCTGATTGGATGTTCGTTTGAACTGCTCCAAACTCTCTTGAATGGAAAGAAGCCAGACTGATCTGCGAGTGAAAACCTGAAGCTCGTGAGATCAGGATGGTCTCGCGAGGCTAGTGTCTACACAAGTTCAGTAGCAATTGAAATGCTGTTCCCTAATGGTCTACTTTAAACTTGGTGAGCTGCATTGGCACTGGTATGAGGTTACTGATTCCCCACCGTTCAGTCAGCAAGTTTTGGCTGCTGCAGTCAAATTTAAATCAGTCCATAGGTTAGTCCTTAAGGATTTCATGGATGAAGATGCAGCATGACTGTGGCAAGTTAAACGTTCTATCGTTATCAGAGCACGGATAGTTCCATTTCCTGACAGTTGCACATCCATCTACGTAAGCTGATCTGACTATTTGACAGTTGGAGGTCCTGTCTGTTTCTGAGATGCTCTCCCCTGATTATTTAACCATATGTGTCTCTGGGTAAATGGTGCCTGTCATGCAGAAAGCTGGGGTTAAATCCTGGGTGTGACTTCATGTTGCCGTCCGCTTACCGCCTCAAACCAGAGGCTATTTATTGCCCTGCATTCTTTCAGATATCTTTTTTTTTCCACGTTGGAGATGCAGGGCATTTGAGAAATGAAACTTATTTCGTCTGTGTGCGGAATCATACTGACAAGATCTGAGACTGTCGTGTCACCATTAACCAGTTCTACTCTAACGTGATTGTCAAGGACAGCATTTAAACTCCCACGCTGTCTTTTTTTGCAAACTCTCCATATGAGGCTTTAGAAGTTAAGATCCAATGAGGCTGTTTCAATATTCAGGATTTCCACATCTTCTGCTTTGAAACGGGTAACATCTGATAACTGAATGAAATGGGATCAGATCAATTGAAACCAAGTGATTAATAAAATAAAGCTGTCAAAAATTTAAGTCATCAGTAGTACAGTGAGTTACTGCGTTTTACATCCTTGCACTCTGACTTTGCTGGAAATCCTCCACCAAGCGTGGCAGCGGGCAGTGCTGGATGCAGATGTGTTGCTTTTTCCCACCAGTATTATACTGTATATACACGGTCTGATCCTCACAAGGTGCAGTAAGTCACCACGTTTACTGACAAAAGTTTGTCAGGTTTTTGTCTGCAGATATTTATTTTACAGACTTGAATTTGCATCAAATCAAACAGGATCAGGTTTGTGGCCCAGCAGCTTTTCTCTAAATGAACTGAGTACCTGTGCAGGTGAGTAACTTCCTCTGACACGTAGATGGTTGATTGGCAAAGATTCTAACATCTGTGCTGGGTGTTCTGTGTGAAAAGAGATCTGTGGTGGTAAAGACCACTGATCGGGGTTTGTCATTAACTGGTCTCTGCCGGTCATTTAGTTGTAAGTTGATTACTGGTTGAGATTAGGAAAATCTGTGGTGGGGAACAAAGAGGAACCCTGCAGTTATTCTGGACCAGGATCAGTCCCTCGACTCACATACTAAACAAGTTTTTTGGACCGCCTTCTTTCACCTTTGAGAAAACTTCCCAGAATTCCCATCCCGTCTCAGAGTGATGCAGAAAAACTGCTCTCTGTTTTTGTTACCTCCAAGCCGGACGACTGTGGTTTCTTTCTGATACTCTCTCCTGGAAATGTTCTGAAAAGTCTCCATCTGATCCAAGAAGCTGCAACATGGGTTCTGGTGGGAATTCTCAGCACTGATCATATTTACACAGTTTTAGTGATCAAGCTTCATAAACTATTATTTTTATTCAATATGTGATTAAATTTTGGTTTTACTTCTGACAAACAGAAGAAGAGCAAAGTCAGAACTGACCGCAGCATGAATGGCTGGATAGCAGCTGATGTTAATGAGTGTAATTAGAGCAGGTGGAGCAGCAATATAAGGTGGAGTGCAGCCACAGAGCAGTTACAGCACCATCTACCATTCTGCAGTGTTCCTCAGACTGCTGTGTAACCTGCTTTCTGCTGCTTTGTCTTCTTCTGACTTCAACATGGTGCTTCAGGTGGTTCTCAGGTGAGTTGTCATGCTTGGTTAAAGGTTCAGGTTTCTGTTCCTGTGTCTATACTGAAGCTGGTCTTTCTGCTTCCAACAGGGTTTCCTGTATCTGCTTCCTGCTCTTCAACATTGCAGCTGGTTTTCCTCCCAAAAAAAGCAAGTATATGAAGACGACTGTCACACTGCTGGTTCCTGATGTAGCAGCTGTTCTATCTGGACTTGTGTCCTGACATGGGGATGAATGATGGAGGACAATGATGCCTGCTGAGACCCCACATTCCCACTGCAGTTAACTTTAGCCTGTATCTCCTTCTGAACTCATCTAGGTCAGTCTGGAGGCTCTGGGTTCTACACAGGAGGTTCTGGGTTCATGGGTGGCAGTGGATCTGGTTCTGGGTCCAGATTCCTGGGCTCTGGATCTGGCTCCTCTGGGTTCCTGAGTGGTGGCTCTGGGTCCTCTGGTTCAGGCCTGCAGGGTTTGGCCATTGGTGACGTCATTACTGAGATTCAGAACATGAAGCCCGACCGTGAGATCCCACGGTTCGCCTGGACCTCCAACCATGTGGCCATGGGCACGGTTGCTGAGCGACCGGTGTACCCTTCCTCCCACGTTGTCCACTACAACTCTGGCTACGGTCGCCAACGGAGCAGCCGCCGTGATTCCAAATACGTCAAGGATGCTTTTGGCCACATTCCTCTACCTGAAACTCAGCAGCAAGAGGGACCATCCAAGACCGGGCCTAAAGGACAGAAGTTCTACTGAGGTACAGATCAACAATATCTGCTGCAATGCAAAGCTGTCCTTGATGCTGACTTCTCTGCTCATCCTACAGGATGAACTCAACCCTCGGACCCCAACAAGGATTAACTATAGCACAATAAACCTGACTAACGATACTGGTCTCTGTATTCTCTGGGGGGGGGGGGGGGGAGTCTTTGTGCTCAATACAAATGTACTGCAGCTTTAAATCCATGAGGAATAAAATCCAAAATTATGGTTTAAGACTGAGCACCCTGGTTGCATGTGTGATGGCCAGGTTCCTGTGACTACTGCAGCCTATTAAACCATAAACCTTGTCTGGAAACTGACCCAAAACCCCTGGATCAGGAAGGCTGTTAAAGGGTTAATTCTTTGACCCCCCCCCCCCCCCTCAATGGCACAATCTATACATAGAAAATGCATATACATATAGAAAATGACTGCCATCTGGGATGCAGCACAGTGTTATGTAATGGCAAATTAATATGAACACTGCAGGGGTGTACAGCATGGTGGATTTGGCGAGGAAGGAATGGAACAAGAGGGGGAAACGAGTTGCTGGCTTGAATGGGCGCTCTGTATAGGTATAAAAGGATGCCAGTTTAGCCATCGATGTAGTGGGGTATCGCTGATCTAGCAGTTGCATTGTGAGTCTTGAAAGACTTCAAGTCTTGGATCTGTTTCAACCAGGTTACCTGTTCTCTTGCTAGAATCTCTAACAAATGTAACACTGAGGTGGTGACAAAGCTGTGATTCCATAACTTTGTGGGGCCTATTCTGTCTTAAGGTTTATAAAGAGAATTGGTTACTATAGCAATGCAAACCGGTGTCGCCAGGAGGCAGTCGCAACAGATTCAGTCTTTACACCTAAGAACCACCCAGATCAGAAATACGGATGTAGAGATGGACTCAGACCGAAAAACCACCAACCAGGTCAGAAATACGGATGTAGAGATGGACTCAGACCGAAAAACCACCAACCAGGTCAGAAATATGGGTGTAGCGATGGACTAAGACCTACAAACCAACTGGGAGCCTGTCCCAAACTGCACACTTACCCGAGTGCACTGTGAATCAGTGCATAGTGCGCACTGTGTACTTCGTAGTGCGCACTGTCGCTAAAAGCTGACCCAAACGGAGCACTGCACTTACAGGAGGTGACAGACTAGCATTCTCTGCTAACGTGATGTAGTGGTCTCAAGCCCAAAGGTCTCAGCAAAAGGATGCACACATCTAACCAAATATACTTTGGAACACATACTGATTGATAAAGGCCACATTTGGATGTAAAGCAGACATCCCAAGGAGGAATTTTGCTCAGAGAAGGACATTCTCTGAGCAGTCACAGATTTACGGTCCTGAGGGCAAATCAGGAGAGGACCTGCATTTTGGTAAAACAAAGGCCAATTGGTGAACTTTGAAGCCATCCTCCAAGCTTGAAGATACCAGAGAAAACCTCCTTCACAGTATTTACCACCTGCTATAAATTGGTTCCTTATAGCCAATTTTGTAATGTGTTCTTAACATCCAAGAACTGTTTGATATTATCAGGAAAGTAAGCTCATGTTAATCCCATGATGACTTTTCTTTTGATATGCAACATGACATACTTTGGTGATTAGAAACTAGACGTTTCTTCCCCAAATTCACATCACATCCATTCCAGGATTTGCTGCATAAAAGCGAAGAAAGAGACACTTTACCCAACTGCTGAAATCCACTTTTATGATAGAAATGGACTTCCTCATATCAAATGATGTCTAACACATGTATTTTCTTTACAGGAATCTTAAATCATCAAGATTAATCTTGTTTTATCTGTTTAGCTGATTTGTTTATTGAATGTCTTCCTTTATTCATATAATTCAGATCTTTGCTTTATTTCATTGTGTTCATTTTATTTCATCATGTCTGAATAATTGATCCATTTTACACATGCCTCACTTAGAATTAACAGATGTTTATAACCATTACGCTTAACTGATAATCAAATGATCATTTGAGACGTGTCTGACTATAGGGGATTATCACGCTTCCGCGTTCCGGTTTCCGGAAGTTGAAACATTTGAAGCTTCCTCTTCCGGGCCAGGAATGGCTCAATGTTGCTGCTCTGTTCCATTGTGTACATCTAATAAACAACGGCAGCCGTACCGAAGTTTTCATGGATTCCCGACTGAAAAGACACTAAGGAAGAAGTGGATGAAAGCGATTTGTCGGAGTGAAGGAACGAAATTTAAAATAAAACAAGGTTGCACGTATGTCTGTAGTCGGCACTTCAATGATGCAGACTACACTACAGCTAGCGTTAGCAAGCTCGCGTTAGCAAGCTCGCGTTAGCTGACGTTGCCAACTTTTCGCTTGTGAAAACATACAAGCATCTGAAGACTGGGTCTGTACCCCCCCGTTTCCAGTGGAACAACTGGGGACTGCCAAAAAAAGGAGACGCTTTCAGATGCTTGTGTGTTTTCAGCCACACAAAGTTAGGCACGTTATCGAGCTGGCTAATGCTAGCCTGCTAACACGACTGTGCAGTCTGCCGGCCACAAACAAACGTGTGTCGTTTTATTATAAAGTTCGGTCCTTCACCGCGGCGAATCGGTCGTTTTGATCCACTTCTTCCTTAGCATCACTTCAGTCTGGAATGAAAACTTGACATTGGCGTTTATCCAATTTACAAAGTTTAACAGAGTAGTAGCTGGCAGTCCCCAGTTGTTCCACTGGAAACAGGGAGGGTACAGACCCAGTCTTCAGACGCTTGTATGTTTTCACAAGCGAAAACTTGGTAACGTCAGCTAACGCGAGCTTGCTCCATCACTCAGGGAGGAGTGATGGAGAGAAGAAGACTCTAACCCTTATGTAAACCAGTTACACTGGTTGTTGCTGGGTTATATATGGTTAGATGAGGCCGTTTCTGAATGCAAATTAACATCTACGACACAAGCAAGTGATTTAGAACATGTGGAATTGATCCGCAGCTGATGACTTACTAACATGTGAACGACTGGCCCCCGCATGTTTGATAAATTCAGAATTTTTTGTACTTATGACCGCTCTAAATTTTAATTGGATGAATTTAGGACAGTTTTTAGGCATGATTGATAAATGACGGACCTGTAGCCTGAGTTCCTGCAGCCAGCATGAATGGCTGGGTAGCAGGTGGTGTTAATGAGTGTAATTAGAGCAGGTGGAGCAGCAATATAAGGTGGAGTGCAGCCACAGAGCAGTTACAGCACCATCTACCATTCTGCAGTGTTCCTCAGACTGCTGTGTAACCTGCTTTCTGCTGCTTTGTCTTCTTCTGACTTCAACATGGTGCTTCAGGTGGTTCTCAGGTGAGTTGTCATGCTTGGTTAAAGGTTCAGGTTTCTGTTCCTGTGTCTATACTGAAGCTGGTCTTTCTGCTTCCAACAGGGTTTCCTGTATCTGCTTCCTGCTCTTCAACATTGCAGCTGGTTTTCCTCCCAAAAAAAGCAAGTATATGAAGACGACTGTCACACTGCTGGTTCCTGATGTAGCAGCTGTTCTGTCTGGACTTGTGTCCTGACATGGGGATGAATGATGGAGGACAATGATGCCTGCTGAGACCCCACATTCCCACTGCAGTTAACTTTAGCCTGTATCTCTTTCTGAACTCATCTAGGTCAGTCTGGAGGCTCTGGGTTCTACACAGGAGGTTCTGGGTTCATGGGTGGCTCTGGATCTGGTTCTGGGTCAGGATTCCTGGGCTCTGGATCTGGCTCCTCTGGGCCCATGAGTGGTGGCTCTGGGTTCTACACAGGTTCTGGGTTCATGGGTGGCTCTGGTTCTGGGTCCAGATTCCTGGGTTCTGGATCCCTGAGTGGTGGCTCTGGGTCCTCTGGTTCAGGCCTGCAGGGTTTGGCCATTGGTGACGTCATTACTGAGATTCAGAACATGAAGCCCGACCGTGAGATCCCACGGTTCGCCTGGACCTCCAACCATGTGGCCATGGGCACGGTTGCTGAGCGACCGGTGTACCCTTCCTCCCACGTTGTCCACTACAACTCTGGCTACGGTCGCCAACGGAGCAGCCGCCGTGATTCCAAATACGTCAAGGATACTTTTGGCCACATTCCTCTACCTGAAACTCAGCAGCAAGAGGGACCATCCAAGACCGGGCCTAAAGGACAGAAGTTCTACTGAGGTACAGATCAACAATATCTGCTGTAATGCAAAGCTGTCCTTGATGCTGACTTCTCTGCTCATCCTACAGGATGAACTCAACCCTCGGACCCCAACAAGGATGAACTATAGCACAAACCTGACTAACGATACTGGTCTCTGTATTCTCTGGGTGGGGGAGATTGAGTCTTTGAGGTCAATACAAATGTACTGTGACTTTAACTGCATGAGGAATAAAATCCAAAATTATGGTTGAAGACTGAGCACCCTGGTTGCATGTGTGATGGCCAGGTTCCTGTGACTACTGCAGCCTATGAAACTGGAAACTGACCCAAAACCCCTGGATCAGGAAGGCTGTTAAAGGGTTAATTCTTTGACACCCCCCCCCCCCCCCCCCCCTCAATGGCACAATCTATACATAGAAAATGCATATACATATAGAAAATGACTGCCATCTGGGATGCAGCACAGTGTTATGTAATGGCAAATTAATATGAACACTGCAGGGGTGTACAGCATGGTGGATTTGGCGAGGAAGGACTGGAACAAGAGGGGGAAACGAGTTGCTGGCTTGAATGGGCGCTCTGTATAGGTATAAAAGGATGCCAGTTTAGCCATCGACGTAGTGGGGTATCGCTGATCTAGCAGTTGCATTGTGAGTCTTGAAAGACTTCAAGTCTTGGATCTGTTTCAACCAGGTTACCTGTTCTCTTGCTAGAATCTCTAACAAATGTAAGACTGAGGTGGTGACAAAGCTGTGATTCCATAACTTTGTGGGGCCTATTCTGTCTTAAGGTTTATAAAGAGTAGTTATTGCAATGCAAACCAGTGTCACCAGGAGACAGTCGCAACAGAGATTCAGTCTTTACACCTAAAAACCACCAACCAGTAGGGATGGTGAATACGAAGCTTCATGACAGACATTTTGACACAGCTGCCAAGAGACACGAAGTCTCGAGACATTTGACAGTATGAGCTCCATCTGCTGGCTGTAGATGTGTACTGCAGCTGAGCGAAGTGCTGCCTGGAGCTGTTTTGTCTCTGACACAGTGTATAATATACGTTATCAACCTTCTGTTAGTGTTTCCTTTGGTTAATATCTTGGAATGATCCTCTGTGATAAACGTGTTTTTCAACAAATTCCCAAGCGATTGGAGCCTGTATTAAGCACTGACAGATTAATAAACCCAGTCTCTTCAAGATTTCAGCTCGACACTCGCGGATGACGTAACGAGGCCTCGGTGAGTGTGGTCGCGTGGCTTTCGGCATGCTGACACTTCCAAAACAGCGGTAGCGAGACTTCCGGTTCATAAGATCGAGGCGGAGTCGAGCAGACTAGCTCGAGCATAACATCCCTACCAACCAGGTCAGAATTATGGATGTAGAGATGGGCTCAGACCTACAAACCAACTGGGAGCCTGTCTCAAACTGCACACTTACCCAAGTGCACTGTGTACTTTGTAGTGCACACTATTGTCGCTAAAAGCTGACCCAAATGGAGCACTGCACTTACAGGAAGTGACAGACTAGCATTCTCTGCTAACGTGAGCTAAGTCTACTAAGCCGGTACCACCACGGCCTCAAACACACGACCAGATCATAACTGTCAATGTTTTCATTTTAAATCATGCTTTTATTCTTTTACATTTTAATGCTTTCTTTTCCTCTGATGTAAAGCTCTTTGAATTGTCTTGTACATGAAATGTGCTCTACAAATAAACTGGCCTTGCTTCATCCATGCAGACAATTACACCACATTGCACTTCAAATATTGATACACTACAAAATGTGCAAAATTTAGTCATGCTGCTCACCTTAAAGGAATAGTTCACCCACAGAATGATGTAACTTTATCTTCCACTTCCCCTCATGGTGAGAAAGACTCTGGAGCACTTTTTTAATATCTCAAATGCAGCCGGCGATCAGGAAGGCTTCTGCTTTTTCCCAAACTTTCATATAATGGAGTTCGCTGGGACCTGAGCCAAAAGGTCCATAAATCCACAAAACTTGATATTCCTCCATACTGCTCTTCCAATGTAATCCAAGTGTCCTGAGTGGGTAGTGTCCAGAATTTACTGGAAACGACATCATTTAGTTGATTTTTAGAGGCTTAACAGTCCTATATCTTTTTCCCTGGAAGCACGCCAAGCGCGTTCGCGACACTACGGAAGCCTCGCAATCAGAGCCTACTCTGCCAATAATGCAAGCGTAGAAGAAGAAATTCGCTGTTTACATTGTGGTAAGAGCGCCAGAGCTGCAGACAAACCGGGACAAACACAAGAGGGGCTGGATATTGATTTAAAACAAAGAAAGAAAAAGAGTGAGTGATCTCGTCTGCCATGGCTTCTGTAGCTTCGTGAACGTGCATTGGCGTGCTTCCTTGACGTCATTTCGAGTAAATTCTGGACGCTACCCACTCAGGACACTTGGATTACATTGGACGAGCAGTATGGAGGAATATCAAGTTTTGTGGATTTATGGACCTTTTTGGCTCAGGTCCCAGCGAACTCCATTATATGAAAGTTTGGGAAAAAGCAGAAACCTTCTTGATCGCCGGCTGCATTTGAGATATTAAAAAAGTGCTCCAGAGTCTTTCTCACCATGAGGGGACGTGGAAGATAAAGTTACATCATTCTGTGGGTGAACTATTCCTTTAAATCTTTAATTTGGCCTGTTTTTAACTATTTAATTCTGTTTTTATTTTTTATTTTCATATATTTTAACCAGGCTTTTATAATGTATTTGAAGTCGGAGCAGCTGAACTAAACTTCATTGTTCCTTTAATGACAATAAAGATTCTTGATTCTTGATGGTTCCTACATCGTCTCTCTGAAAACTTTTAATGCTGTCGGGCCCTGTGTGGTAAAACCATAGACTGTATATAATTACTGGACGTAGCTTCCGGTCTCTTCTGAATAGAGAAATGTGAAGCCAGGTGGGCGTGTCTTACCGTCGCCATCTTGCCGTGTCACGTACGTCGTCACTCCAGGAAAATCCTAAAATGGGCACAGCGCGGCCGCGGGGCAAATGATTGACAGCTGACGTACTGTGGGCTAAACGCTAACTGAGCTAACACGAAACTAAGAGGAGCTAACAAAGATAAGCCCCCTAAGCGGCATGGTTAAGGTAAGACATGCTTAGACTTGCAATTCGCTGACTAAACACCGCCGTTGTGCGACTCTGTAACAAACTGAGACCTTATTAAGAGCAAAGAAGGAGCTAACTAGGAGCCTCCGGTCGGCAGGCGGAGCTTCCGGTCTGCCGCATGTCAATCATAAGGACACGGCCTTAATTATGTGTAATTTGAAGAATAAATAACATCTAAACGAATGAGTTATAAAAAAATTCACCCCCCTCACAGTTGACATGAAGGTAAACGTGACCTAATAAACCTAAAATGATTTTTTGAACCAGGCTGTAAACCTGTTTATTTCTGCTGTGAAGTCGGCGTTTTTAACATGGGAGTCTATGGGGATTTGCTTTCTTGGAGCCCCTAGTGGATGAAGGGAGGATTACACTATTTACAACAAGCTAGCGAGCTTCACTGTTCTGAGGCGGAGTTTGCCCCTTGGGTAAAACTCATCAATCGCTGGCTTGAATCAAACTCAGTCCCCAGTTATCTTAAACACGCCACGGTGAACTCTGTCCTCGAAAGATATCTTCCCCCTCATTCTGCAGGATGAATATCTTTTTAAAGCTGAGTGATTTTTTTTTTTACTTGATAAGTGTAATCATCCTGTGCTTTACTGGCATGTTATATTTTCACAACAATCCACCAACCCCCCACCCCTCAAAAATGGTTTGATCCACTGACCTGTCATATTCCAGATAGCAGCAGGAACAGCCTAATTTTGTCTTTGTGGTAAATATTCTAAATGCAAGTTTGTGAAACTGTCAGAATCTCCATAAAAAGGAGGACAAATGGTGTTGTGATGGATCTGGTTCACTGCTTAGACACAACACCTGGGTGTTCAACGCCCTTAAACCTCTGATCCTAGAACAGCTCTGCTCTGTAGAAATGGATTGTGTCTCTCCATCACTCCAAAGAGAAACAACTGATTTCCACGTGACGTCTCAGTGACGTGTTGTTGCTGGGGTTATATATGGTTAGATGAGGCCGTTTCTGAATGCAAATTAACATGAACGACACAAGCAGGGGATTTAGAACATGTGGAATTGATCCGCAGCTGATGACTTACTAACATGTGAACGACTGGCCCCCGCATGTTTGATAAATTCAGAATTTTTTTGTACTTATGACCGCTCTAAATTTTAATTGGATGAATTTAGGACAGTTTTTAGGCATGATTGATAAATGACGGACCTGTAGCCTGAGTTCCTGCAGCCAGCATGAATGGCTGGGTAGCAGGTGATGTTAATGAGTGTAATTAGAGCAGGTGGAGCAGCAATATAAGGTGGAGTGCAGCCACAGAGCAGTTACAGCACCATCTACCATTCTGCAGTGTTCCTCAGACTGCTGTGTAACCTGCTTTCTGCTGCTTTGTCTTCTTCTGACTTCAACATGGTGCTTCAGGTGGTTCTCAGGTGAGTTGTCATGCTTGGTTAAAGGTTCAGGTTTCTGTTCCTGTGTCTATACTGAAGCTGGTCTTTCTGCTTCCAACAGGGTTTCCTGTATCTGCTTCCTGCTCTTCAACATTGCAGCTGGTTTTCCTCCCAAAAAAAGCAAGTATATGAAGACGACTGTCACACTGCTGGTTCCTGATGTAGCAGCTGTTCTATCTGGACTTGTGTCCTGACATGGGGATGAATGATGGAGGACAATGATGCCTGCTGAGACCCCACATTCCCACTGCAGTTAACTTTAGCCTGTATCTCCTTCTGAACTCATCTAGGTCAGTCTGGAGGCTCTGGGTTCTACACAGGAGGTTCTGGGTTCATGGGTGGCAGTGGATCTGGTTCTGGGTCCAGATTCCTGGGCTCTGGATCTGGGTCCTCTGGATCCCTGAGTGGTGGCTCTGGGTCCTCTGGTTCAGGCCTGCAGGGTTTGGCCATTGGTGACGTCATTACTGAGATTCAGAACATGAAGCCCGACCGTGAGATCCCACGGTTCGCCTGGACCTCCAACCATGTGGCCATGGGCACGGTTGCTGAGCGACCGGTGTACCCTTCCTCCCACGTTGTCCACTACAACTCTGGCTACGGTCGCCAACGGAGCAGCCGCCGTGATTCCAAATACGTCAAGGATACTTTTGGCCACATTCCTCTACCTGAAACTCAGCAGCAAGAGGGACCATCCAAGACCGGGCCTAAAGGACAGAAGTTCTACTGAGGTACAGATCAACAATATCTGCTGCAATGCAAAGCTGTCCTTGATGCTGACTTTTCTTCCCTTCTCTCTCTCCCCCCCACCCCCCTCCTCCTGCAGGATGAACTGATCGGCCCATCAACCCTCGGACACCAACATGGATGAACTGTAGCACAATAAACCTGACCAATGATACTTGTCTGTATTCTTATGGCTGGTGTTTGGATACTTCAGGGTGGTTTTTACCCCCTCATGGGTTGTCTTACTAATCTGACTCTGCCAGATGGAATTGCTCCATATCCACCTGGGAACCAACCATTAGTGTACTAGTGGAAAGGGGTGAAAATACTGGTTGGATGAGGCACACCCTCCCAGTCTTTGGCAACTACTTTTCCCTATTTTGATCTCCCCTCTGTTCAATCCATTTCTGATATTACATGTGTCCTTAATCCCTTCCACCCCTGGTAAAATCCTGCCGTCCCTCACTACTTCCCCTTATCACTAAAATCATTCACTCCAAGTGCTGGTTTAGTTGCACTTAAACCCATCCTGAGAAAACCTGGTCTAGACTCCACCAACCTTAAAGGGATATTGTGTGTTCTGTTCACAAAAACTGATTATTTGGTTCAAGAGTGTTTCATTAATCACTTCAACAAACTGAAGTGCTCCTCAGTTCAAAATTTGCCGTCCGTATCATTCATTTACACATCGAGTGGGTCGGCTCGGTGGGGGCTGCCATGTCGTATTGCCATGTTTTTGCGTTCAGGAGAAGCATGACAGTAGGAAACCACAAACTCACCGGACACACCGGAGTTTTCAGCTCAGTTCGAGGTAATGCCTTTGAAAAGTCACTGCGCTGCAGTGGGGAGAAACCAGTTCAATTCAAAGCTTTGTCATTGGTACACTACAGACGTGCCGTATGCCCAACGAAATTACATGGCCACAACAAAGTGGAGTAAATAAATAAGGATAAAGATTAAAAAAGGACAAATCATGCACATACTTACTGCATCTTGCATATATCCAGGCACATACATGTTCAGTACGTGCGATTATTGCATCATGGGGGTCTGGTGCATGTGTGCATTCAGAATAGTGATGGCAGAGGGGAAAAAACTGTTCTTGAGTCTATTAGTCCTGGATTTAATAGACCTGTAGCGTCGCCCAGAGGGTAGCAGGTGAAACAGGTGGTGTGCAGGGTGAGTGGTGTCTCTGATGGTGCGCTGTGGAGGCAGCGAGATGTGTGGATGTCTTCCAGGGAGGGGAGGGGGCAACCCACGATGTTCTGTGCTGTCTTGATGACGCTCTGGAGCTTTTTCTGGTCTGCTTTAGTGCAGCTGGAGAACCACACTGAGGTGCAGTAAGTCAGAATGCTCTCTATGGAAGAAGGTTAGAAGCAGCTTCTGGTTGATGTTTTTCCTGAGCACTCTCAGGAAGTGCAGGCGCTGCTGAGCCTTCTTGATGACAGCTGTGGTGTTAGCAGACCATGAGAGGTCAGCGGAGATAGTGGTGCCCAGGAAGGGGAATGTATGGACTCTTTCTACCGGGTCGCCTTTGATGGTGAGAGGAGATGGGTCTGCCCTGTTCTTCCTGAAATCCAGGATGACCTCCTTCATCTTAGTGGTGTTGAGGACCAGGTTGTTCGCTGCACACCATTCAGACAGCCGCAGAATCTCATCTCTATCGGCCGATTCGTCTCCTCCTGAGATCAACCCCACCACGGTGGTATCATCGGCAAACTTCACTATGATGTTGCTGCTGTGAGCTGGTCTGCAGTCCGAGGTGTAAAGGTTGTAGAGGAGGGGGCTCAGCACACACCCTTGAGGGGAGCCTGTGCTGAGTGAGCGGGAGGAGGAGAGGTGGGGACCAAGTTTGACTGTTTGAGTCCGGTTGGTGAGGAAGTCTTTTATCCAGCTGCAGGTGAGTGGGGGAAGATCAGACAGCTTGCTGATCAAAATGTCAGGAATGACAGTTTCACTGATGCTGCGTTCACGTGCAGCCGGGCAGACGGCCGTTGGTAACAAACCAGATGTCATTTTAATCAATGAAGCCGAGCGAAAGACGGTAAAACATGAGTCAGGGAAAACAATACATCGCCATGACAACAAATCAGATGTGGACCGATGTCACACTAACTGACGGACCACGTCTTCACATAGAGGCCGGTGATAACTTTACATGCAGCGGATGTCGTCGGTCTGCCCGGTTTTACGCAAACGCAGCATGAAAAGTACGAGGGAGCTGCTCGCGATTACACAATGTTCCTTTAAAGACACACAACGTAACTTTTAGACCTTAAAAATCTGTGTTTCTGACTCGTTTTGATGTCACACCAACATTCATTAAGCGCATTTTCGAGCCGTCACTGCCCAGAGGCGTCCCGGGGCTCAGAAACAGCACTATGTAAGATTCCCATCCGGGACGCGACCGTGACGTTGCAGCACCACGTCACTCACTAGCAACCGGATGTAAACCAGGTATCAACATCACGGCTGTTTTGAAGGCGCATCATGTCGAATTCGGTAAAGAAACGCAAGGAAACATCATCGGAGGAAGAGAGGAAAAGAAACAGAGGAAGGGACAGAGCAAGAGTCAAGATAAGACTGTCTTTTACTGGCTGGAGTGAGCTTACAGTACAGGTACGAACAAGATGGATGCTAGTTTAGCCGCCGATAGGGGGCGCGTCACTGAGAAAACTGCTGAAAGTTCCGTTGTGTGTCTTTAAGGGCACAGACTGGCCAATGGCCTGTAATTATTAGATGAGCAGAAAGAACTCCAAGGCACTCTCCCTTACAGATGTTAAAAAGCCTTTATTTTATTTAAATAAAGGCTTTTTAACTTCTGTAAGGGAGAGTGCCTTGAAGTTCTTTGTGTTCATCTAATCTTACTGCCCCATCCAAAGAGCACCTCCTAAGAAGTACAACTGAATCCAGGAAGCGCTCCTTCACAAACATTTTAGCCTGTAAATATTATCTAAAAACTTAAAAGTTGATTTTTTTCATGGCTGTCATCACTGACCTCTGGCCTAACCACCAAAATCAAAAAAATCAATGAGTTTCAAAATTTTAACCCTTTAAGTTCCAGTTTGTACACAAATGCTCCCACTGCCTAAAACTGAAAAGTGGGTTAAAATAAGTAAAAACTAGCCTGTAGGTGGCAGGTAATTATTAGGTATGCAGAGCAGACCTAAGCATAGCTTATAGCAACCACAATTAAAAAAGCTCAATGGGAAGTTGTTTCAAGATAAAATGCAAAAAAATGTGGGAAAAATTGCAGTTTGAACAGGAATGGCAGCATTACAGCGAGGGAACTAAATTCCCTGCAAAAGACTGACCTAAACAACTAGCTGTCTTTTATGGATGTGATCTGACTGATCAAAATGCTTGAAAAAAAAAAAAAACTTTCAAAATTACAAATTTGAGACCCTTTCACGCTCAAATAACCTCACATGAAAGAAGAAAAAAGATTGTTTGCGTCACTGGATGTGTTAAGCATTTTTGAAGGACACTGATTTGCTGAAATAGCATTGAAGTCTCTGGGTTTTTTCATCACTAAGATAAAAAGTGGGGCCCCTTTTGAGTAAATGGTCTCATGTCATGGAAAACAGTTCAAACTACATCACTGAAGTGTAGAGCAAGTGTGTGAAGCGAAAAAATTGTATCCTAAAAATTTATTCTGAAATGGCGTTTTATTCTAGAAAGGTCATTTTCAATGGAAGTCAATGTGGCACGGATTGGCACCAAGGAAGAAATGAGGTACATTTTATTAGAGACCCTGGAAAATGAGTTAGGCAACCCATCTTCTAGAAAATCATGAGTCAAACCAAAATACACACCTGGACCAAGTTTTATGCCATTTGCATTAGAAAAAAAAAAAGTTACAAGGTCACTTACTACCCCTTCAGAAAGCTTAAGCTATGAGGGTCAAGACAGTTTCAGCTTTAAGATTCATTAAACTGCAAATCTTTAACTGCAAACTACATTCCTGAACGTAAATGTTCAGAAGATCGACCATTGGTACTTTATGCTTGGTCTGTTGCCGTTGTGCAATTTGTAGCTTGAATCACACGAGACTGTTGAAACTTTCCAATCAGATGCTCCATTTTCCCCATACAGAACTTGGGCTTTTGCTTACGCCTGCCCCGTCCACATGGAACAAGTTGAAGACTAGAAATTCTGAACGCTTTTAGGTCTAAACTAGGAGCACTTGAAATTGCCTCCTTAAATGGTAACGTTTAGCTTGTAATGTATATTGTGTCTTCCAATGTTACTTGTGATTGCTGCCTCTTGGCCAGAACACCCTTGAAAAAAATGTGTTGCCCAGTAAGAATGTATTGCACCATTTAAAAACAAGCCCAGTCTCATATGGAAAAGGAGCATATGAGGTTTGTGAACTGCCTGCACCAAACTGGGTGTCATGTCAAGCCCAGTTTAGGACAACAGGGACTGGCAGTTTGATCCAGTGTGGTTGGCATGTCAGGGGAAGTCATTTTAAGGGCTTGCACTCATGACAAATCCTCCATGTCACCTACTGGAAGGACTGTTAAACTAGATGTGCTCATAAATCAGCTGTAAGACGAAAAGTATCATTGGTCAGGTTTATTGTGCTACAGTTCATCCATGTTGGTGTCCGAGTGTTGATGGGCCGATCAGTTCATCCTGCAAAGGGGGGGGGGGGAAGAGAGAGAGAGAAGTCAGCATCAAGGACAGCTTTGCATTACAGCAGATATTGTTGATCTGTACCTCAGAAGTAGAGCTTCTGTCCTGTTGGCACGGCCTTCGTCTTGGATGGTCCCTCTTGCTGCTGAGTTTCAGGTAGAGGAATGTGGCCAAAAGTATCCTTGACGTATTTGGAATCACGGCGGCTGCTCCGTTGGCGACCGTAGCCAGAGTTGTAGTGGACAACGTGGGAGGAAGGGTACACCGGTCGCTCAGCAACCGTGCCCATGGCCACATGGTTGGAGGTCCAGGGGAACCGTGGGATCTCACGGTCGGGCTTCATGTTCTGAATCTCAGTAATGACGTCACCAATGGCCAAACCCTGCAGGCCTGAACCAGAGGACCCGGAGCCACCACTCAGGAACCCAGAGGAGCCAGATCCAGAGCCCAGGAATCCTGACCCAGATCCAGATCCACTGCCACCCATGAACCCAGAACCTCCTGTGTAGAACCCAGAGCCTCCAGACTGACCTAGATGAGTTCAGAAGGAGATACAGGCTAAAGTTAACTGCAGTGGGAATGTGGGGTCTCAGCAGGCATCATTGTCCTCCATCATTCATCCCCATGTCAGGACACAAGTCCAGATAGAACAGCTGCTACATCAGGAACCAGCAGTGTGACAGTCGTCTTCATATACTTGCTTTTTTTGGGAGGAAAACCAGCTGCAATGTTGAAGAGCAGGAAGCAGATACAGGAAACCCTGTTGGAAGCAGAAAGACCAGCTTCAGTATAGACACAGGAACAGAAACCTGAACCTTTAACCAAGCATGACAACTCACCTGAGAACCACCTGAAGCACCATGTTGAAGTCAGAAGAAGACAAAGCAGCAGAAAGCAGGTTACACAGCAGTCTGAGGAACACTGCAGAATGGTAGATGGTGCTGTAACTGCTCTGTGGCTGCACTCCACCTTATATTGCTGCTCCACCTGCTCTAATTACACTCATTAGCATCACCTGCTACCCAGCCATTCATGCTGGCTGCAGGAACTCAGGCTACAGGTCCGTCATTTATCAATCATGCCTAAAAACTGTCCTAAATTCATCCAATTAAAATTTAGAGCGGTCATAAGTACAAAAAAATTCTGAATTTATGAAACATGCGGGGGCCAGTCGTTCACATGTTAGTAAGTCATCAGCTGCGGATCAATTCCACATGTTCTAAATCACTTGCTTGTGTCGTAGATGTTAATTTGCATTCAGAAACGGCCTCATCTAACCATATATAACCCAGCAACAACCAGTGTAACTGGTTTACATAAGGGTTAGAGTCTTCTTCTCTCCATCACTCCTCCCTGAGTGATGGAGCAAGCTCGCGTTAGCTGACGTTGCCAACTTTTCGCATGTGAAAACATACAAGCGTCTGAAGACTGGGTCTGTACCCTCCCTGTTTCCAGTGGAACAACTGGGGACTGCCAGCTACTACTCTGTTAAACTTTGTAAATCGGATAAACGCCAATGCCAAGTTTTCATTCCAGACTGAAGTGATGCTAAGGAAGAAGTGGATCAAAACGACCGATTCGCCGCGGTGAAGGACCGAACTTTATAATAAAATGACACACGTTTGTTTGTAGCCGGCAGTCTGCACAGTCGTGTTAGCAGGCTAGCATTAGCCAGCTCGATGACGTGCCTAACTTTGTGTGGCTGAAAACACACAAGCATCTGAAAGCGTCTCCTTTTTTTGGCAGTCCCCAGTTGTTCCACTGGAAAGGGGGGGGGGGGGGTACAGACCCAGTCTTCAGATGCTTGTATGTTTTCACAAGCGAAAAGTTGGTAACGTCAGCTAACGCGAGCTTGCTAACGCTAGCTGTAGTGTAGTCTGCATCATTGAAGTGCCGACTACAGACATACGTGCAACCTTGTTTTATTTTAAATTTCGGTCCTTCACTCCGACAAATCGCTTTCATCCACTTCTTCCTTAGTGTCTTTTCAGTCGGGAATCCATGAAAACTTCGGTACGGCTGGCGTTGTTTATTAGATGTACACAATGGAACAGAGCAGCAACATCGAGACTCGGATTGAGCCATTCCTGGCCCGGAAGAGGAAGCTTCAGATGTTTCAACTTCCGGAAACCGGAACGCGGAAGCGTGATAATCCCCTATAGTCAGACACGTCTCAAATGATCATTTGATTATCAGTTAAGCGTAATGGTTATAAACATCTGTTAATTCTAAGTGAGGCATGTGTAAAATGGATCAATTATTCAGACATGATGAAATAAAATGAACACAATAAAATAAAGCAAAGATCTGAATTATATGAATAAAGGAAGACATTCAATAAACAAATCAGCTAAACAGATAAAACAAGATTAATCTTGATGATTTAAGATTCCTGTAAAGAAAATACATGTGTTAGACATCATTTGATATAAGGAAGTCCATTTCTATCATAAAAGTGGATTTCAGCAGTTGGGTAAAGTGTCTTTTTCTTCGCTTTTATGCAGCAAATCCTGGAATGCATGTGATGTGAATTTGGGGAAGAAACGTCTAGTTTCTAATCACCAAAGTATGTCATGTTGCATATCAAAAGAAAAGTCATCATGGGATTAACATGAGCTTACTTTCCTGATAATATAAAACAGTTCTTGGATGTTAAGAACACATTACAAAATTGGCTATAAGGAACCAATTTATAGCAGGTGGTAAATACTGTGAAGGAGGTTTTCTCTGGTATCTTCAAGCTTGGAGGATGGGTTCAAAGTTCACCAATTGGCCTTTGTTTTACCAAAATGCAGGTCCTCTCCTGAGTTGCCCTCAGGACCGTAAATCTGTGACTGCTCAGAGAAGGTCCTTCTCTGAGCAAAATTCCTCCTTGGGATGTCTGCTTTACATCCAAATGTGGCCTTTATCAATCAGTATGTGTTCCAAAGTATATTTGGTTAGATGTGTGTATCCTTTTGCTGAGACCTTTGGGCTTGAGATCACTACATCACGTTAGCAGAGAATGCTAGTCTGTCACCTCCTGTAAGTGCAGTGCTCCGTTTGGGTCAGCTTTTAGCGACAGTGTGCACTACGAAGTACACAGTGCGCACTATGCACTGATTCACAGTGCACTCGGGTAAGTGTGCAGTTTGGGACAGGCTCCCAGTTGGTTTGTAGGTCTTAGTCCATCGCTACACCCATATTTCTGACCTGGTTGGTGGTTTTTCGGTCCGAGTCCATCTCTACATCCGTATTTCTGATCTGGGTGGTTCTTAGGTGTAAAGACTGAATCTCTGTTGCGACTGCCTCTTGGCGACACCGGTTTGCTTTGCTATAGTAACCAATTCTCTTTATAAACCTTAAGACAGAATAGGCCCCACAAAGTTATGGAATCACAGCTTTGTCACCACCTCAGTGTTACATTTGTTAGAGATTCTAGCAAGAGAACAGGTAACCTGGTTGAAACAGATCCAAGACGTGAAGTCTTTCAAGACTCACAATGCAACTGCTAGATCAGCAATACCCCACTACATCGATGGCTAAACTGCCATCCTTTTATACCTATACAGAGCGCCCATTCAAGCCAGCAACTCGTTTCCCCCTCTTGTTCCATTCCTTCCTCGCCAAATCCACCATGCTGTACACCCCTGCAGTGTTCATATTAATTTGCCATTACATAACACTGTGCTGCATCCCAGATGGCAGTCATTTTCTATAGTATACATTTCTATGTATAGATTGTGCAAATGAGGGGGGGGGGGGTGTCAAAGAATTAACCCTTTAAAAGCCTTCCTGATCCAGGGGTTTTGGGTCAGTTTCCAGACAAGGTTTACAGTTTCATAGGCTGCAGTAGTCACAGGAACCTGGCCATCACACATGCAACCAGGGTGCTCAGTCTTCAACCATAATTTTGGATTTTATTCCTCATGCAGTTAAAGTCACAGTACATTTGTATTGACCTCAAAGACTCAATCTCCCCCACCCAGAGAATACAGAGACCAGTATCGTTAGTCAGGTTTATTGTGCTATAGTTAATCCTTGTTGGGGTCCGAGGGTTGAGTTCATCCTGTAGGATGAGCAGAGAAGTCAGCATCAAGGACAGCTTTGCATTACAGCAGATATTGTTGATCTGTACCTCAGAAGTAGAGCTTCTGTCCTGTTGGCATGGCCTTAGTCTTGGATGGTCCCTCTTGCTGCTGAGTTTCAGGTAGAGGAATGTGGCCAAAAGTATCCTTGACGTATTTGGAATCACGGCGGCTGCTCCGTTGGCGACCGTAGCCAGAGTTGTAGTGGACAACGTGGGAGGAAGGGTACACCGGTCGCTCAGCAACCGTGCCCATGGCCACATGGTTGGAGGTCCAGGCGAACCGTGGGATCTCACGGTCGGGCTTCATGTTCTGAATCTCAGTAATGACGTCACCAATGGCCAAACCCTGCAGGCCTGAACCAGAGGACCCAGAGCCACCACTCATGGATCCAGAGGAGCCAGATCCAGAGCCCAGGAATCCTGACCCAGAACCGGATCCACTGCCACCCATGAACCCAGAACCTCCTGTGTAGAACCCAGAGCCTCCAGACTGACCTAGATGAGTTCAGAAGGAGATACAGGCTAAAGTTAACTGCAGTGGGAATGTGGGGTCTCAGCAGGCATCATTGTCCTCCATCATTCATCCCCATGTCAGGACACAAGTCCAGATAGAACAGCTGCTACATCAGGAACCAGCAGTGTGACAGTCGTCTTCATATACTTGCTTTTTTTGGGAGGAAAACCAGCTGCAATGTTGAAGAGCAGGAAGCAGATACAGGAAACCCTGTTGGAAGCAGAAAGACCAGCTTCAGTATAGACACAGGAACAGAAACCTGAACCTTTAACCAAGCATGACAACTCACCTGAGAACCACCTGAAGCACCATGTTGAAGTCAGAAGAAGACAAAGCAGCAGAAAGCAGGTTACACAGCAGTCTGAGGAACACTGCAGAATGGTAGATGGTGCTGTAACTGCTCTGTGGCTGCACTCCACCTTATATTGCTGCTCCACCTGCTCTAATTACACTCATTAGCATCACCTGCTACCCAGCCATTCATGCTGCGGTCAGTTCTGACTTTGCTCTTCTTCTCTTTGTCAGAAGTAAAACCAAAATTTAATCACATATTGAATAAAAAATAGTTTATGAAGCTTGATCACTAAAACTGTGTAAATATGATCAGTGCTGAGAATTCCCACCAGAACCCATGTTGCAGCTTCTTGGATCAGATGGAGACTTTTCAGAACATTTCCAGGAGAGAGTATCAGAAAGAAACCACAGTCGTCCGGCTTGGAGGTAACAAAAACAGAGAGCAGTTTTTCTGCATCACTCTGAGACGGGATGGGAATTCTGGGAAGTTTTCTCAAAGGTGAAAGAAGGCGGTCCAAAAAACTTGTTTTGTATGTGAGTCGAGGGACTGATCCTGGTCCAGAATAACTGCAGGGTTCCTCTTTGTTCCCCACCACAGATTTTCCTAATCTCAACCAGTAATCAACTTACAACTAAATGACAGGCAGAGACCAGTTAATGACAAACCCCGATCAGTGGTCTTTACCACCACAGATCTCTTTTCACACAGAACACCCAGCACAGATGTTAGAATCTTTGCCAATCAACCATCTACGTGTCAGAGGAAGTTACTCACCTGCACAGGTACTCAGTTCATTTAGAGAAAAGCTGCTGGACCACAAACCTGATCCTGTTTGATTTGATGCAAATTCAAGTCTGTAAAATAAATATCTGCAGACAAAAACCTGACAAACTTTTGTCAGTAAACGTGGTGACTTACTGCACCTTGTGAGGATCAGACCGTGTACAAAAAAAAAAAAAGATAGATAGATAGATAGATAGATCGATCAGCATTGACCAGCCAATATTTGTGGTTTTCTTGCTGGTATCAGCATCGGCTGGTACGTCGGGGGCCTTTACTCTGAGCTGGATTAACATACCCAGGATTTCTCTCCGTTACCTGGTTGACTTCACCAGACATCCATGATCTTGATAACCAGTACTAGAAGCTGGTTATTAACTTGGTAACTCTACCCAGGGTTTCCAATCTTGATCAGTGCGCGCTCACATAAAAGGGGTGGTGTTGGAAGCGTCTGACCAATCACAGACGTGGAGAAGCAGAGAGTGACATATGTCACCATGGAGGAGCAGACGATGAAACTTCAGAAATATGAAGAATTCAGGATCATCATCCAGGACAGAAACAACACAGTCGCTGCAGCAAAAGCAGGAAGGAATGCTGGCAGAAAACTACCGACTCTGTTCATGCAGAAGTCCGTGCGACTGTACGATCATGGAACAATATCGGACTGATCACTGTCACTACACTACAGCGCTTCCTCACTGTATTTCCTTCTCATACTGTACATACAGATATTTCCAGGCTCATGTTGTGTACGTATTGTAACCCTTCTCCGTGATGGCATGGGTGGTAAAATTCACGTTTTCTACATGTGTGACCTCTTAATCACATTATTTCAGATGCAACCCCAGCAGCACAAAATGTTTACATGATGCATTTTTATTCTGATTGGCGTTTGATCAGATCAAAATTGCTCCATGTAAATGCAGCTACTGTCTTTGAATGTCTGGAGTGAGCTCACAGGACAGGTTGGATGCACGAGGGATGCCAGATAGCTGTCGATAGTGGGTGCATCACTAAGAAAATTGCAAAACGTTCTGTAATGTGTCTTTAAGTCAGAATAAGCAGGATGATTTATTCATTTATGGCAGAGCTCCTGTCAGATTTATGAAACTGGAATCTGGATAGAGCCGTCAGCCATATTGCCATCACTTTCTAAATGATGACAGGGTGAGCAAACAGTCTTCTTGTGGTGTCGTCTTGGTGTCATGTTGTGGTATGGGATGTCCACTTTGAAACCTGTCACATGGGAACAAGTAAAGAACAAAATTTACAAAAATATAATCAGCATCATCGACAGTGTGCATGAAACTATCTGTGAATGAATGAATGAATGACGTTTTACTGAGTGGGATTTCAACACCATGAGCATAATTCAGCTACATCATTCCAGCATTAATATTTGTTTTCAATCAAGGTGAGGCGTTGGTCTATATCAAAATGAAATTATTTAGTCTGTTAGCATTAATGAAACCTCGGTGCGATGCAGAGCGTCTGCGGAGTCATTGCCCGGCTGCGATACGTTACATCTGCGATGTCCGGCTCCAACAGCTGACAGATGTAACGGAGTCCAGCAGAGGAAAACCTACATCTTTCATATAAAATGTCATCTGGCAGATCTAAAGGGTTGCACCATCGCTGAATATTCTAAGATCTCCGCTCATGATCTGCACCAGCGTCGACAGGATCTTCTAAAAGTGGGCAGGCCATATATTCCAGAGCGCTAAGGGGGTGGTGCTTTTATACCCTGCGATCGTTTATCCAGAACTTAACCAGGGGCATATTCCAGAAAGGAGGCTGAACAAATGCTGCAACAAAGCCTGAGCTCTGACTCGCTAAATCCTCTGAAAACTTCTCCCGCTCTGCTGGTTCCACAACTCCAGCTATGAATCAACTTTTACAAGCCGGCTTGGTTGAGCAGGAGAATGAGAGGCGTCATCTATGGAGCTCAGAAATCACGATAAAAATGGCTAAATGTTGAGCCTCCTACTGCTCACAGACGGAATTACAGGTCCCCCTTGAAGCTTATGAGGAGAAAATTATAATACTGGTGGGAAAAAGCAACACATCTGCATCCAGCACTGCCCGCTGTCACGCTGGTGGAGGATTTCCAGCAAAGTCAGAGTGCAAGGATGTAAAACACAGTAACTCACTGTACTACTGATGAATTACGTTATTTGTCAGCTTTATTTTATCAATCACTTGGTTTCAATTGATCTGATCCCATTTCATTCAGTTATCAGTTGTTACCCGTTTCAAAGCAGAAGATGTGGAAATCCGGAGTATTGAAACAGCCTCATTGGATCTTAACTTCTAAAGCCTCATATGGAGAGTTTGCAAAAAAAGACAGCGTGGGAGTTTAAATGCTGTCCTTGACAATCACGTTAGAGTAGAACTGGTTAATGGTGACACGACAGTCTCAGATCTTGTCAGTATGATTCCGCACACAGACGAAAATAAGTTTCATTTCTCAAATGCCCTGCATCTACAATGTGAAAAGAAAAAATCTGAAAGAATGCAGGGCAATAAATAGCCTCTGGTTTGAGGGGTAAGCGGACGGCAACATGAAGTCACACCCAGGATTTAACCCCAGCTTTCTGCATGACAGGCACCATTTACCCAGACACACATATGGTTAAATAATCAGGGGAGAGCATCTCAGAAACAGACAGGACCTCCAACTGTCAAATAGTCAGATCAGCCAACGTAGATGGATGTGCAACTGTCAGGAAATGGAACTACCCGTGCTCTGATAACGGTAGAACGTTTAACTTGCCACAGTCATGCTGCATCTTCATCCATGAAATCCTTAAGGACTAACCTATGGACTGATTTAAATGTTTGACTGCAGCAGCCAAAACTTGCCGACTGAACGGTGGGGAGTCAGTAACCTCATACCAGTGCCAATGCAGCTCACCAAGTTTAAAGTAGACCATTAGGGAACAGCATTTCAATTGCTACTGAACTTGTGTAGACACTAGCCTCGCGAGACCATCCTGATCTCACGAGCTTCAGGTTTTCACTCACAGATCAGTCTGGCTTCTTTCCATTCAAGAGAGTTTGGAGCAGTTCAAACGAACATCCAATCAGCATTGGCTTTGAGGCGGGTTGAGGTGTGACGCAACAAGAAGCGACAGGTCAGTCTAAACAACATGGCGGCTTCAGCGGATGAAACTAGCGTCGACGTGGCTATCGCTCACGTTTTATTGGGATTACAGATTATTTTTTCACTGAAAGAAGAGCAAAACACTGCTCTGGAGGCTTTTCTCAAAGGAAAATATGTTTCTGCTCGTGTTTTTGTTGTCCCTTTGTTAAAGAGACTTGAGGCAAGATTAAGAAACGAAACTCGCAACTGGCGCGACTGTTGCTTCAGGAAACTGCAGCCACGAGCCAAGCCGTCACGGGAGCGTGCACAAACTGAAGCTATAATGTTGTTTACTCACCTTTTTCTCCGTAGTTACACTTTTTAGTGTATTTCAGTTGATCTGGATCGTACTCTGACGGCAGAATAATCCACAACTATCGCTTGCAGTGTTTGAATTTACCGCGACCGTCTTTTCCTGCATCAAAACTGCGGATGTAGCGTCATTTGACGTCACGTCCGCAGGGCAGCGCGGGAAATTCGGACACCGAATTGCAGCTTTATGCAGCACACAGTCTGTTCAAGGCAACGGAGAGAAACGTGGGTGGAAACGTTATTTTTGGTATTTAGCGCTTCATCACCCATTAGTATGAAAAAAAGGGACCTTCATGTTTGTTTTTTTTTCAAATTCCTGCCTCAAGTCCCTTTAAACGGGCCAGATTAACGAAGCATATAATAAAAAATTTTATTTAAAAGCGCCTTATCAAAACACCCAAGGTCACTGTACACAGACACTATAAAACATAAGAAACATTAAAACAATGATATAAAATTCAAAAACAGATTAAAACCAGTATCAAACCAGGAACAACAACTATTTGTGAGGCGGCTAGGTGGGGTATGATTGTCTAAACAGAAATGTTTCGAGTCCCGTTTTGAAATGAGTAAATGAGTCCAGGGTAGGGAGATGGGTGGGGAGGGAGCTCCAGAGGTGGGGGGCCGACCGACTGAATGCCCTGCGGCCCATAGTGGTGAGACGGGCCTGAGGGACAGAGACCTGGCAGGTGTTAGAGGATCTTAGTGAGCGGGTGGGGGTGTTTAGGTGGAGAAGGTCTGAGATGTAGGAGGGAGCCACGTTGTGGAGCCTTGAAGGTGATGAGAAGTAGTTTGAAACAACTCTTTGTTTGATTGGAAGCCGGTGGAGTTCATGCAAATGGGAGTGATGTGATGAGACGGGGGGGTCCGGGTGATCAAACGGGCAGCAGAGTTCTGAAGGAGCTGCAGCTTCTGGAGGGATTTATTCGGGAGGCCATAGAGACGTGAATTACAGTAATCAATTCAAGAAGTGACGAGACTGTGGACAAGAATGGCGGTGGAGTGAGAGAGGGACGGAGGCGGGAGATGTTGCGGAGATGAAAGTAGGCAGAACGAGTGATGTTGATGTGAGACAGAGTGTGCTGTCGAGGACGACACCCAGACTCTTAATCTTAGGGGAGGACAGATGTATTGTCAATGGTAATGGAGAAACTATTGGCTTTGGAGAGAGTAAGAGGCTTACCAACAAGGACTTTAGTTTTAGAGCTGTTTAGTTTGAGAAAATTGGATGAAAACCAAGAATGAATTTCTTGGAGACAGAGGGTAAGGGCGGATGTGAAGAGGATGGTTTGGTAGAAAGGTAGAGCTGGGTGTCGTCCGTGTAGCAGTGGAAATTAACTGTTTCTGGAGAATGTAGCCAATGGGGAGGCAGGGCCGTTGCAACAAGGCAAGCAAACCAAACAATTGCCTGGGGCCCCAAGCTGGACTGGGGCCCCAAGAAACCATAGCTTTAACCGGGCAGCACTCAAGCAGTTACAGAAACTTCAAGCTGCTTCAAAACCACTTTTCTTTCTTATTTTAGACACTAGCTACACTATACTGTTGGAATTTTTAAGATTGGACATGCAGAAGTTTAAAATCCCACTTTAAGCTTTTCTCGCTGAGATATTGCGATGGGGGAAAGAAAACTTCTGCTTCACAAGAGAGACCCGAAACTGCTTCCAAACCATATAACTTTCTTATATTAGTCACAGTCTACCTCATACCGTTGGAATTTTCAAGATCGAACATGTAGAAGTTCAAAATCCTACTTTAAGCTTTTCTTGCCGAGATATTGCGATTGGGGAAAGAAAACTTCTGCTTCACAAGGGAGACCCAAAACTGCTTCCAAACCATATTACTTTCTTATTTTAGTCACGAACTACATCATACAGTTGGAATTTTTAAGTTTGGACATGCAGAAGTTGAAAATCCCACTTTTAAGATTTTCTTCTTGAGATATTGCGATCCACCTGCAATTGACAATAGTTAGCCAGCGGTGGAGGGTCAATGATGGGGCCCGTTTCCATTACACGGTTTTCATCAGAGTGTGTTCCCCCTACTATGACCGACGATTGATTAAAAAGTAATCCTATCATTTTTTTATACGGTATTGGGGGTGGTTGCGTCCTTTTTTCCAAATTTTTAAATTAAAAAAATACTATTTCTGCAGCAGTCTTTTCTTTTTTTGGGGGGGGGGGCCTTCAAGTCCATTTTGCTTGGGGCCCCATAATTCCTTGAAACGGCCCTGTGGGGAGGATGTAAATGATAAATAGGGGCCCCAGGACAGAACCTTGGGGAACATCAGCTGGAACAGGAAAGGAGATGGATTTATGAGATTTAAGGGATATGAACTGCGTTCAGACAGGTATGAGGTGAACCAGGCTAAAGGAGTGTGGGTGATACCAATGGATGCTAATCTATTGAGGAGAGTAGTGTGAGAGATGTTGTCAAAAGCTGCAGTGAGATCAAGAAGAATGAGAATGGAAAGCAGTCTGGAATCTGAGGCCATGAGGAGGTCATCTGTATTGAAGAGCAGTTTCTGTACTATGGAGCGGACGGAAACTGTACATAGATATTGGACATCAGATGGTTGTGAAGTTGAGGTGACCGTTTTTTCCAGAATTGGACAGGAAGGGAAGATTTGATAAGGGGCGTAAATTATTAAAGGGACATTGTGTAATCGGGAGCAGCTCCCTCGTACTTTTCATGCTGCATTCGCGTGAAACCGGGCAGACCGACGACATCCGCTGCATGTAAAGTTATCACCGGCCTCTATGTGAAGACGTGGTCCGTCTGTTACAGTGACATCAGTCCACATCTGATTTGTTGTCATGGCGATGTCGTATTGTTTTCCCTGACCCATGTTTTACCGTCTTTCGCTCGGCGTCATTGATTAAAATGACATCTGGTTTGTTACCAACGGCCGTCTGCCCGACTGCACGTGAACGCAGCATCAGTGAGACGCTGGTTTCTCCCACTGCAGCGCGGTGACTTTTCAAAGGCATTACCTCGAACTGAGCTGAAAACTCCGGTGTGTCCGGTGAGTTTCTGTGTTTTCCTACCGTCAAGCTTCTCCCGAACGCAAAAACATGGCGATACGACATGGCAGCCTCCACCGAGCCGCCCCGCTCGATGTGTAAATGAATGATACGGACGGCAAATTTAGAACTTAGAGGAGCACTTCAGTTTGTTGATGGGAGTGATTAGTGATTAATGAAAAAACACTTTTGAACCAAATAATCAGTTTTTGTGAATAAAACACAGGAGAATTTACACAATATCCCTTTGAGAAGCTTAACATAACTTAAAAAAAAAACAAAAAAACACTGTAACACAAAAAGTAAAGATGCATCAAAAAACATTTTTATACTTTTTTTTAATTCTCCAGGGCTCTGACAATCCTGCACAAATGGTTTTTTTTTTTTTTTTGCATCAATCACATTTATTTTAACCCCATTTTCAGTTTTTGGAAGCTGGAGCAGTGTATCCAAAGTGGAATTTAAAGGGTTAAAATTTTAAAACTCATTGACTTTTTGCTGTTGATGGTTAGGCCAGAAGTCTGTGATGACAGCCATGAAAGAAAAATTACAACTTTTCATTTTTAGATAATATTTACAGGCCATTAACAGACATTGGCCGGTGTGTGCCCTTAAGAACCTAAACGTAACTTTTTCTTAGGGAGGTATGAGGGTTAAGACATTGAGCTGAAGCATTCATGTACACAGTCTCCATAATCTTAGACGGAAAAATGTGACTAGCTGCTTTTTTGCCTCAAAACATTTATTTTAAAAGAAATTACAATTTGAGTTTGTTTCTTCACAAGATTATTTATATGGGGTTTGAAAGTGAGACTCATCAAGTCAGATACCAAGGTATTTCTAAGAGTGAACAAATTCTATGACATTTCCATCAAGAGTGAACGAAGTAGGTGAAGCCTGAGAAACCTTGGAGTTTGAAAACAGTTTTTTTTCAGCATGGAGGACCAGTTTAAGCTGCAGAAGTGAGCGTTCAACTACATCAAAAGCTTTCTGCGAAAACTCAACCGCTTCAGCCAGGGTTAATCCAGAACAATAAATTGTGTCAGCAGCATAAAAATGCATGTTAGCATCTGACCTAGTTCATTTATGTACATAAATGGATGTCCAAACATCAATGCTCCTGTGTGAAAAAGGGATTGCTCTCCCTGTTAAAACATAAATTAACTATGGTTTATCACATCTTTGGAAAGCTGAGTTCAATTTCTCTATCCACACCTGTTCTCCATCAGAAATCACTTAAATAGGACCTGCCTGACAAAGTGAAGTAGACCAAAAGATCCTCCAAAGCTAGACATCATGCTGTGATCCAAAGAAATTCAGTAAAAAATGAGAAACAAAGTAACTGAGATCTATCAGTCTGGAAAAGGTTCCAAAGCCATTTCTAAAGCTTTGTGACTCCAGAGAACCACAGTGAGAACCATTATCCACAAATGGTGAAAACATGGAACAGTGGTGAACCTTCTCAGGAGGGGCCGGCCGACCAAAATGACCCCAAGAGCACAGCGACGACTCATCCAAGAGGTCACAAAAGACCCCAGAACAACATCCAAGAACTGCAGGCCTCACTTGCCTCAATGAAGGTCAGTGTTCATGACTCCCCCATCAGAAAGAGACTGGGGGGCAAAAATGGCTGCATGGCAGAGTTCCAAGACCAAAACCACTGCTGAGCAAAAAGAACATAAAGGCTCGTCTCAGTTTAGCCAGAAAGCATCTTGATGATCCCCAAGACTTTTGGGAAAATACTCTGTGGACTGACGAGACAAAAGTGGAACTTTCTGGAAGGTGGAGGTCCCATTACATCTGGCGTAAAAGTAACACGGCATTTCAGAAAAGGAACATCATAGCAACAGTAAAACATGGTGGTGGTAGTGTGATGGTCTGGGGCTGTTTTGCTGCTTCAGGACCTGGAAGACTTGCTGTGGTAAATGGAACCATGAATTCTGCTTCTACCAAAAAATCCTGAAGGAGAACGTCCGGCCATCTGTTGGTGACCTCAAGCTGAAGCGCACTTGGGTTCTGCAGCAGAACAATGATCCAGAACACACCAGCAAGTCCACCTCTGAATGGCTTAAGAACAACAACATGAAGACTTTGGAGTGGCCTAGTCAAAGCCCCCACCTGAATCCCATTGAGATGCTGTGGCATGACCTTAAAAAGGCGGTTCATGCTGGAAAAGCCTCCAATGTGGCTGAATTACAACAATTCTGCAAAGATGAGTGGAACAAAATTCCTCCACAGCGCTGTAGAAGACTCACTGCCAGTTATCACAAACGCTTGATGCAGTTGTTGCTGCTAAGGTGGAACAACCAGTTATTAGGTTTAGGGAAGATCACTTTTTCACACAGGGACATGGAGGTTTGGATTTTTTTTCCCCTTAAAATGAAAAATCTTCATTTAAAAACTGCATTTTCTGTTTACTTGTGTTATCTTTGTCTCACATTAAAATCCGTTTGATGATCTGAAACATTTAAGTGTGACAAACATGCAAAAAAGTAAGAAATTAGGAAGGGGGCAAACATTTTTTCACACAGCTGTATATATAAAGGGTAATAAAATGTATACATATATATGTATATATATGCTCTCCACTGATCTAGCGTAAGTTGGCTGACCATGTTTTTCTGGAGGGAGATTCAGTTTGCAGATATTCACACAGAAATGTAAGCAGGAGCTACCTGTGTTAAACCAACCTCTTTTGCACACTTGACTCATTTTTTTATTCCAAACTCTTGTTCTTGTCTTGAAGACTCCAGACTAAAATGCTGTTTATCAGCTTCTCCTCCGACGGACTCGTCAGACTTCAGAGACCGGCCGGAGCTGCAGCACAAAGCGGCTGTTCTTCTCCTGGAGATGAAAGTGGAGCGTGTCAGAGGCATCTCTTGTTTGTTGTCTGTTTTACTCCCTGATCTTTAACCTGCAGCCCCGATGCTGCTGTGATGCTGCAGCCACGTTTCCACGAGTGAAACAAAAGCTTCAAACAGTTCTGACTCTCGCGTCTGAGCTCCATCTAGTCCCGACATGTAAATCTGAGCCTGATTCGCTCAGTCTGTCTCTGCTTGTGTCACAGACGTGGTTTTCATATGAAACAGCCAGAGACAGCTGATGTATGAAGCAAACACATCTAAAAAACCTGCTTGGGCCTGCGTGGACGTGCTCCACATGGGCGAATATTTTTCTTCCAAGCAGTCAGATTTTCCAATAACCTTTGAAAGCAGTCTTGACTCAAAGTTCTCAGAGGTTTTTGAGGGTATTTTAAAGTTTTTCGATGTGATTCTGTAAAATATTCAATAAAAATTGTGAGCTTAAAACAGTCTTTTGGCAAATGTTTATTGAAATCTTTGTAAAGGTGCGATGAAGGAAGCCAGCAGACTGCATTCAATGCAGTAAATATGACTCAATCCCAGATCCTGAGCAGGACTCGGCTGTTCCTGCAGCAGCAGACAGCTGAGGTCACACCACATGCAGCCTTTCATGCGCCGACTGTCCGTCTCTGCAGGTGACCTCCATCCAGACCTGCTGCTGTCCTGCTAACAAGGCTCTTTAACTGCCGTCTGAAGTCCTCAGCTGTGATTGCAGGAGCCGGGCTGCAGTCCTCGGGACTTTGTCCATCCGGACTGAAGGATCTGCTGTCATGAGAGTCAACACAGTCACACTCAGAAAACCTGGTGAGGAATTTATTCGCTTCATTTAAGTCCAGTCCTGAGCTAGAGACAGATTTCATTTCATTCAAGTGGCCTCTTATGTTCCCTGGACAACGGACTCTCCAACCTTTCTTTACCTTTCTGTTTTCCTGTTATTATGACTGTTTTCATCTGTCACCATGGAAAAATGCAGATTTTTAAAAACAGCTGTAATATAGTCAGAATGTTTTCTACCTCAGTAGCTTTAACTGCGTTATAATGATATTTGGTTTGAGACAGATAATCAGTCAAACACACAGACCAGAATGCAGCAGAAGACCAGACCGGGTCCCACTGCTGTCAGCTAAGACCAGGAAACTGGTTTAGTCACTGGACTCCAAAGTTCTCCACAGTCACCAGATCTCAGTCCAACACGGAGGTTTGAGATGAGGTGGAACGAGAGATTCTCATCACGATGAGGTGGAATGAGAGATTCTCATCACGATGAGGTGGAGCGGGGGGATTTTAAACGAGAGGGGGGGGGAATGAGAGATTCTCATCACGATGAGGTGGAACGAGAGATTCTCAACACGATGAGGTGGAACGAGAGATTCTCATCACGATGAGGTGGAACGAGAGAATCTCATCACGATGAGGTGGAACGAGAGAATCTCATCACGATGAGGTGGAACGAGAGAATCTCATCACGATGAGGTGGAACGAGAGAATCTCATCACGTTGAGGTGGAACGAGAGATTCTCATCACGATGAGGTGGAACGGGAGATTCTCATCACGATGAGGTGGAACGGGAGATTCTCATCATGATGAGGTGGAACGGGAGATTCTCATCACGATGAGGTGGAACGGGAGATTCTCATTACGATGAGGTGGAACAGGAGATTCTCATCACGATGAGGTGGAACGGGAGATTCTCATCACGATGAGGTGGAACGAGAGAATCTCATCACGATGAGGTGGAACGAGAGAATCTCATCACGATGAGGTGGAACGGGAGATTCTCATCACGATGAGGTGGAACAGGAGATTCTCATCACGATGAGGTGGAACGGGAGATTCTCATCACGATGAGGTGGAACGGGAGATTCTCATCACGATGAGGTGGAACGGGAGATTCTCATCACGATGAGGTGGAACGGGAGATTCTCATCACGATGAGGTGGAACGGGAGATTCTCATCACGATGAGGTGGAACGAGAGATTCTCATCACGATGAGGTGGAACGGGAGATTCTCATCACGATGAGGTGGAACGAGAGATTCTCATCACGATGAGGTGGAACGAGAGAATCTCATCACGATGAGGTGGAACGAGAGATTCTCATCACGATGAGGTGGAACGAGAGATTCTCATCATGATGAGGTGGAACGGGAGATTCTCATCACGATGAGGTGGAACGAGAGAATCTCATCACGATGAGGTGGAACGAGAGATTCTCATCACGATGAGGTGGAACGAGAGAATCTCATCACGATGAGGTGGAATGAGAGAATCTCATCACGATGAGGTGGAACGAGAGATTCTCATCACGATGAGGTGGAACGGGAGATTCTCATCACGATGAGGTGGAACGAGAGATTCTCATCACGATGAGGTGGAACGGGAGATTCTCATCACGATGAGGTGGAACGAGAGATTCTCATCACGATGAGGTGGAACGAGAGAATCTCATCACGATGAGGTGGAACGAGAGATTCTCATCACGATGAGGTGGAACGAGAGATTCTCATCACGATGGGGTGGAATGAGAGATTCTCATCACATTGAGGTGGAATGAGAGATTCTCATCACGATGAGGTGGAACGAGAGATTCTCATCACGATGAGGTGGAACCAGAGAATCTCATCACGATGAGGTGGATCGAGAGATTCTCATCACGATGAGGTGGAACGAGAGATTCTCATCACGATGAGGTGGAACGAGAGAATCTCATCACGATGAGGTGGAACGAGAGATTCTCATCACGATGAGGTGGAACGAGAGAATCTCATCACGATGAGGTGGATCGAGAGAATCTCATCACGATGAGGTGGATCGAGAGATTCTCATCACGATGAGGTGGAACGAGAGATTCTCATCACGATGAGGTGGAACGAGAGATTCTCATCACGATTAGGTGGAACGAGAGATTCTCATAATGATGAGGAGGAACAGGAGATTCTCATCTTGATGAGGTGGAACGGGAGATTCTCATCACGATGAGGTGGAACGTGAGATTCTCATCACGATGAAGTGGAACGGGAGATTCTCATCACGATGAGGTGGAACGGGAGATTCTCATCACGATGAAGTGGAACAGGAGATTCTCATCACGATGAAGTGGAACGGGAGAGTCTCATCACGATGAGGTGGAACAGGAGATTCTCATCACGATGAGGTGGAACGAGAGATTCTCAACACGATGAGGTGGAACGAGAGATTCTCAACACGATGAGGTGTAACGGGAGATTCTCATCACGATGAGGTGGAACGAGAGATTCTCAACAAGATGAGGTGGAACGAGAGATTCTCATCACGATGAGGTGGAACGAGAGATTCTCAACACGATAAGTTGGAACGGGAGATTCTCATCACGATGAGGTGGAACGAGAGATTCTCAACAAGATGAGGTGGAACGAGAGATTCTCATCACGATGAGGTGGAACGAGAGATTCTCAACACGATGAGGTGGAACAGGAGATTCTCATCACGATGAGGTGGAACGGGAGATTCTCAACACGATGAGGTGGAACGGGAGATTCTCGTCACGATGAGGTGGAACAGGAGATTCTCATCACGATGAGGTGGAATGAGAGATTCTCATCACGATGAGGTGGAACAGGAGATTCTCATCATGATGAGGTGGAACGAGAGATTCTCATCATGATGAGGTGGAACGGGAGATTCTCATCATGATGAGGTGGAACGGGAGATTCTCATCACGATGAGGCGGAACGAGAGATTCTCATCACGATGAGGTGGAACGAGAGATTCTCAACACGATAAGGTGGAACGAGAGATTCTCAACACGATGAGGTGGAACGGGAGATTCTCATCATGATGAGGTGGAACGGGAGATTCTCATAATGATGAGGTGGAACGAGAGATTCTCATCACGTTGAGGTGGAACGGGAGATTCTCATCACGATGTGGTGGAACGAGAGATTCTCATCACGATGAGGTGGAATGAGAGATTCTCATCACGATGAGGTGGAATGAGAGATTCTCATCACGATGAGGTGGAACGAGAGATTCTCAACACGATGAGGTGGAACGGGAGATTCTCATCACGATGAGGTGGAATGGGAGATTCTCAACACGATGAGGTGAAACGAGAGATTCTCACCACGATGAGGTGGAACGAGAGATTCTCATCACGATGAGGTGGAACGAGAGATTCTCAACACGATGAGGTGGAACGGGAGATTCTCATCACGATGAGGTGGAACGAGAGATTCTCATCATGATGAGGTGGAACGAGAGATTCTCATCACGATGAGGTGGAACGAGAGACTCTCAACACGATGAGGTGGAACGGGAGATTCTCATCACGATGAGGTGGAACGAGAGATTCTCAACAAGATGATGTGGAACGAGAGATTCTCATCACGATGAGGTGGAACGAGAGATTCTCAACAAGATGAGGTGGAACGAGAGATTCTCATCACGATGAGGTCGAACGAGAGATTCTCAACAAGATGAGGCGGAACGGGAGATTCTCATCACGATGAGGTGGAACGAGAGATTCTCAACACGATGAGGTGGAACGGGAGATTCTCATCACGATGAGGTGGAACGAGAGATTCTCAACAAGATGATGTGGAACGAGAGATTCTCATCACGATGAGGTGGAACGAGAGATTCTCAACACGATAAGTTGGAATGGGAGATTCTCATCACGATGAGGTGGAACGAGAGATTCTCAACACGATAAGTTGGAACGGGAGATTCTCATCACGATGAGGTGGAACGAGAGATTCTCAACACGATGAGGTGGAACGGGAGATTCTCATCACGATGAGGTGGAACGACAGATTCTCAACTAGATGAGGTGGAACGAGAGATTCTCATCACGATGAGGTGGAACGAGAGATTCTCAACACGATAAGTTGGAACGGGAGATTCTCATCACGATGAGGTGGAACGAGAGATTCTCAACAAGATGAGGTGGAACGAGAGATTCTCATCACGATGAGGTGGAACGAGAGATTCTCAACACGATGAGGTGGAACAGGAGATTCTCATCACGATTAGGTGGAACGGGAGATTCTCATCACGATGAGGTGGAACGGGATATTCTCAACACGATGAGGTGGAACGGGAGATTCTCATCACGATGAGGTGGAACGAGAGATTCTCAACACGATGAGGTGGAACGGGAGATTCTGATCATGATGAGGTGGAACGAGAGATTCTCATCACGTTGAGGTGGAACGGGAGATTCTCAACACGATGAGGTTGAACGAGAGATTCTCATCACGATGTGGTGGAACGAGAGATTCTCATAACGATGAAGTGGAACGAGAGATTCTCATCACGATGAGGTGGAACGAGAGAATCTCATCTCGATGAGGTGGAACGAGAGATTCTCATCACGATGAGGTGGAACGAGAGAATCTCATCACGATGAGGTGGAACGAGAGATTCTCATCACGATGAGGTGGATTGAGAGATTCTCATCACGATGAGGTGGAACGAGAGATTCTCATCACGATGAGGTGGAACGAGAGAATCTCATCACGATGAGGTGGAACGAGAGAATCTCATCACGATGAGGTGGAACGAGAGATTCTCATCACGATGAGGTGGAACGAGAGATTCTCATCACGATGAGGTGGAACGAGAGATTCTCATCACGATTAGGTGGAACGAGAGATTCTCATAATGATGAGGAGGAACAGGAGATTCTCATCACGATTAGGTGGAACGAGAGAATCTCATCACGATGAGGTGGAACGAGAGATTCTCATCTTGATGAGGTGGAACGGGAGATTCTCATCACGATGAGGTGGAACGTGAGATTCTCATCACGATGAAGTGGAACGGGAGATTCTCATCACGATGAGGTGGAACGGGAGATTCTCATCATGATGAAGTGGAACAGGAGATTCTCATCACGATGAGGTGGAACAGGAGATTCTCATCACGATGAAGTGGAACGGGAGATTCTCATCACGATGAGGTGGAACGGGAGATTCTCATCATGATGAAGTGGAACAGGAGATTCTCATCACGATGAAGTGGAACGGGAGATTCTCATCACGATGAGGTGGAACGGGAGATTCTCATCACGATGAGGTGGAACGGGAGATTCTCATCACGATGAGGTGGAACGGGAGATTCTCATCACGATGAAGTGGAACGGGAGATTCTCATCAGGATGAGGTGGAACGGGAGATTCTCATCACGATGAGGTGGAACGGGATATTCTCATCACGAGGAGGTGGAACGGGAGATTCTCATCACGATGAGGTGGAACGGGAGATTCTCATCATGATGAGGTGGAACGGGAGATTCTCATCATGATGAGGTGGAATGAGAGATTCTCATCACATTGAGGTGGAATGAGAGATTCTCATCACGATGAGGTGGAACGGGAGATTCTCATCACGAGGAGGTGGAACGGGAGATTCTCATCACGATGAGGTGGAACGGGAGATTCTCATCACGATGAGGTGGAACGGGAGATTCTCATCACGATGAGGTGGAACGGGAGATTCTCATCGTGGATCTTCAGCAGCTCTGTGATTCTATGTATCATGTCTATATGGGGCCAAATCTATCTGGAAATATTTCAGTGTTTTTTTGGCTCTATGACAAGAACAATGAAGACGGTTCTGGAGGAAAATTGCGACCTGGAACTAGAAGGTAGACTAGATAAAGTGGATGGTGAGTTCATCCTTCTTAGATGTCTATAAATATAAATGTATACTTTAAACTTTCTTTTACATACTGTGAACATTTTAAAGCTACAAATCGAATGTGGTGCCATTTGGGTTCAGAGTCCTAATCTCCAGATTAAAACAGATTTTTATTTTGCAAAAAATCCTCAAAAACATCCAACATGTGCACATTAAAATCATTAGAAATAAACAACAGCAACATAGAAGAAGGATAAAGATAAATAATGCGTATTCCCTGTCAGCTCTGCCGCTCTGGTCCGGTATTTGTAGACAAACAACAGCAACTTCACCGGAGCATTTACATCAGATAGCATGTAACCCTCCTCTCACCTCTGATTCGGCTTTATGTTCGATTTGGCTCAGACCGAAACCTCCTGCAATTACCTGAAGAGCCAATTAGACCCAGAAACTAATGATGTAATTGTCACCAATTATCTTTCCATTTATCAGCTGTCTTTAACATATCAAAGGCAGCAACACTCACATCAAACGACCTGATCCTGAATGTCTCTGCATCACTTACACACACGGCCATTAAAACCTATTGTGTTTTTAATCTTTGGGCATCGAGTGCAACTGATGCTCCAAACTCTCTCTGTCTGATTTCTCTTCAGGCTTTTCAGATCAGTCATGTCATTTTGAGGTTGGCTGATGTTTATCTGACTGCTGTAAATGGCATTAAAGCACTTAAAATCAGATTAGCATGAAAAACTGCTGCATCTGAAATAAAAGAAAGGAAATGTGGTGGATAAGGGTTAAAATGTACTTTTTGTGCTGAGTTCATTTCATTTGTAAAAGTTTATTCTGCAGGATTTTGATCTTATTATAAACCTGAAACATGATGGAAATAAATCGTTTAATAAAAACTGACAATAAAGTGTTGGATTTGATACAGCACAAAAAAAAGTATTGAACACGCTAACATTTTTCTCAGAAAATATATTTCTAGTAGAGATATTGACATAAAATTTTCACCACATGTCGGCAACAACCCAACTAATGCACACATACAAAGAAATGCTAACATTTATGTCCATGAATGAAGTTATGTGTAATATAGTGAAATGATGCAGGGAATAAGTATTGAACAAAATGGAGGGCAAAAAGATCTGGAAAGCAGCTGGAGTCTGTCAGTATTCGTTCGGATTTCTTTGTGCATTTCTTGGGTTGCTGCTGCATCTGGTGGAAATTTCATGTCAACAGCTCGACTAGAAAGCAGTGGGTGAGCGTTGTTTTGCAGTTGCTGCTCCTCGCGTGTGGAGCAAACTGCCCTTGACATTCGCATCACCACTGAAATCTGCCTTTTAAATCAAAGCTGAAGACTCGCTTTTTTAGATTAGCATTCAACTCCTTCTAGGGCAGTTTTTATTTATTTATCTGTCTGTTTTTAACTTATTTTATGTGCTTACAGGCTCTTAATACCCTGCAGCACTGTGGCACTCAGTTATTTCTTATTCCTTTTCTTGTCTTCTTGTATCATTTTTCTGTTTTATGCATTTTACGGCTTAACTGTGAAGCACTTCGAGTAGCCTACCATTCTGGTTATTGTAAAGGGCTGTACACATCAAATTTGACTGAACAAAAGTTACTATATTCTTGCTCCGGCCGGGGGCGGAGCTACAGCCATCACTGGCCACCCTCATGCTTTAACTAAAAAAAAAATGTATATATATAATTGCTGGGAGGCGCTCAAGCAGTGACAGAGACCCAAAGCTGCTTCCAAACAACTTTTTCCTCTAATTTCAGACACTAGCTACCCCATACAGATGGAATTTTTAAGATTGGAGATGCAGAAATTGAAAATTCCAGTTTTAAGCTTTTCTCGCTGAGATATTGCAGTTGGGGAAAGAAAGCTGCTGCTTCACAGCTGGACCCCCGAAACTGCTTCCAAACACTTTCACCTATTCTTTTAGACACCAGCTACACCATACAGTTCGGATTTATGTATATTATATCATATATATACTTAAACATGGGCTCCGGCCACCCCAGTGAAAAACCTCTGGCTCCGCCACAACTCAGTGATTTAGGACTGATCAGGTTCACTGGTCCTGGATTTGACCCGGGATGACGTAACAGTCGGTGGGATCAGGTGAGTTAAAGGGCATCATGTCTAAGGAGATCTCCGGCTCGCACTCGAACTGCAGGATGGCGGGCAGCAGCAGGTTCCGGTGGTTCCGCGAATCATCGGAACTGACGGAAACTTTGTGGAAGTTCTGCTCCGGGTCTCCCGCGGTGTGCGCGGGCGGCGGGACCCGCTGCGCGCCGGGGCCCGCCGCGGCCTCTTTCTGCATGGTGGTGTCGTGGTGGTAAGACACCAGCTCGTTGCTGAAGTCCACCGTCTCCACCGTGGACGTGGAGCAGTACTTGTTGCAGCCCAGGATGGAGGAGAAGGCCCTCCTGAAGTCCGCGTTGAAGGCGTAGATGACCGGATTCAGGGACGAGTTGGCCCAGCCGAACCACACGAAGATGCTGAAGGTGGTGTCGCTGACGCACGGGGGCTGTCCGAGCTGGTCCGCGGCGCAGAAAGGCACCACGCAGTTCAGGACAAAGAACGGCAGCCAGCAAAACACAAACACCCCCATGATGATGGACAGCGTCTTTAAAACTTTCGTCTCCCGCTTAAACGACGTCTTCAGTGAGCTTTCATCGTGCGCCGAAGCGCGGTGGCGGTGGTTTTGCGCGCGCGGTCCTGCAGCTCTCTCCAAGGACGAGATCCGTCTAATCTGGGTTTGCGCTATGCGGAAAATGCGCGTGTACGTCCCCACCATGATCAGCACGGGGATGTAGAAGCTGATGAGGGAGGAGGAGATGGCGTACGTCCGGTTCAGGCTCGCGTTGCAGTCCTCCGGGCTGTCCGCCGTGGAGTTGTGCGCGCGGTGCCAGCTGAGCTGCACGGGGATGAAGGAGATGAGGATGGACAGAGTCCAGGCGACGCCGATCATGAGGAAGGCGAACCTGCGCGTCATCTTGCGCTCGTACTTGAAGGGGCTGGAGATGGCCCAGTAGCGGTCCATGCTGATGACGCACAGGTTGAGGATGGACGCGGTGGAGCACATGATGTCGAAGGCGACCCAGGTGTCGCAGAAGCGGCCGAAGAGCCAGACCCCGGCCACCTCAGACACCGCCCTCCACGGCATCACCAGCACGGCCACGAACAGGTCGGACACGGCCAGAGAGATGACGAAGGCGTTGGTGACTTTGGAGCGCAGGTGGCGGAACTTGATGACGGCGGCGCAGACCAGCGTGTTCCCCAGCAGGGTGGACACGATCAGGACGCACAGGACGCAGCCGGTCAGCGCGCGGAGGCTGACATCGCCCCCCGGCTCGGGGCTGTCCACCCCCGCTGTCACAACCTGGTGCAGATCCAGGTGGCCTCGGTGGTCCTGGGGGGGGATCTGGCTCTCATTGGGAAAGTTCTCCATCACAGAGACCCCCGCTGTTCCATCCTGCGTCCTGTTCCAGCTTCATGCGCAAAAAATCCTCCCGTTGGTCCGCAGATGCTCCCTGCGGGGGGCGCGAGCAGACCAGATCACCATCAGACTGAGGAGGGGGCTGCAGAGGAAGACCCTCTGCGCCACATCCTGAAGTGCTGATCCTCTCCAGCCTGAACCCCCCCAGTCCTGGTGTGTTCATCATTATTTTTCACCATTTTCTCTCTGAGATTCAGCAAAGATTCCCCAGATTATCGCGGATAATCTAATCTGAAGAAATCCCACTTTCTCCAGAGTCAGAATGTTGCAGCAGGAAAACAAACCTGCCAGTCTGCAAACTGGAAACAGACAATCAGCCACAGAACTGACGTGAAACACTTCCAAAGAAAATAAAAAATGATTTGTTTTGTCTCAAAACATTAAAAAATTTGTTTTACATCTCAGTTAAAGTTTTATTTAATCTATCAGATTGAGGAAAATAGAGATTTATTCCACTAAAATCTCATTTAATCTGCCTGTTACACAAATAGCTCATTTAAAAGGATTTAAGATTCTATAAAAAGAATTTGGCCCTTTAATAATCACAATCATAATAATAATAATGTTTGTATATTATTTACTACTTTGTGAAATGTCAGAATTATTATGGTGTAATGGGTTTTTAGGGCAGAAGAAAAGTGATTAGAGGGATTCAAGCTTCTTCTTCTTCTTCCTTTTATTTTATTTTTTTACCTTAGACTGATGCAAAATGCCTCCAAAGTGTGTATGATAT